>CAWUFW010013240.1:0-488064 GCA_963921515.1 Calotriton arnoldi
CACTCCCTGCAATGCAAGCACGTTCCATGGTGGGCTATCTGGCTGGCTGGGTGGGAAGGGGGACTTGCAGCACTGACTATAGTCACCAGCACCTCCCCTCACACCCCCCCAACACAAACTCCACAGTACCCACCTGGTAGAATGCAATGCCCTCCATCCTAACACAAGATCCCACAAAGCACCACCACCCTGGGTTATGTTGTGTGAAGCACAGGGACACTCTTGGGACTCTTAGCCAAACAACTGCCAGGACAACACTCCCAGCCATCCTGTCAGCACAGCCAGCCCACCCCACAGGGAAGCAGAGTCAAAAGGAAGGAAGCATGGGCATGCTGGGAAGGGGGTGGAGGCAATAGCATGATGGGAGTCGTAGTCACAGACATAGCTCACCCCCACAACTGTCCCATCAACACCACCCTGAACCATGCTCACATCACAGGGAGTGGAGAAGGACTCACAAGATGGCTGACACTGGCTACTGCTGTGGGGAGCACAAGGCCCTGCTGCCAACTGTGCACCAACAAACAGCAGGACACCACTGACTGACATCCTGAGAGACAACTTACACTCCCTGCAATGCAAGCACGTTCCATGGTGGGCTATCTGGCTGGCTGGGTGGGAAGGGGGACTTGCAGCACTGACTATAGTCACCAGCACCTCCCCTCACCCCCCCCAACACAAACTCCACAGTACCCACCTGGTAGAATGCAATGCCCTCCATCCTAACACAAGATCCCACAAAGCACCACCACCCTGGGTTATGTTGTGTGAAGCACAGGGACACTCTTGGGACTCTTAGCCAAACAACTGCCAGGACAACACTCCCAGCCATCCTGTCAGCACAGCCAGCCCACCCCACAGGGAAGCAGAGTCAAAAGGAAGGAAGCATGGGCATGCTGGGAAGGGGGTGGAGGCAATAGCATGATGGGAGTCGTAGTCACAGACATAGCTCACCCCCACAACTGTCCCATCAACACCACCCTGAACCATGCTCACATCACAGGGAGTGGAGAAGGACTCACAAGATGGCTGACACTGGCTACTGCTGTGGGGAGCACAAGGCCCTGCTGCCAACTGTGCACCAACAAACAGCAGGACACCACTGACTGACATCCTGAGAGACAACTTCCACTCCCTGCAATGCAAGCACGTTCCATGGTGGGCTATCTGGCTGGCTGGGTGGGAAGGGGGACTTGCAGCACTGACTATAGTCACCAGCACCTCCCCTCACACCCCCCCAACACAAACTCCACAGTACCCACCTGGTAGAATGCAATGCCCTCCATCCTAACACAAGATCCCACAAAGCACCACCACCCTGGGTTATGTTGTGTGAAGCACAGGGACACTCTTGGGACTCTTAGCCAAACAACTGCCAGGACAACACTCCCAGCCATCCTGTCAGCACAGCCAGCCCACCCCACAGGGAAGCAGAGTCAAAAGGAAGGAAGCATGGGCATGCTGGGAAGGGGGTGGAGGCAATAGCATGATGGGAGTCGTAGTCACAGACATAGCTCACCCCCACAACTGTCCCATCAACACCACCCTGAACCATGCTCACATCACAGGGAGTGGAGAAGGACTCACAAGATGGCTGACACTGGCTACTGCTGTGGGGAGCACAAGGCCCTGCTGCCAACTGTGCACCAACAAACAGCAGGACACCACTGACTGACATCCTGAGAGACAACTTACACTCCCTGCAATGCAAGCACGTTCCATGGTGGGAGAACTGACTGGGTGGGTGGGTGGGTGGGAAGGAGGTCTGGCTGTCAACCAAACACAATCAATGCAGACCATGTTCACACCCCAGAGAATACATAGAAATGCCCAAATAATGCAGGACAATGTGCCACACCAATATCAACCCCTGACTGTGACGACTTAGGACAATACAATGTACAGGCCCGCACCCCGAGGCACAGTCACAACTGTCAGGTGTGTCAACCACTGATGCCTGCAGAAACATGACATACATTGTTTGTGTCTCCCAAAAACAGGTGATGATAGGGACACAGCAGCAGACGCTGAGGAGTCCCAGTCCCAGGCTCAAGAGGATGCCGAGCTCACTGGCGTCGTACAGCCTCTGTCCTCCTCGGACGATGAAGAACAACCTGGCACATCCGGTGCAAGTCAACATGCTGCACCAGCAGGACCACCAGCTGCAGCACCAGCAGGTCCACCAGCTGCACCCCCTGCACCCACCCCTCCAACGACTGTCACCACGAATACCATCCCTGCCGACATGGACAGAATAAGGAACAACACCAGCGCAGTGACCCTGGACCAACCTGGGGCCATGGACACCACCACCACCACCAACCCCCAAGGTGGACCAGGGTTATCTGTGCGTGCAACTGCACACACTGCACATGTCAGCAGGGGTGGTGGGAGGGGTGGGAGACAGAGGTCGCTGCTTGCAGACGTTGCTGGTGTGCATGAAGACCCACAACTGGTACGCATAGCTGATGCGTACCAGTCCAGCACCGGAGAGCTCAGCCAGGTAGTGGGGCTCCTCAGAGACATCAAACAGCAGCAGGCTGCCCATCATGCCCGCTTGGACTCCCACATGTCCCAAGTGGAGTCACACATGTCACGTGTGGACTCCCACATGTCACGTGTGGACTCCCACATGACCCGCGTGGAGTCCAAGTGGGATGTACTACATGAGATGACGGCGGTGCACAGGGACATTTTACAATGCCTCCGCCAGATGAACAGCAACCAGTCCACACCTCCCTGTGTGCCAACAACATCTGGTACCGAACAAACTGCAACTGCCACAGGGAGGGAGGAGGACTCTGGCGGAGAGTCCCCTGCACCGCAGCAGCCTGCACTTGAGGGCCCCCCCCAAGAAGAGGGGTCGTCCGAGGAGGGGAAAGTGAGAGGCTGATGGCCAAGCGCAACTCCCAGGAAGCCTGAACCTGTTCTGGATTTTCGCCTTTGTGCACAGACTGTTCACCCTGTTGATGGCAACACTACTCCCACACATAGCATGGGGAGTACAAGTTGGAACAATGTGTCAGACAACTGTGGCCCCGATACTGGGGATCCTGTCTACCTGGACTTTCTATTCATCTAGGAACTTGGGATTGCAAGATTCATGTACAGCACAATCCATCCTATGCACTATTATCACAATAAACACACTAATACACCATACTTGCCTCTGTCGTGATTCCAACGTGGGTGCTGTTATGGGGATGATGAACTGCAAAATTACACAGTGTATGCGAACTGCAACAGCAAGGACAACACAGGCATGTGAGTACAGGCAACGTGACACATATGAGGGAGACACACCACCAGGGCTACACAACACATACACACCTAGGCCATCTGACTCATTGCCTACACTGATGTTGCCAGGGAAGACGGTGCAATGCACAGACACCACACCCATTCCCAGTTGTAGTCAAGTAGCCCACAGGTGCAGTAAGCAAATGGCAGTCAAATGTGTGACCACAGACAACGCACATCACTAAGTGAAGCACAGGTTTATTACACAGTAGCAACATGCCGTAACCACTACAGATGCAAGGTAACCCCACCTGGTAGCGGGCACACAGTCAACAACTGTAGACAGAAGGAAGTCCATGGGTGTGGCGCACATCACCTGTAGGGACACAACAGCTACCAGCCTGGATGTGCAATCACGTCGTCGGTGGACACAGTTGACCAAACGAATCTGAAAGTACCCTGTGAAGGACAGAAATGACACACAGTCAAAAGCAATGCAGTACAGGACAGAACAGCAAAACTCATGCACAATACATGTTACAAGATACCCACCCAGAACCAAGTTAGCATGTCAACACTGTTGGGGAGTACAGCCCACCTGTCACCACACATCGCAACACACATCCTGTCAAGTAGCCCATGGACACACTCCAACAGCACCAGAGCACCACCCACACATCATGCCAACTCACATCATTCACATGACACCTCAGGATACTCACATTCAGCTAAAGAAGTTGGTGATGAGCTGTGTGCGGACATCACCATCACCATCATCATCATCATCGTCACTGGCATCGTGGTCCAGGCCAGGATCCTCCACAGGTGGCGGATGTTGGTCATCGTCATCCTGGATGAGAGGCAACTCCTTCCGCACTGCCAGGTTGTGGAGCATGCAGCAGACGATGATAATCTTGCACACTTTCGCAGGGGCATATGGGAGGGACCCTCCGGTCTTGTCCAGGCAGCGGAAGCGGCTCTTCAGGAGACCAAAGGTCCGCTCAATCACTCTCCTGGTCCGACCATGTGCCTCATTGTAGCGCATCTGGGCAGGTGTCACAGGGTTCCTGAGGGGTGTCAGCAACCACGGCATGTTGGGGTATCCCGAGTCACCTACGGACAGACAAGTGCACATCAGCTGACTTGGAAAAGTGGACGGAATACTACAGATCAGATCACACACAATGGCACAAAGTCAGTACACACCGACAAGCCAGGCACGCTGGTTCTGCATCTGTGCCATCAACCTGGGGATGCGACTACTCCTCATCACAAAGGCATCGTGTGCTGAACCAGGGAAACGGGCACACACGTGTGTGATGGTCATGTCTGCAAGACACACCACCAGTGCATTGACCGAGTGGTAGTGCTTGCGGTTCCTGTAGGCCTGCTCCTGGGCCTGTGGTGGTACCAAAGCCACATGTGTCCCATCAATGGAGCCAATTACATGCGGCATCCTCCCCAGGGCATAAAAGTCACTCTTCACGTCAGTGAGTCGTCGCAGTCTAGGGAAATAGATGTACCGGTTCAGGAAGAGCAACATTGCCGCCAAAACATCGCGGAGCACACGGCTGAACATGGTCTGTGACATCCCACCAGCAGACGCCACAGTATGTTGGAAGGTACCGGTGGCAAAGAAGTGTAGGGCTGCCATCACCTTCACCTTGGGGGTCAGCGCTGTAGGATACGGCCGGCCAGGCTGCAAATGTGGGGACAACTGCACTGCAAAATCCTCAATCAGCTGCCTGGTGAAGCGGTACCGTCGGATGCTGTCCCGTTCCACCATCGTTGCCAGGTCTGGGAATGGCCGATGGACAGCAGGAGCCCTGCAGTGCAGAGGAGAAGTAAGCAAGATCGTCAGTCACCCCACATATGCGGCATTGAACACACTCAAGATCCCAACATACATCATCATGAGGCACAACTACATGAAGTGTGCAGTACCGGAACGACATTTATGGTACATACATGGCCAACATCTGTCAACACGGTCCTACAGGTGGCATCAATTTGTCCCAAGTTGGCCCATTGGATATCATGATGCTGTGTCACAGTCACCCCCCAGTGACATGTGAGGACAGATGTGCCCCAGGCACCACAGCTCAACGACAGGCACATTCCCAGGGACCCTGTAATGCCACATGGACACTGGCATCACCTGGAGTATCATGTGTACACCACAACAAAACAAACATGACCCCCACAGGTAGTGGCCACACTTGCCATGGCAGGAGAGCCATGGACGTCTGTGACACACACGCACAACATCAGAGTCCATGCACACACAACGTGGATGTGGAGACTGTCTCCCATTGTGCACATGAAATCAGAGACATTGTAAACACTACATGCACAAAGACTGTGGAGGGCCATCACTATTGTGCCACTGGGACACCCTGGCTCAAACATACCGTCCCACATGGGACTCACGGGGTATGTGACATGACATACACAAACACCACTGTGAAATGTGACCATGGCACATGCACAGATATGAACAGTTGCACATCACAGTGGTCACGTACACATAACACCCATGATCCTGTCCCCATGAACACGTGCACAGCCTGGGGGTGGCTGCCCACAGGTGACACCCACAGGACAACATGTACACCAACATACACACAATAGGAAATGCAGCCTTACATGCCTTATGATAAGGTTTGGACAGGCTGTCGTGATGTAGGTGTGCCCCTCACTCCCTGGGAGCTATCTGTGGCTGGCATATGTCCATCTGAGACAGGCATGCTGACATATGCCAGTCACATGTACAGTGATGCGTTGTACTGCAATGGACCGATCGGTGCCTCCGGCCGGCCCATTGCATTCAATGTGTGCGGGTACGCGTTGTACCCCTGTGCGCGTTGTACTGCAATGGACCGATCGGTGCCTCCGGCCGGCCCATTGCATTCAATGTGTGCGGGTACGCGTTGTACCCCTGTGCGCGTTGTACTGCAATGGACCGATCGGTGCCTCCGGCCGGCCCATTGCATTCAATGTGTGCGGGTACGCGTTGTACCCTGTGCGCGTTGTACTGCAATGGACCGATCGGTGCCTCCGGCCGGCCCATTGCATTCAATGTGTGCGGGTACGCGTTGTACCCCTGTGCGCGTTGTACTGCAATGGACCGATCGGTGCCTCCGGCCGGCCCATTGCATTCAATGTGCGGGTACGCGTTGTACCCCTGTGCGCGTGTACTGCAATGGACCGATCGGTGCCTCCGGCCGGCCCATTGCATTCAATGTGTGCGGGTACGCGTTGTACCCCTGTGCGCGTTGTACTGCAATGGACCGATCGGTGCCTCCGGCCGGCCCATTGCATTCAATGTGTGCGGGTACGCGTTGTACCCCTGTGCGCGTTGTACTGCAATGGACCGATCGGTGCCTCCGGCCGGCCCATTGCATTCAATGTGTGCGGGTACGCGTTGTACCCCTGTGCGCGTTGTACTGCAATGGACCGATCGGTGCCTCCGGCCGGCCCATTGCATTCAATGTGTGCGGGTACGCGTTGTACCCCTGTGCGCGTTGAACAGCAATGGACCGATCGGTGCCTCCGGCCGGCCCATTGCATTCAATGTGTGCGGGTACGCGTTGTACCCTGTGCGCGTTGAACAGCAATGGACCGATCGGTGCCTCCGGCCGGCCCATTGCTTTCAATGTGTGCGGGTACGCGTTGTACCCCTGTGCGCGTTGTACTGCAATGGACCGATCGGTGCCTCCGGCCGGCCCATTGCATTCAATGTGTGCGGGCACGCGTTGTACCCCTGTGCGCGTTGTACTGCAATGGACCGATCGGTGCCTCCGGCCGGCCCATTGCATTCAATGTGTGCGGGTACGCGTTGTACCCCTGTGCGCGTTGTACTGCAATGGACCGATCGGTGCCTCCGGCCGGCCCATTGCATTCAATGTGTGCGGGTACGCGTTGTACCCCTGTGCGCGTTGAACAGCAATGGACCGATCGGTGCCTCCGGCCGGCCCATTGCTTTCAATGTGTGCGGGTACGCGTTGTACCCCTGTGCGCGTTGTACTGCAATGGACCGATCGGTGCCTCCGGCCGGCCCATTGCATTCAATGTGTGCGGGTACGCGTTGTACCCCTGTGCGCGTTGAACAGCAATGGACCGATCGGTGCCTCCGGCCGGCCCATTGCATTCAATGTGTGCGGGTACGCGTTGTACCCCTGTGCGCGTTGTACTGCAATGGACCGATCGGTGCCTCCGGCCGGCCCATTGCATTCAATGTGTGCGGGTACGCGTTGTACCCCTGTGCGCGTTGAACAGCAATGGACCGATCGGTGCCTCCGGCCGGCCCATTGCTTTCAATGTGTGCGGGTACGCGTTGTACCCCTGTGCGCGTTGTACCTGCAATGGACCGATCGGTGCGCACCCATTGACAATGGGCTTGCCTGGCAACGGACGCGTTTTCGAATATTCGAACGAGTCGGTTGCTGGAAAATCAGTTGGTCACCCACAACAATGTTGCAAAATCATGTATGTCATGAAGTTGAAATTTTGAAGGATGCTGTGGGCGTGTTTTGGTGCTGCTATTCCATGGATTGGCCATATTCAGAAGATGCAAACGACTTGGACCTATCACTTTGGACACAAGGGACAGTATCTGCCTCTCCAGCACATATATATTGCTGCATGTTCCCCTGAGAGCCCACTTGCCTGCACTACATGCTCCAGGACGACATCTGCCACTGCACTGCTGCTGTCTCTGCCCCTCTGGACCCTGCAATGGCACGTACTGTGGAGAGAGCCCCAGCCTTCAGCCTTGAAGAGAACCAGGCCCTGCTGGACAGCCTACTTCCACAGTACAGCAAGCTGTATGGGACACCAGGGGAGCAGGTGAGTGTTCTGTGCACTGCCTTTCTGAATGTGCATTTTGTCTGACTAGCAAGGCTGAGAGTCAGCACACCACTGGCTAGCAGGCTCACTGAGTAGTTGTCACCCCCCATAGTGTGTAGTGACTTGCACTGGACAGGTATGGTGCAGTGACAGTGCTTCTGAACAGGGTTTTACTCCCCATGCTATGATACCATGTAGTGACTTCTGGAAAACTGTCCATGGGCAGCCGTGCACTGCCTGGGTACACCATGTGCCCCTGTGATTGCGACATGTATATGCAACTGTGTCATGCACGGATATGTTGCATGTGTAGTAATGTCCTTATCACTTTGTCATCCTGACAGGCTTCTGCCCATCGGAAGCATGAGATCTGGAAGGACATCGTCCGGGCTGTCCGGTCCGTGGGGGTCTACAAGCGCCGGATCCGCAACTGCCAAAAGAGGTGGCAGGACCTTCGGGGCTGGACCCGGAGGATTGCACGGGTCCAGCTGAAGCTGTCGCCTCCTCGCAGGAGGGGCGGAACACGGACCCTGACCCCCACATGCTCAGGATCCTGGCGGTGGTCTTTCCAGACCTGGATGGGCAGCTGAAGGCCAGAGAGCAGCAAGGAGGGGGTGAGTCAAAGACTGCACTGTGTACTCTGTCTAACATGTTATGTGCCCTCCTCGGGCCAGGTTGAACTGCCACAGTACAGCAGTCATGTTGTCCAGGAGCCATGTCCCTCTATTGTGCACTGCCCACTCCTCATCTGATACCCAGGTGTGGCCCTTACATGCAGGGAATTCTGTCACTTAGGACTGTGTCCTTGCAGTTTGCTTGACTCAAGGTGGGAGACAGCATCTGTTTCCCTGACTCTGTGGTGGGCATCATGGGTGGGTCCATTGCTTACACAATGCCTGTATTCTGACATGTATTCAGCGTGTTACTTTGATCTGTGGTCCAATTGCTGAGCTGATCCACCACATGTGGCTGGGGTACCTGGCACACACCCATGCTGCGGGTGGGAACAATGTTTGGGCCCCAGGAGTATGTATATGACGTGTGTCACACATACTTAGCCAGTTGCCTACAGTCCAGGGCTCATCCCTCATTCATGTGGGGCTGGACAGTCATGCCTACTCCAGGCCATACAATACACTCTGTACTCCCACTCCCGTGTATCAGAGGACACATTGTGCACAGTGATTTGCCCCTCAGGTGTCTGCCTCTGTGTCAGTGTGCTGTGGATTAGTCGCCAGGACTGCTGTGGAGTTTCTTGGTAGGGGCTCAGCATGCCACTGGAGATGTGACCATAGGAGACGATACTTGTGTGACACATAGGTGTCTGATCAGCTGCCCATGCAGACTGGGGCATGTAAATGTGAAGTTCAGGCAGCTGTTCCCCATGCACAGCAGAGTGTGAGGGGCTCAGGTTCAGAGGGTAGTGTCACAGGTCTCCCATATGTCCAATAGGTATGACCTGGACAGATGAGGGTTAAGAGGATGTGTTGTGGGGGATGTACATGTGCACTTGTGCAGCTCCAGGACTTGCATTCCCCATGACCTACTATTGTGACACAGTGCAGAGTGTTGTTGTCTGGCTGCAAAGTCATACATCACTGAGACAGTGATGTATGACTTTGCAGTCATGCCTCCGCCATGGCATGTGTCTACTGATTGGTGATCCTGCAGGGGAGTGACATGTGCTACATGCACACCATAGTGGCGCTGGCTATCAGGACATGGGTGCATCATGGTGTCTGTCGCTGGTATGCATCACATGCATTTCCTATCTGACTCTGGGCATCCCTTACATCCGTAAACCTGTACTGACTCAGTGGCAAGAGCTGTGATGTGTCCACACCGTGTCCTCTGCACTGTCCAACTACTGTGTACTTGGTGCATGTGTCAACACTGGGGTGTTGCAATCCAACAGACACCAGACAGATGGGTGCAAGGCCATGTGGGATGTGAGTGCCATGCTTGGCATCAGACTGACAATTGACTTCTCCTGTTCAATTAGTGCACTTTTAGCAATGCACAACTAATGATGCCAGGGCTTGCTCTGTGATGTGCTGTGCTCACAGTGGTGTGTGCGTTATGTGCAGGTGACTGATGTCTGTCTGTTTCCCCATTTTTTGCAGATACATCCACGGCCACGGAAGGGGACAGCTCCACGGACCAGGAGGAGCCGGAGAGCCAGACTGGGTCAGCAGCCGAGGAGTGGTCGGAGGGACCCAGTGGCACGGAGGGCGAGGGGAGCCACACCGAGGAGTCCTCAGCAGCATCCACCTCAGCTGAGGACCAGAGCAACTCGGAGGATGACTCCCTTGTGGAGGCGGGTGTCAGCAGCCACCACACCCCAGCTAGTGTTGCTGTCCCCGCCACCACCAGCACCACCACCGCCCTCCCATCGGCTCCCATTCCCCAGGTCCGTGGAGGCTCCCATGTCCGGGAGCGTGTCTCCTTTGGGCCAGGCACCGCACCCCTGCCCCTGTGTCCCCTGCTGCCCTGAGTGAGGAGTCTGTGTACCTCCTTCGCCAGCTCCATGTAGGGCAGACAGCCATGCTGAGTGTCCTCCATGCGCACACCGCGCTGTTGACTCAGCTGGTGTCGTTCATGGAGGGCATCTCATCGGGCATGTCTGACCTACAGAGGGGCAATAGGTCCATGGACTCCTCCCTGACGGCAGCAGTGTCCCTCCTCAAACGGTCCCTCACCCCTCCTGCCTCTGCTCCATCCACACTCCCCAGCACCTTACCCATCCCAGGCACACACACACTGGCACACACCAGCACACACACATCCAGCACACTGACACACACGCCAATGACAAAACGCACACGCACGCACATTCAGGGGACTGAAGCCAGACTCACAGGGGATGGGGCCCTGGCACACACACACGCATCCACATGCACTGCGCAGTCCTCAGTTCCCTCTCCCTCCAAAGCACCCTCCCTTGCCTCACCTGCAACCCCAAAGTCACAGCAGCTCTTCCTCTGTGACCTCGGCCTCTTCCCCACCGATGAAGCTGCTCCAGCATCCCGGGGAAGAGGAAGCCCACCCACACGGAGCAGAGTGCCCCTCGCCCCCGGACACCCTCCCCCAGGCGCAGACGGACTGAGGCCCCCACCCGCAAGTCCCCCCGGAGTGCTAAGAGCAAGACCCCGCCACCGCCCTGCAGCTCAGGCACAAGGTCTCCGTCCTCCATCCCTCAGGCCCCCACTGCACAGGTGCCCCCACCACACCCTGCCCCAGGTTCCCCCACCCACAGATATACCATCCCCAAGATGCTCCGGCCTTCTCCCCTGCCACTTGCTCTCCCAGCACCACACCCCCGCTGCGCTTGTCTGTGCCACTGATGTGGTGAGGGTGTCCCCCCCTCTGTCCAACCCACCTTGCCTGTTCCCCATTCTCCTCCCCTGGAGGTAGGCACTGCAGTGGAGTCCACTACCGCCCTGTCTGACTTGGGCACTGCAGTGGCGGACCTGTCCACCCCATCTGCAGGGTCCACTGCAGTTGTGCCGGCACCCACGACATCTGTGTCATGCCCCCAGTTGTGCCGGCACACACCATGTCAGACACCTCCACTGCAGTTGTCAGTGGCTCTCCAGCACCCACCACCCCTTCCCTGACTCCCCTGGTGAGCCCTGATCCTGTCCCTGCGGTGCCTGGCCTGCCCCCGGTTGCCCCTCCTAGTGGATTGTCCCTGGTATTGTGCAGGCATGCGTAGGGTGACATCTGCCAGTGTCACCCTGTTTGAACTTTGACAATGGACTGGCCATTGGCCTTTGCTCTTTTTTCAGGACTTCGTTTGGCCTCAACACATATGCTGAATAAAGCAACTTTCACTGCGCAGTCCTCAGTTCCCTCTCCCTCCAAAGCACCCTCCCTTGCCTCACCTGCAACCCCAAAGTCACAGCAGCTCTTCCTCTGTGACCTCGGCCTCTTCCCCACCGATGAAGCTGCTCCAGCATCCCGGGGAAGAGGAAGCCCACCCACACGGAGCAGAGTGCCCCTCGCCCCGGACACCCTCCCCCAGGCGCAGACGGACTGAGGCCCCCACCCGCAAGTCCCCCCGGAGTGCTAAGAGCAAGACCCCGCCACCGCCCTGCAGCTCAGGCACAAGGTCTCCGTCCTCCATCCCTCAGGCCCCCACTGCACAGGTGCCCCCACCACACCCTGCCCCAGGTTCCCCACCCACAGATATACCATCCCCAAGATGCTCCGGCCTTCTCCCCTGCCACTTGCTCTCCCAGCACCACACCCCCGCTGCGCTTGTCTGTGCCACTGATGTGGTGAGGGTGTCCCCCCCTCTGTCCAACCCACCTTGCCTGTTCCCCATTCTCCTCCCCTGGAGGTAGGCACTGCAGTGGAGTCCACTACCGCCCTGTCTGACTTGGGCACTGCAGTGGCGGACCTGTCCACCCCATCTGCAGGGTCCACTGCAGTTGTGCCGGCACCCACGACATCTGTGTCATGCCCCCAGTTGTGCCGGCACACACCATGTCAGACACCTCCACTGCAGTTGTCAGTGGCTCTCCAGCACCCACCACCCCTTCCCTGACTCCCCTGGTGAGCCCTGATCCTGTCCCTGCGGTGCCTGGCCTGCCCCCGGTTGCCCCTCCTAGTGGATTGTCCCTGGTATTGTGCAGGCATGCGTAGGGTGACATCTGCCAGTGTCACCCTGTTTGAACTTTGACAATGGACTGGCCATTGGCCTTTGCTCTTTTTCAGGACTTCGTTTGGCCTCAACACATATGCTGAATAAAGCAACTTTCTTTTCTCTAGTGCTCATGCTTCAGATGTACATGTTGTTGGTGCAGCTAACCATGCCCTTGCTGCAGTGATGGTGATATCTGGTCTCATGATTATGAAGTGTTACTGTGCAGGAACCCATGTGGTCCAGGGGGAATGTGTCCTATCATGTGGTGTATCCATGTCATCAATAGCAGCATCTGAGGGTGTCATGTGTTCAGTATTTGGCAATGGGTTTCCTACTTACATTGGCAATTTCATATCTGTGGCTTCCACCCCTGCACATCTGTTGTGCCTGCCATCGTTGCATTTGTCTACTTCCCTGACCGTGTTGCCATCTCCAGTGGACATGCAGGTTTGGGCATCAATGGGGAGGGACTCATCCGTGTAGTCAGTGCAACATTGCTATACAAGTGTGTTGGATCTGTGCTGATGATTCCGTTGGCACATCCATGACCAGGCTGATGTGATGGGAGCCCTCATTTGGTGCTAATTGTTGATTGTGTGACCAAGTGCTCAGCTGACATGATGGGGCCCTACTGAGGCAACATATGGCACAGCTTTCCTCACACAGGAGTGGAGTCCCCTCATGGCAGTGTGTACACGTGTGACATTGCCTGCGCCCAAGGTGTGTGTTGTATGTGCATGTCTGTGTGTTCACTTCCATTCATCTGCGCATGCTGTGATCCCTAGTGTTGTACCTGTTTGTGATGCTTGCTGACTTGAGCTATGTTCCCCCAAAGTCTTCTCCCTGTGTTCTCTGTGATGTGGGTGCATGGCACATTACTGGTCATCAGGGTGTCACCCATAGGTGTGTTTGCTGTCAGGGCAGAGTTTGTGTGCAGACGCAGATGGGTCACAGTCAGGTTTCCCTTTGGCACTTGTTGTTTGCCCTGTCATGTGATTTCCAGTTTGTGTTATCTTTCAGTGATTGTGACACGTTGTGTGTGTGACTGCTGGCACTCCTTAGGGTCCGGGCTGCAATGTTGGTTGTTGTCTATGTGTGTTCTTTGTGGGTGACCTTGGCTTCTTCATTGGTGTGTGACTGTGGCTGGGATCCCATTGGTCGGTGTGGTATTGCCGTCATGTCCATGTACAGCGTAGTGTGCAGTGTGTCAGACATTCAGGAGTCTTGTTGAGTGTCCATGTGTGATGTGTTTCTACACCTTGGTTCCCACCCACCACCCTGGAATAGTAATGGGTGCATGTGCAATGTCACCAGTGCATGTGTACTTCACTGCTGCACATTGTTGGAGGTCGAGGGTGTGGTCTTGAGTGTGTGCAGATGAGAGTTGTTGCCCGGCTAGTCCCCTGCCTCCATGTTGGCCTTGGCTTACTGGCCATGCTGATTGATTTGTGCTTGTGTAGGTGTGATGGTAGTTAGTTGCTCAGGACACCTGACTGTGGTTCACAGTGTGAACGACATTTAGCTTTGTCATCACAGTGGTATTTTTCTTCAGCCCAGGGTCACCACATTGTGGGGGCCCTGGGGGTGGTGCTGTGGTGTGTCTGTGACTTGCTGTGTCAGTTGTTGTTCCTACGTGCCTGTGTGACATGTGTGTTTTGTGCTCCCTCTCACCTGTCAATGCCTGCTTGCCCACATAGGGGATTTGGATCCATGAGTTACCTTAGTGTGGCAGTGTATGCACATCTGTATGATTGGTATTCAGCTCTCCTCATGTGTTGTGTTGTTGCCTGGGGACACTGGCACCCCCACCCTCACCTGCTGTGTATGATGACAGTGTTGGTCTGCCTGTTTGTGTTTGTGCATCTGCACCACTGCATTGGCATATCTTGGGTGTGCCATTGGCTGTATGTTGTTTGGTGTGTTTCCCCTGCTGTCCCTGGGACTCCTAGGTCATCGGTCAGCACAGTGATCATGGTTTGTGTGTCCCATTGCTGCCATGGTATGGTATCTGTTCACCTCACATCTGCTGTCTCCACAGGGTATCTGCATTTGTGTGCCCATTGGTGCAAATATGTGGTTCTGCATTCTGATGGTCACTTCTGTCATTGTGTCATTGATGACTGTTGACGGTCTCAGCCCCCATGGGTGTTGTTTGTCTGCACATGGCCAAAGGAATGTTTCATTTGCACTGCAGTATTTGGCTCCCCCAATTTATGTTGCAATGGGACACATACACTACTTTGCCACAGATGAGTTTTTGGTTCTGTGACCAGGAATGATCCATGCAGTTTGGCAGTTGCAGCTCTTTCTTTGTCAACAATTACCTTTTGGTCACTGTGATGATGAGGGTGTAGACCCCATTGCCACAATGGTCAAAATGTGCTTCAGCTATGGACCCCACACTTGCCTTTTGGTCACTGTGATGATGGGGTTTAGACCCCATTGCCACAATGGTCAAAATGTGCTTCAGCTATGGACCCCACACTTGCCTTTTGGTCACTGTGATGATGGGGGTTTAGGCCCCATTGCCACAATGGTCAAAATGTGCTTCAGCTATGGACCCCACACTTGCCTTTTGGTCACTGTGATGATGGGGGTTTAGACCCCATTGCCACAATGGTCAAAATGTGCTTCAGCTATGGACCCCACACTTGCCTTTTGGTCACTGTGATGATGGGGGTTTAGGCCCCATTGCCACAATGGTCAAAATGTGCTTCAGCTATGGACCCCACACTTGCCTTTTGGTCACTGTGATGATGGGGGTTTAGACCCCATTGCCACAATGGTCAAAATGTGCTTCAGCTATGGACCCCACACTTGCCTTTTGGTCACTGTGATGATGGGGTTTAGGCCCCATTGCCACAATGGTCAAAATGTGCTTCAGCTATGGACCCCACACTTGCCTTTTGGTCACTGTGATGATGGGGGTTTAGACCCCATTGCCACAATGGTCAAAATGTGCTTCAGCTATGGACCCCACACTTGCCTTTTGGTCACTGTGATGATGGGGGTTTAGGCCCCATTGCCACAATGGTCATGGGCTGCTTGCATTGTGGGTGCCACACACATATATGTGTGGCACATGTGCTAGGGGGTCACATTATATGTTCAATGTCATGTTCGGTGTTGTAGGCATTTGACACAGCCTGCTCACACGCTTGTCATGGTGGTGGGGGGATGTCTTAATCTTGCATTCCCTAGGTTGTGGTGTGCTTGTTGTGTCATGCATTGTCCATCCTATGAGTGGGGGTGGTAGTAGTGGTAGGCATCCAGCCTGCCCTGGGTGAGGGTGGTAGTAGTGGTGGGCATCCTGCCCCCCCTGGGTGAGGGTGGTAGTAGTGGTGGGCATCCTGCCCCCCTGGGTGAGGGTGGTAGTAGTGGTGGGCATCCTGCCCCCTGGCTAAGGGTGGTAGTAGTGGTGGGCATCCTGCCCCCTGGCTAAGGGTGGTAGTAGTGGTGGGCATCCTGCCCCCCTGGGTGAGGGTGGTAGTAGTGGTGGGCATCCTGCCCCCCTGGGTGAGGGTGGTAGTAGTGGTGGGCATCCTGCCCCCTGGGTGAGGGTGGTAGTAGTGGTGGGCATCCTGCCCCCTGGCTAAGGGTGGTAGTAGTGGTGGGCATCCTGCCCCCTGGGTGAGGGTGGTAGTAGTGGTAGGCATCCTGCCCCCCTGGGTAAGGGTGGTAGTAGTGGTAGGCATCCTGCCCCCTGGCTAAGGGTGGTAGTAGTGGTAGGCATCCTGCCCCCCTGGCTAAGGGTGGTAGTAGTGGTAGGCATCCAGCCCCCTGGCTAAGGGTGGTAGTAGTGGTGGGCATCCTGCCCCCTGGGTGAGGTGGTAGTAGTGGTGGGCATCCTGCCCCCTGGCTAAGGGTGGTAGTAGTGGTGGGCATCCTGCCCCCTGGGTGAGGGTGGTAGTAGTGGTGGGCATCCTGCCCCCCTGGGTGAGGGTGGTAGTAGTGGTGGGCATCCTGCCCCCCTGGGTGAGGGTGGTAGTAGTGGTAGGCATCCTGCCCCCCTGGGTGAGGGTGGTAGTAGTGGTAGGCATCCAGCCCCCTGGCTAAGGGTGTAGTGGTGGGCATCCAGCCCGCCCTGGGTGAGGGTGGTAGTAGTGGTAGGCATCCAGCCCCCTGGCTAAGGGTGGTAGTGGTGGTGGGCATCTGGCACCCCCTGGCTAAGGGTGGTTGTGGTGGTTGGCATCCAGCCCCCTGGGTTGGGGTGGTGGCGCGCATTCAGGCCCCTGTGTGCATATGTGGCATTGGTGATGGGCATCCCGCCCCTATGGTGCTGCTGGTTGTAAGTATATTCAGATTCCCAGTGTATGTGTGTGATGTGTCGTGTACGTGTTGTATGTGTTTTGTGGTTGGTGTCTGACTTACCTTCTGCGCCGTACGCGTCCGTGCCTGTTCCGGTAGTAGATGTAGAATATTGGTATGATCGGGACGAAGGGATTCATGGTTGGTTCGTGTCGTTCGTCCTTCTCGTTGCTTCGCGTCGTCCTCGTCGCTTGGCTTCGTCCTCGTCGCTTCGCTTCGTCCTCGTCGCTCGCGTCGTCCTCGTCTGTGCTGTGTTCGTCTCGTAGCCGTGGATCGTGTTGTGGCGCGATTCGGAGCTTATGTGCGCCTCTCCCGGATGCTTTGACGTGCCGTGCGTAGCGACGGGTTCGGCGCGTACGGAAAGCGCATCGTACTTGTCCGGCCGGACGGGGCTGCATTTTCCCTTCCGTGCGACTCGATTCGGGCGTTTCCGGATTCGCCTCGGTCGGAGAACAGGACCTGGTTTGGGTGAGTACGGCTCGGCCGGGATTTTTGCTGTTGTGCGCATCGTACTTGCTCGTTCGGTGTGCTGTACGGATCGGTCGGGAAACTGGCTTTCACATGGCTTTTTTCCCGACCGAATAGTATTGGGTGCGCCTCCGACCGAGATCGGAATCGGCCCCTGTGTGTTAAGTACCCCTCTCAATCCACATTCCTTTCCCTTTACACTTTCCCACAATCCCCCCTCAACGCTGATTCTCATATAATGATTAACCCCTAGAAAACCTATGTTTTGTCCCTCTTCCTTCATTCCTGAATGCAGAAAATCCACAATTTTGACAGTTTTCCTCCCTATTGTTAAGTGCGTTGCATGAAACTAAATTCATTCCAAACTGATTTGGTAACGCAGATTGTGCAATAAAAGTTAACTGTTAGCAGAGCTTAATAATCCAATATATATTCCATCCCAAATATTTAGTTAAGAGGCATCCATCCACTTCAACAACTGGGACACTGTTCCATTACAGGCACAATCATGTATTCTAATTGGCCAGCACATAGCCTGGGACTGCTACACATTGCTTAATTTGTAAAATAAAAATTTGCCAGGGTCCTTGTTAGAAGCCCAAGGAACTTTGCAGCACCGATTGTCCTTACCAATGCTGCCAATGGCAATACACACAAAGCATTTAACCATCACACTCCTAAAAGTGTGACAAGTCAGACTGTACCAGGCCCCCTAAGTTATAAGAATGTCGTGGGTGGCAGGTATTAGTCATTTTTAATGTATACTGAATTAATAAACATCTATTATGCTCAATTCTAAATCAGACAGACAGCACCATCATGTGGCAGACTGTCATAAGTGCTGGTGCTGAACACTGGGAATCACAGGCTCAAATTAAGCACTGCAGAAGTACCTGAACAACCTTTCAATATGCACACTGCATAACCTGTGTCAAAAAGAGTGGGCAAGGAAGAGGAAGTTTCTAAAGAGGTCTTATTTTTATTGCAGTGATTCATTCCAAGGGAACAGAAAGCTCTGAGTAACTAAACATTTAATCTCAGTATCTCTTACATTTCTGAACCAAGAATCAGCTTATAATGCCGAAGATGAGTATGGTAGGGAATATGAACACATACACCCTGATTCAGAGTCACAGACGGCAAAATTACTGCATGGGAATTTTCTGTTCCTGATTCTGTGTGAGTAACCATAGCCAATTTTCCCAGCTAGTAATTCTCGCCAGAAAAAGTGCATGAGACTTTGACTGCAGCAGCAGCCATGCCTCACTGCACAATTGTTTTCTAATGGGGAGCATACAGTGCTTATCTCACTAGAAAACATCCACAGCTCCCCACATACATTCATAAAATCGGGAATTCCTTGTGGTTTTATGAATGTGAAAATTGGTCTCTCACAGCAGTTGACCAGCCATGGGGTTTTAATCATAATTGCACAGTACTGGCATGGATTTAGTGCATGTGATTTTACCATTACCACAGTACTGTGCAGGTTTAATTAGTGCATTAGCTGTTTTATTGTGTCAGTTGCGTTAAGGAGCCTACTGTTTTATTAATAATCCATATTGAAATAAGGCTGTGAGACCCCAAAATATCCAGGGCCTGGGTCAAAGAGCTGTGGATGGACTCCTCTTGTAGTAGCCCTGGTCTTTGTCTACTATATATCTCCAATACAGTAATTTTGTCTACTACATATTTCTGACCAGCCAGCAAAGAAAAAGAAGTGTCACTAATTACAGCCTGTGCTGCTCTTGATAATTGTTGGACCTGGCCCTCTCTGCAGGTCCAAACTTTTTGCCTTTTGCCCTCCACTTTTTGCTGAATTTGTTTTTGTTGGCCTTAGGACTCTGTGCACTTTACCACTGCTAACCAGTGCTAAAGTGCTTGTGCTCTCTACTTAAAACATGGTAATATTGGCTTATCCCCAATTGGCCTATTTAATTTACTTATAAGTCCCTAGTAAAGCTCACTACATTTGCCCAGGGCATGTAAATTAAATGTTATTAGTGGGCCTGCATAGCAAACACAACAAGATGATGGAACTTTATAACCACTCACCTCCAGTCACAGATCTGGGTTTAATCCATTGTTCTTTTGCTCAATATGCCACCCCCGTTTAGACCCAGCCATATGCAAATCAGTCTTGACCCTGTTCCTCATGGGAACAGTCCAGCCTGAACTGCCAGGCCAGGTCCTCCCTGGACCGGAAACAAGCAACTAGTGGGCCTGTAGCACTGAATGTGCCACCACCTTAAGCAGCCCTTCACACATCTCAGGCCTGTCATTGCTTAGCCTGTGTGTGTAGTTTCAAGCTGCCATTTCAACCTGGCAAAATGAACCCTTTTCCAGGCCCAAACCTTCCTTTTTAATACATATGTCACCCCTAAGGTAGGCCCTGGAGAGCCCCAAGGGTCGGGTGCAGTGTTTTAAAAAAGTTGGACATGTAATTTTACGCTTTACATGTCCTGGTACTGAATTATTCTTACATTTTTTTTCACGAGTGCAAGGCCAATCCCTCTCATAGGATAACATTAGAGTTGTCTTATTACATCTTATAAGTGTAATTTCCAAATGGGAAGAGGTAACTCGTTCAAGTTTGCTGTCTCTATAATCATAATTTAAAATCCTAACTTATGGCGAAGTAGGATTTTAAATTGCAGTTCTAAAAATGCCACTTTTAGAAAGTTGGAATTTTCTTGCCTTATGCATTTGGTGCCTGAGCCTGTCTCTGATCACATGTCTGGGTGTACTTGGCAGATGGGCTTTATGATTTCCTCCTAGACAGCCACAAACCACGGGAGCTAAGGTGTGGCTGAAGGGACTATCACTGGCAGGATGGGAGGGAGGAGCTGTGCAGATCCCCACTTACACCTGAATAGGCTGTGTCCTGCCTCCACACAAAGGGCCTAGCGACTCTTCATTGTCACTTCAGCCAGCTTGGAGCCAGGGCAGGAGAGGTAGGGAATTTCATGCACTTTAAAGACACTGCCAAGAAGCTTCTCCCACCTTCGAATGCCAGGACATCACATATAAAACAACTATTCAGTACTGCATTGACTGCTGTGCTGCTGAAAGGACAGAGACTCTGCTGGACTGCTACTCTGAAGGAGCTACTGCCCTGCTGTGCTGACCTGCTGCCTGCTGCCCTCTTGCCTGGGAGGAAGAATTGGACCTGCAACCCATTTTGAACCCTGGACCCCAGAGTGAGTCAAGGGGCTAGTCTACTGGCATCCTTCTCTGAGCCTCAGGGACATAACTGGCTCCCCAACATCCCCTGACCCATCCTCAGCTATCTCCTGACCCCCCAGTGGTGCCTCTCAGGTCCTGGACTCTTGGTGTGACTCTGGAGCTCTTGAAATCAAACTTTTGGGCCCTTCGTGAATGGGCCCATTTGTACTAGAACCGCACCGGTCAGAGCAAGCCGCCACTAGCCCGTCTCTTCTCACAGCAATCATTGATCGCCACAGAGGACCGCCAGCATGAGGCTCCAGACCGTCTGTCCACAATGCCCAGTCGGCTCCGTGCGACATGCTGACCACCGCCAGCATCCTCTCCTTTCTCCCGGTGGCCCTCTCCAAACCAAACAGGACTCGTGACACAAAACTTGAGAAGGTAAACATTGAGCTGGAGAAATCGGGGGCTGTATCCGACCCGCGCTCTTTTACGGGTCAGCCGGAACTTTTGAATTTTATCCAGTCCAGCATGACTAGATTGCTGTGGTTGGCGTTTTATGCTTTTGGGCACAATATTGAAGCGTATTCTTTAAAAATTCATACCTCTGGCTCTACTGATTGGATTTTTGTTGTTTTGGTCTTGTTTTATTAATTTATTTATGCTCTATTCATCCAACCTGGTGTGCGGTGTTTTAGTATGGTGTTTTCACTGTTTTACTGTTTGAAGTGTTGCACAAATACTTTACACATCGCCTCTAAGTTAAGCCTGAATGCTTTGTGCCAAGCTACCAGGGGGTTGACCAGAGGTTAATTTGGGGTTTGCTTGTGCCTTACCCTGACTAGGATTGTGGTTGCTGCGTGACCAGGACTCACAACCCAGTCAACCAGTAACCAATTCTAACGGTAATTACTCACTTTTTATCTGAAACAAAGTGGATCTGCATTCTGCAGGCTGCGCATCAATAGTCAAATCACTGCCTTTCACACTTATTGACCTCTGTGATGGAGTAGGACTGAGTCTATGGCCAACCAGGGGCCCTATTACATATAGGGCACACTTTTCCTTATTGCACCACAGCTCACCTTTAAATAGGTGCACCCTGCGCAAACAGGGAAAGTGACCCTATTACAGTAAATGCACTGCCCCCAGGACAGCAACAAAGTTGTGTTGCCGTGAGGACAGCGCATTCAAGTGAAACGCGGAGCAGCTGCTTCGAAGCCGCTCCTCGTTTCACAGTGCAGGCGGCAACCGCCAGAGGGCTGCCATCAATGCCTGCACTGACAGTGCACCAGCTTTTTGTGGCGTACTTCCCTGACAGCTTCTTTGCCTTTGCGCTCACGTCCAAAAGCAGGACAAGACTGATTTGCATATGGCTGGTTCTAAACTGGAATGGCATGGTGAGCAAAAAAAAAAAGAATTTAGGCCCAGACCTCTGTACTGGGGTGAATGTTTGACATTTTTCAGCATTCCGTCCATCTATTGTTCTTTTTGCACCCCAAGTGAGATGGGTATGCCCAGACGTGGGTCCAGTGCTCTCCATGTCATGGAGTCAAGCTAGCCTGGCTGATGAGGGGTGATACCCCGAAACCAGTCCCAGGAAGCTTGTTTACGATCCGGGGAGGATCTGCCCTGGCAGTTTGGGTTGGACTGTTCCAGAGAGGAGCAGGGTCGAGACTGATTTGCATATTGCTGGATCTAAACTGGAATGTCATGGTGAGCAAAAAAGATGAATTTATCCCCAGATCTCTGTACGGGGGTGAACGTTTGACATTGTTCAGCATTCCATTCATCAATTGTTCTTTTTGCATTTGTCACCCAGAGTGTGCCAGGGTATGCCCAGACATGGGTCCCGTGCTCTCCCTTCCACTGGAGTCAAGCTAGCCTAGCTGATGAGGGGTGATACCCCGAAACCTGTCCCAGGATGCTTGTTTCTGGCCCAGGGAGGACCTGGCCTGGCAGTTCGGACCGGACTGCTCCCATGGGGAGCAGGGTCGAGACTAATTTGCATATGGCTGGGTCTAAACTGGAATGGCATGGTGAGCAAAAAACAATGGATTTAGGCCCAGATCTCTGTACTGCGGTTGAATATTTGACATTTTCCAGCATTCCATCCATCAATTGTTCTTTTTGCATTTGTCACCCCGAGTTGGATGGGTATACCCAGACGTGGGTCCCATGCTCTCCATGCCACTGGAGTCAAGCTAGCCTGGCTGATGAGGGGTGACACCCCGAAACTGGTCCCAGGATGCTTGTTCCCTGTCCATGGAGGACCTTGCCTGGCAGTTCAGGCTGGACTGTTCTCATGGGGAGTAACGTTGAGACTGATTTGATATGGCTGGGTCTAAACTGGAATGGCATGGTGAGCAAAACAATTATGGATTTAGGCCCCGGTCTCTGTACTGGGGGTGAACGTTTGACATTGTTCAGCATTCCGTCCATCAATTGTTCTTTTTGCACCCATCCATAATAAGGTGTGGGTGCAGAGGCAAAGATATTCCCTCATTAGCATGGGCACAACCCCCCATGCAAATGAGGGACCGCCCTCTGAGATAGCGCTGGTGCTACATGTGCACCAGCACTATCTGTATTATAGAAGTGGGCACACAAGTGCCTGTGGCCCCTTCTGTAATACCAAAGTGTCCGGGGGGCGCTAAAAGCCGGAGCAAATGCCTGTTGTGCCCCCAGGGCACTTTCTGTAATACAGCTCCAGGTGAGCAAGTGCAACTGTTTTGTTTAACCAAACATAAAACAAGATCTTGAACTTCATATCTCACCCATGCGAGATGAAGAGATGGACATGTCAGAACTCCGTCACATCATACAAAGCCAGATCACCACAAACACAGCAGTAATATGAAGTGCTTGTCTTTGGCACATTGGCTGCACCACCCCTTGCAGCCCAGGTTCGGTGCATGATTTCATTGTTACACACAATGGCGAACCCTGTGACACTTACTTGTATCAGTGTAAATCATCAGTCTGCATGTCCTTGACAGACTCTTCCACTATCATCACCAGCAGATCATGACAAAGGCTTTCTTGCCACAGATTACAGACAGCAGTGCACAGTATGGCCTGCCACACTTAATGCATGAAGGCCCTCTCCTAACAGAGGACACAGACAGGAGGTTCTGATAGCTTGTTCACAAGGGAAAGTATTGAGCTGCTCTGCCCTTACTAAAATTGAAATTAGGCAATAAATGTGGGGCCAACAACTCTACTGCTTGGAGGTGTGCTGCACAGCATGGAAATAGGAGAGCCAGATTCCCTGGTGCCAAACACCTTTGGAATGGTTTATTTGTTTCCCTTCCATCCCAAGAGTGATGCATCTTATCACTGACATAATGACTGTGCTGAAAGCATAAGTCCCAGGACTGCTCGGGGGATCAACCAACATGAGCTCTCACTTCCAGTAATAAGGACAGGTGCTACCAAACTGACAACCACTGGCTCAAATGAAGTACAGACAGCTTCAATGATAATATACAAGACCAGATTTATTGAGGTTGCATAACTTTTGTGGCTCATCATGATGGAAAATCCATCTTGGGACTTGCAAAGGTACGCAAATCAAGATTTGCATGGCATTGTGTGCGATTTTATCTCAAACGCAGTGCTACCTTGTGTTACCTTGCGTCGGGGAGGCGCTACATGGGTGGACCATGGGCATTCCTGTGCATCCATTCATGTAATTTTACTTAAACCCATGTTTACTAAAGTCAGAAAATATGGCTTTGTACTTAAATGGGCCGCCTACACGAGACTGGCATAACAAGGAGAAATATCTTTATTTCTGAATCAAACATACCAAGAGGAAAAGGACTGTAAAAAAAAATTTGTGCAGGAAGGTTTCCCTTCTTGCGCAAAAACTGTTCTGACCACAACATAGGCACCCTTGCATCATGGCGCAAGGGTGCCTGCATTGGCTCTAAGCAGTCAGAAGTACACCAGCACTACAAGAGAGCAGAACCGCACCATATCTCACAAGATATGGTGCATTCAGTGGCGTAGGAAGGGGGGTGTGGTGGGTGCGGGCCGCCCCGGGTGTCATCACTGAGGGGGGTGACAAAATGGCAAAAATATGTGTTTTAAACGCATATTTTTGCCATTTTGTCAAGCCGGCAGTGACAAGAAATTTTCCGCACCGGGTACCACCTGACCTTGCTACTCCACTGGGTGCATTTTTGCTCTTTCCCTTTGACGCAACTTCCATTGCTGCACTGCTTGTGCCAAAGTTTAGTAAGAATGGGCCTAAGTGTATTGGTGCACGTGACTGCTGCATAGATGAGTTCTTGACGTCAATCCAGTATGCTCGTCCTCAAACTGACATTCCATTCCGCTTGTCAAATTTGAATCTTTCTCCTGTTGCATTTGTGTTAGCCATCGTGGCAACAACAGGAGTGTCTTTCATATCTGTAATCTATGTTGTTTGGCATTTATTTATGTATTTGTTTTGCGTAGACCCAGCATACCACATTTTGACTAGTGTGCAGCACCATGCACACACCGTGAATCACATTGCCAGGTGCTTAGGATGTTGGCTAGGGGCAATGTGGGAAGATAATATGGTTAGTGTGAAAACTGGGTTAACCCCACTGTTTTTCCTAAGGCCTAAGACAGTTATCCCAATGTTCTGGGTAGGGTTGTTAGTAGTGGTGAGTGACTAGTTTCTTTTCTTGCCACGTGTACAATTACTTTTTAGCTCTGTTTAGTGCACTATTTTTGGCTTAAATGCCCAACAGCCAAACAAAGTTAATTAGCACCACTCACTGCTTGGTTTTCATTCCAGCCAGGCTGGATTTAGGAGCACTATGCAAGGTTGTTCTGACTGACACATACTAATGAAACAGAATATTTACCCAACTGTCTTTCCCTTCACCCCCATGGTGCACTTGCATACGTCATCAGCATGGTTTCTTTACTGATGTTGCCTCAAGAGCGAGCAAACAAAACAAAAAGAATAACAGCCAAGCACCAAACGACCCTGAATAAAGTGCGTGGAATACATAATCACAGCACACAAAACTGTGATGGTTCTCAAGGGAGTAAAAGAGGTAGCACAACCATGAAAATGGCTTTTATTGATGCAATAATAGGGCTGTCTCACAGAATGACGTGCACAGGAACACTCAAAGTCCAACGAATGGACAAAAAGAAAAAGTGCCAGGCATGAATCATCATGCTGGGCTACTATTAAAGTTACTCATGTATAACATTGACTCCTTATTAAATAAGCATTGGGAAAGCCAACAGGTCTGGCCTATAACGGAAAGTGGCTCTTGATTTTTAGTTAGAGTGTGTGTATTTGTGTTGTGTGTAAGGATGGGTGTATTGTTTCATTCTGTCTGCCGAATTGGTGGAATTTGGCGACTCCATGTAATGTGGAGTTCCGGCCTAATTCTGCCAGTCGTTGCATGGCGGAATTTTTCCCCGCGAGGTTCCAGAAATACAAGCTGGCAAGCGCGACCGAGATTTGGTGCCCCGTAGCATGATTTTCTAACCTGGGCGGGCGTGGGCGGTCACGAGCGGTTGCAACTAGAGGGCTGTTTCTTGAGTAGATTTGCTGCCGCTCAAAGTAGATTTTTTACTCGAACGGCAGCAAAATCAGCTCAATTTTTCTGTGCTATTCGTGCTACTGGTACTAAATTGCAGCGTGAGAAGTGCGCTGTGTATATTCTCCGCCTGTTGGCGGAATTCTGCTGGATCTCACAGAGTTTTTATGTAAATCTGTGGAATTCCACAGGGTGAAAGTCCGCAAGTACGGGGCGTGTGTGTGTGTGTGTTTGTGTGTGTTTTACTGAGGATGGCTAAGCAGGTAAATGCAAAAATCTGTAAATCAGTGATTGTGTGCTTTGATGATGAATAATTGAGAACATAGAAAGCTATATTTTGGACCCTCAGAAAATATTTCTAGTAATAAGGCATGTCAAGAATGCAGGAACAGTAGAGCTAGAGCAGGAAACAAAGGCAGGGTGTACCCAGGACATTGTCGGCACACAAGGGGACACATAAGGAAAATGACGGAAATTCCTTGTGTGCCCAATTCCTGTGTTATCACAATATACACCAGAAAATACTAAATTGAATGAAGCAATCGCTATAATTGCTATTTTAATTGCTTCTTGATATCCTATTCTTTTTAAAAAGAGAAATGCGTGATAGAAGTGCAATGCTTGAAAAACCATAAGAAATATATTTAAACTGGTTAATATCTAGAACTTGCAACTTTAAAGGCCTCACCTCACAAGCATGATTTTACTTCAAAATGAACCATGCTCATCATGTTTTGACCATCCATATGCAATTTTACCATCGAACCTACGTTGAGAATTATTATGAGAACTATTTATTTTAAGAGAAACAACATTTTGCTCATTGTTATGTCTGTAACCAAACACAATTTCCTTCGTTTATGAAGTCATTGCCCAGCCTGAAATCGAGAACAAGGCTTCAAAATGGAAGACCAAATTAAGCAATGCTGGGGTGTAGCTACCATTGGTGGAGCAGGTGCAGAGCCATGATTGGCTATTGAAAACTGATAATTGTTGGAGGTTACTACCCCAACAGCTGCTAAAAGGACCATTTTCATTGCTTGCACGAGGGCCCATGGCATGCTTGCTTCAATACTGGTTCCTTTGTAAGAATTAAATACCCACAATCTAGCATCCTTGTTCATGGCAGCTGGGAAAATGTAATCCATGATTAAGAGGCCACAAAAAATAAACAACAAGAAACTGAGCATTATTTTGCTGTAACAATGTACCAGGAGCCTCTGATAAAGATGGGCACACTCTGCACCGAAACAGGTCCCCAGGGGCATAGCATCAGGAGGAGAGTTAGGGGGTGTGACACTCCAGCCAATAAATGCATTTTTGGCCTGGTAGTTGGGTCAGGGGACCTGAGTTGGGTCTGCTATGTCCCTGTCGGTTTTCACCATGGGTCAAGAACAAAAGACTAAACAGTGACCTTTGCTGTGAAACAGGAAAGAGAGAGAGGGACAGAGATATACATCTGGTGGCTGAATTTCAAAATGTGAAAGCAGATAAACTGGAATCAATACTGCCTTCCCTGCTTGTCTGAATTGTGTCCAAAGCAAACATTTTATTTCAGGGCCTCCTTTAACTTTATTATCTCACATGAGAGCACTTTTAAATATTTGACTTCGGGATGTGCACTTTAAAAGCACCTCTTATAATTGATTTAAAACACCATAATGTTGCTCCATCTACAAATAGAATCTAGGCCACATTAGGGTTTACATGAAGAAGCTGGGGTATTCACAAACTACATTTTATAGTACACTTTGAAGTTCTACAATAGCGGTACAAACCTACTACAAAATGCTATTCACAAACTGCACTTCTAAAGTACTACTGGATTTTTGCAGCTTACAAAACTACCCCCACCCACCCCAGCCTACAAAACAACCCCGACCCACACCCCAGCCAACAAAGCAACCCCAACCCACCTCACAAAACTACCTCCAACTCACCCTCCAACCCACAAAACTACCCCTAACCCACCCCCAGCCCACAAAACAACCATGACCCACCCCGCAGCCCACTAAACAACCCCGACCCACCCTCAGCCCACAAAACAACCCCGACCCACCCCCAGCCCACAAAGCAACCCCGACCCACCCCTAACCCACAAAACAACCCCAGCCCATTCTCCAGCCCACAAAACAACCCCAACCCCCAGCCCACAAAAGTACCCCGACTCACCCCATCCCAAAAAACCACCCTAACCCACCCCCCCAGCCCCACTTGCCTCACTGCAGATCTCTACCTGCTTCTTGCTTCTGTCCAATGCAGCCCACAGCTAGACTGCGCATTGCCTAAGGCAGATGTGTGGTTAAGGCAAGCGTGGTTAAGCTTGCGGAGTCGAAACACTAGTGATTTAGACCACGGTGTTCCAACTGTTTCCCCTCAAATTGCTATTCTGTAACAAGTTGCCAAATCACAATTTAGGTTTGCCACCCAATACCAAATTTGGTTTTCGGAATGGGCATGTTTAGGGCGTCCCTTCTAAATACAGATTCGTAGTGGTATGTTTTAACATTTTAGGGCTCATTTCTGGCCGCAAGACATTAATGTTTTAACTCCTCCTCAAAGAATGTGGTAAGCCATTTGCAAATGTGAAGGGGTCCCTTGGGAGCCCTTCCCGTTGTGAATGTTAACCAAAACATTGTTTAAGAGTAGGCAGTGGTCCTTTACGGAAAACAGGATGCATTAAAAAGACATATTGCTTTACCTAAAGGCAATCACAGACATGGTGGTATGCTGACCTCAGCAGGCCACCATTCCTGTGATGGTTGTCTTTCCTAATGTGTGCAAATTGCAACCTACCTCATTAATAATCATGAGGTAGGCCAATTTGCGACCCATTAGGAATTGCTAATTTGAAAATAAATGTTTCATATATTAAGAATAGCGATTGCCAAATAGCAATTTGGAAAAAATCACTATTTGGAAATCGCTATTTTAAATGTTTGTACATATGACCCAAAAAAATGAACATAAATGAACCTAGATAGTCAATGCTCTGTGTTTCTTCCCATCATTGGCAATAGGCTCAGCCACAAAAGTGTGGTGTCATTTTTATCAGAAGACGTGTGGAAATGCTGGGTGGTTGGAATTTTGTGCACATTTAGGGACTTTACTTCATAAAAATGTGAGGCAAAGGAGTGATTTTAGGCAAACCTTAAGGCTTGCAGAGCATTCTCAATAAGAAAGATAAGAAGCTCCATACAAGTCACACTACGCAGATCTCCCCTGGGGTGTTTAGTTTTAAGAAATGTATGGGTTTGGTAGGCTTCCGTTAGTCGAGCCAGGTACCAAATTCCGCAGCTTCCTACAGCACCAGAATTGCTAAATTTTCAAGGTGAAATGTTGATGTTTCCACATTGAGTTTAGGAGCCATTTCTCTTATGGGTGATAGGCCATGCCAATCAAGTGGACTATGTGGCGTTTTATATTGAGAAGAGGATAAACACAGAATAGTATATTGAAAAACAACAGGGCACACCCAAATAAGAATGCAACAATTAAAATGTGAGATCCAGACAGTAATGTTTCTTAATTCTTCTTTATTAGATTTCAGACATTTTCTTCTTGTTGCTTAATATCAATCAAAGCCAACATGTTTCGTTCTACTGAACTTACTCAGGGCCGTAGGTATAAAACATATACGAATATATATAATACATATAAATCCATAAATATTTACAGCATTTACAGTACAGAACATATCCCATCATGTGATAATTTGAAAAATGTCACTATCCAATAGACACAACTTAACACACTACTAGGCCTGTTGCTTTCTCCCTTGTTGGCTAATGGCTAACAAATGTTCTAATCAAATCTATTCTAATGTAATGGCAATTTAGTGCTGTATGATACTGAAAATGTTTTAAATTGTAAAAGTTTACATATATATTTAATGTGGATTAGTTGATTTTTTTTGTTTGTCATATGATACAGTTACAGATATTCGGTCCCGATAATGCTATTGATGGGTTTCTATGTTCCACTCATCTGAATGTCTGTTTTAGTCCCACGTTCCTGGCAGCAGTGTAGTGGAGAGGCAGATTTGCCAGGTAGCCTGATGCTTTCTTCCAATAGATCTTTGGTTAACTCTCAGTCAAAAATAGAAGTCTTATATATTTACTTCAATCAGTGTAGGGCCTTCAATTGCAAAATAAAATAAAACTATATAAAATCAGCAACAGATTGCTTAGAGGCAGGGCCAATGGAATTATTTAATTATGCAGCCACAGCGGTTTTCCCAAAGTTATGAATTCAACCCAATCCCACATAATAATAATAATAATAATAATAATAATAATAATAGTAATAATAATAGTCATAATGGAACTTCTAAAGCGCAATAGTTACTTCGAACAGTGGCGTAGCTAGACGCACTGCCACCCGGGGCGGCCCCTAAGTTTGCTGCCTGGGTGCAGGTAAGAGCAGGGGTGGTGGCTGATGGCCCAGGTGTTCCGGGGGGGGGGGGCGGCCGAAGGACGACTTGTTCTCGGGCTGGGGGGATGGTGGTAGTCGACACACATGACTCCTGCCACCACCAAAAACAGTGCCGCCCAAGGTGGACCACCCCCTCCCTAGCTATGCCACTGACTTCGAAAGAAGTGGCCCAGCACTAAATGGTCAGAGAGTCCCACGGAAGGCCACAAAAAGGCAACAGAACCAGCAGCCTACCTAAAAAGCCATGTTTTCAAATGTCTCCGGACAGAACCTCTGTTTTACCTTGCCTACGTTAGAGAGGGAGGGAGATCCATAGTTTAGGTGCCAAAAAACTAAAAGAGCTGCCCCCCTCCCCCGATGCGAACCTAATCCATCATCTGCTACATAATTTGCATGTTTTCAACAAAATAAGTTGTTACTTCGCTCAGCTAGCTAAACGTTATAAAAAATTCTTTGCTGTTGGTGCTACTTAGTGACATCCACTTTGTGAAAGATAGATAGTCACGTAAGCTGTTGATTGCAGTATTTAGATGTTAGATATTAATGAGATGAAATGCTTGCCCAGACAGCTTGAATGTGCCCAGTTGATGAACTGAGAAGGGCTTTTATATGGTGTAAGGAAAAATCTTACATATTTGAATATATTCTTAAGAAAATAATTCATAGAGGGTGCAAATAAAGATTTCTTTTTTGCCATTACAATGTTTACAATCTTTATTCATGCAAAATCGTGTTACTCCAGCGACACTATTATAAAAACATCTGTTATTTTATGTGGTACTCAGAAAGTGACAAACATTTTATTTCTCTTTTTAAGGTCTGAAGTCTTCAGTCCTTGTAATGCCTCCAAGTGAGACACTTTCTGCATATACAATGTGCAATACTGTCCTGAAAAGTTTTATTTGAATTCAAGTAGTCGTAAACTGAAAGCTAATGACCAGTTCCAAAACGTAAAATTTTGAATAAAAAAGGCACACCTTTTATTACAGAAAATGTATATACTGACTTGTGTTTTTGCTGACCACAGCAACAAAGATGTACTCAACAGAAAGCAGGAATAAAGGTGCACTGGTCTTATAACATACATTATATTATCTTTGGAGTTAGAAGAGACAGAGTTCAAATAAACTGTATTCTTAAGATTCCATGCAAGACAAAATAATAATTTTGGGGTGAAAAATATTTTCAATGAGCTCTGCTGCACATGCATTCTTTTCATTTCAAGAAACCGATGCAGTGTATTTAGCCTCGGGGGCCTTTTTATATGAATGTGCGCTAAAATTTCATAATGCTCCATAATCTGCCTTTTCTGGCGGCATAATTTAGTCAATACTGCTGCATAATTTGGTTCTCTATTGCCGCATAATTCAAGTGGCCCTGCTTATAGCTACCGATCCCATCCTTGCATATTGCAAACATAACAAGCGTTGGCCTTGTCAATTATCTGTATATTTGCTCATGATATGATAAAATTACTGTTCAACAAGAATTGACCTACCAGCATTCCCCCTAAGGGCAGAGAATTATATTGTGTCAGCTAACAGTGATAGTTACAGCGTCACTTTAATTTTAAAGAGCGGAAAGTGTCATCTGATGTCGGATTTAATTTGTCCCGTCTCATATTAGATTGCCCTGACCAGTTAAACATAATTCAGATGGCGCTAGCACATTTCAGATTTTATTAAAAACAAAACAACGGACTTAGGTGCATTCAACAAAGATGAAGCTATTTTGGTCATATTAAAAAAACGTGACGTGTTATTTACAAAGCTGCACCCAGGGCCGGACTGGCCGTAGCGGGCACTGGGCGTTTCCCCTGTTGGCTGGAAGAGTGGGAGCCAGTTTTGGACCGGTGGGGGCCGGTTTTGTTACTGGGAGCTGGTTTTGCAGCAGTGCTGGAAAATCGGACCCTTGTAACAAAAGCGCAGCAGCATTGTTCCCACAACCCCCTGCCCCCCCCCCCCTCCCCCAGGGGCCGGTCGGACACAATTGCTAGGGCTGGCTTGCGATCCCAGTCTGGCCCTGGCTGCCCCCTGTATGACGTGGTTCCCTTTTCCCATTTGTGTTTTCCGTCCACGGTGCTTCAGTATCTCACACCCCAGTATGTATGACTGGAAACAGGGGTGTAGATAACATTGGTGCAGCAAGTGCAGTGGCACTGGGGCCCAGAGCCTGAGGGGCCCAGACAATGCTTACAGCATTCAAAGGGGTCAATTTCATTGCTGGGCCCAGGGCCCCTGGCATCCTTGCTACACTAGTGACTAGAAAGCAAGGACATACTCAGCTAGGTGTAACTGCACCCACTGTGTAACTGCTCAGATAGAGGATTCAGGGAGACTACCGAGGGGACAACAAACAGAGGGGCATATCATCAAGGGCTCTATCGCCGCTTTAGCGGGACTTTTTCCCGCTAAAGCGGCGATAATTCTAACGCCCTATTAGCAAGCTGTCGCTAACTGCTGGTAGCGACAGCTTCTAGGCGATAGCGACCGGGTTGGGTGCCGCTTTGCATGCCAGCGATATTTATCGCTAATGGCATGCAAAGTAGGCGTTCCCAACCTAAAAGCGACTGGAAACAGTCGCTAAGCTCGCTATCGCCTATTAGCGAGGCAGGGGAGGTGATTAACGAACCAGCGCTAAACACGTTTAGCGCTGGTTTGTTAACGCCTGGTCCAGACCTGACTTAGCCATGTAATCCAATGGGAGGTGGATTACATGGCTAAATCCCCCTCGCCCTATCGCCAAGCTAACACTGGTCACAGTGTGAATATCGCTTGTTTTCAAGCGATATTCACACTGTTCTCCAGGGTTTCTATCGCTTTGGAGATAAGCGTTGCTGATAGCACGCTATCTCCGCGATAGAAACCTGCGTTAGCCTGGCGATAATTATCCTAGCGCTAACTGCGCTTAGCGATAATTATCGCCGGTTATTGCTAATAGGCCCCAGAGTTTTGAGTGTGAGGTGAATCACAATGGCCTCTAAAGAAGACAGGGGGAAATCTAAAAAGAACAGGAATAAGAAAGATCTTTTTGAACCCCAAACAATTTTCTAGGACATAAGAGGTAATGGTATGAAATGCAGAATATGAAGCTAGTGGCCTGAAGCCTAGAGGGACTGATGCTTTAATTTTAGCGGTCCTGCAAAAATTAGAGAGCACAACGAAAAACAGTTACAAAAACTTAATTTCCATTGATGCCACCACTACATTGACAGACATGAGGATCTCAAAAATGGAAGATGGGCTGCAAGGGGCGTGAAACCTCAACAGACATTCAATTTTGTTTTACTTTACTTCATGACTCATTGAGTTGGTGTGTGAACCCGGCATTGTAGGGTCTAACTTACAGGATGTGGAGCTGGGTACCTGTGTCTGGAAAAGGTAGATCCTTACAGGGGCAGGAGCAGCTTCTCTTGACACTGAGGATCAAGTCTGGGGAGCATGAAGGAACCCCTGGGGTGATAAAATAGCACCAAAATGTTAATTTGTTGATGGATTTCAAAACTGCAGGAACCAGTTTGTGAACCTTAAATGCATTGTGAAGTTGCAGTCCTCGAGGTCTGTCTACAGTTCTCAGACCCGGCTTCAGAGTGTGCAAACCCAGGCTTGAAGACGGGCACTACAGCCAAACCTCGATGTACACATCTAAAAGGAAGTTGGTCGCCCATGAGGAGTCGTGCATAAATCTTTGCATAAGGAAAAGCCCTGAAGATAATCCCTCCTGTGCATGGTCAAAGGATGTGAGCAGTAGGGAATGGCTGCTTGTGCGGAGTTGGACAAGGGCATGGCTTTAGACCAGGCACGCACTGAGGACAATTTTTGTTGCACTCATTAAACAAGGGATGATCACTCATGCATGATTGTGTGCAGGGGCAGGACAAATTTTGTTTGAGTTTTATGCAGTGGTGGCTGGTTGGGAATGGTGGCGGGGGGAAAGAAGACTTACCTGCACGTCGCCAGTCACCAGCCACAGCCTCTTTTTCATCATCGCTGTTCTCCCGGCAGCACCCAGGTTCCCCTAAGCCAATCACGACACTGCTGTCACCATGACAGCAGCATTGTGATTGGTCTGAATGCCGTGGTTCGGTGCTCGGATGGGGACTGACAGCCTGTGCATGTTCTCCACCCAGGCTGTGCATTACAGCCCGATGGAGAACATGCTAAGTTCTCATGATGGTTTGGCAGGCTCATGACGGCCGACCAAACCGTCATGCACACTTAAGGTGCAGCAACCACTCCTCCTCCCTCTAGCGTCACGGGAGCCCAGCCCTTCCCTGCCCTAACTTGGCTGCAAGATACTAAAAATAAAATGATAATAACTTCTGTTATTTTCATTTTATTTTTCCTTGTACACTGCTCCGACAGCAGTGGGGCGACGCTCCTCCACCATAGCAGAGGAGCCGCCACTGGTTTTACCTCCTTTAACTTTACCCTGAAGGGGCCATGGCTTACAAGAGGCAAAGCGTCAAGTGGGCCAGGATGGCCCTCGCCACCCTCAACAATAGTAACAAATAGCATATTACATTCTGTGCATGTTCATATATAGTTCATGTCAGGTTGCTTTCCTGGGTACTTGTTTAAAAAAAAAGGTATTTAACCAAAAACGGTGCAATTAGTTACATTTGTGCGTATGGTAAACCACTTTAAAGAGTCTCATGGTTAATAGGAGAGTTTTATCAATGTGTAAAGTAGTTGTAACCTGTAATCTGTGAAACAGTAAACATTTTCTGTGCTTTTCTTATATGAATTACTGCAGTGCTTAATTTGTGAAAAAATGAGTGCTGGTGCCCAAAGTTTTGCTCAGAAGTCCGTGGCTGGTGCAAATAAATGTTGTGTACCGAATACAAAGGCCGTGTAGTCTCAAATCCACCTCCGGTCTCTTTAATCCACTTCCAGACACCCCCACCCCTTTATCTCACTCTTGCAGGTTCTTGGTTTCTCACTTTGTGATGGTTTGTCTGCCTTTATCTTTCTCAATCGCTACGATTTGGGTGCTGTTACCTCTCTTGCTCTCCTAAATATTTAAGTTGGAAAAATAAGTGCCGGACACCAAAAATAAGTGTCAGTGGCCCACACCTGTAACACCAGCTGAAATTAAGCACTGAATTACTGAGATGATAAAATGGAATTTGAACTTTGTATATAAGTAATAAATGTGTGAATATGGGTTTATTAGCACAATCACTCTAAATATTAAGAGATATTGGACCACCTTTATTTTCGCTTCCATGCCATGTGTGTGTGTGTCTGCTGCAACTGGCAGAGTATTATGGGCCTTGTAGTGTCCTTTATCTCCAAATGGAGCGCGCAATGTTGCTGCTGTGACATTGAATGCCCCCAGATGGGCCTCGGTGTGCCATGGATGCCTGACGCGTTTTGAAGTGTCCCCACTTCTCTTCAGAGGCTTTGGCAATTGAAGGCGCTCGAGTGCTCCTTGTACGTTGTACGTTGGGTACCTGGAGCTTGGATGAATACGCGGCACACCCTGCCGCGAAGGAGCACCACCCCAGGATGCGGGGGCCACGCAGTCTGCTATCGAGCAGGCCAACTTCATGGGGCAGCAACGGATTTAGCATATCCACCGGCACACCGAGGCCCATCTGGGGGCATTCAATGTCACAGCAGCAACATCGCGCGCTCCATTTGGTGATAAAGGACACTACAAGGCCCATAATGCTCTGCCAGTCGCGGCAGAGCGTCCCATTCAGGGCATGCATTGGAGCATTTAAATAATGAGGGCGGTGTCCTATGCGCCTTCAATTGCCAAAGCCTCTGAAGAGAAGTGGGGACACTTCGAAACGCGTCAGGCATCCATGGCACATTGAACTGCTTAAAGTTATCATTGTACTGGTGGACTGTATACTATAAAGGCTCTTTAGGAGCATGTTGCTGCTCGAGTGCTCCTTGTACATTGGGTACCTGGAGCTTGGATAAATACGCGACACACCCTGCCACGAAGGAGCACCACCCTAGGATGCGGGGGCCACGCGGTCTGCTATCGAGCAGGCCAACTTCGTGGGGCAGCAACGGATTTAGCATATCCACCGGCCCACCGAGGCCCATCTGGGGGCATTCAATGTCACTCCAGCAACATCGCGCTCTCCATTTGGAGATAAAGGACACTACAAGGCCCATAATGCTCTGCCAGTCGAGGCAGAGCATCCCATTCAGGGCATGCATTGGAGCATTTAAATAATGAGGGCGGTGTCCTATGCGCCTTCAATTGCCAAAGCCTCTGAAGAGAAGTGGGGACACTTCGAAAAGCGTCAGGCATCCATGGCACATTGAACTGCTTAAAGTTATCATTGTACTGGTGGACTGTATACCATAAAGGCTCTTTAGGAGCATGTTGCTGCTCGAGTGCTCCTTGTACGTTGGGTACCTGGAGCTTGGATAAATACGCGGCACACCCTCCGCGAAGGTGCACCACCCCAGGATGCGGGGGCCACGCGGTCTGCTATCGAGCAGGTCAACTTCGTGGGGCAGCAACGGATTTAGCATATCCACCGGCACACCGAGGCCCATCTGGGGGCATTCAATGTCACAGCAGCAACATCGCACGCTCCATTTGGAGATGAAGGACACTACAAGGCCCATAATGCTCTGCCAGTCGCGGCAGAGCATCCCATTCAGGGCATGCATTGAAGCATTTAAATAATGAGGGCGGTGTCCTATGCGCCTTCAAATGCCAAAGCCTCTGAAGAGAAGTGGGGACACTTCGAAACGCGTCAGGCATCCATGGCACATTGAACTGCTTAAAGTTATCGGTGTACTGGTGGACTGTATACTATAAAGGCTCTTTAGGAGCATGTTGCTGCTCAAGTGCTCCTTGTATGTTGGGTACCTGGAGCTTGGATATATATATATATATATATATATATATATATATATATATATATATATATATATATATATATATACACATTCATTTGTTTAATGACAAGAAACCCTTCTGCAACAGAGAAAAATGCCAGTGCTCCATCGGTGTGCACGTAAAAATAAATAAAGGGTTTATTTCATCATGGCCAAGAGTTCACGCATTCAGGTTCCTAAATTACTGTCAGTTAATCAAGACAAAAAACAATTGTGTTATAACATGGCGCACAGCAGTAGGAACCCCAGCTGGCTAACCTTCAAAATGTATTTCTGTGATTGAAGCTGGATATAGTCCTAGAAGATACAGGGGAGGATGGTTAGGATTGTGGAAAAAGGAAAAAAAAACAGCAATTAACATAGATAGTCAGCTACATGATCAAGACTTATAAAAGGTAAAAGATATGTGGACACACTTAGCACAGCCAGATTTTCCACAACCATACATTATTAAAATTCTGCTGATTAAATTCAGGACACAATCAACTCCCAATTATGGAAGTAAGGGGATTTTCGGCAAAAAAGCTACACTAGGGGGCCGATTCCGATTCAGGCCAGAAATCTCCCCGACCGAGCCGGACCCGGAGAGATTTCCGACCGAATCGGACTCTGGCAGTCCGACCGAACGAGTACGATGCGCACGCATGCAATCGGACTCGAGTCGGTCGGACTCCCATTAAGTCAATGGGAGCCGGACGTACAACGCGAACGCGGGCTCCCATTGACCCAATGGGTGCGAGGCGAACAAGGGTGCCCCCTACAGCGGGTATGCCTCGAAGCAACTCGCGGCGTACATGCACAGGTGGGGGGACCCATGGGTCCCCCCTGTGTGCGACTCGCGCGGCTACGCGTACAGGGGGGTCCGACACGGACCCCCAAAGTGCGGCTCCGACTGCTCTCTCGAGCCGGACGGCGCGAGTTGGTCGGACTGCTCGCGGCGCGCATCGTACTTGCCCGGCCGGGGAACGTCTCCATCGCGCGGTGCGCGTCGTGTCCGTGCGAGTCGGTCGGAGCGCTTCGGACGAACAAGTCGGTCGGCGATTTCGCGTGCGCTCGCATCGTACTCGCTCGGCCGGACGCACGTACGAATCGGTCGGGAAAGAGGTCTCCGAATCGGATCCGGTTAAGCCGAATCCGATTCGGTGCCCTACCGGCCGAGATCGGAATCGGCCCCTAGATGTTCACTGTTCATTATACAACCCTAGACCTCAAACTCTTATTCATTTTTGTTGTTCTTTGTTACAGATAGATTTTTATCAAAGAAGTATGCTGCTCCTATTTTCCGAAAATTGTAATTTCAGAGACTATGGGGCCGATTCCGATCTCGGTCGGAGGCGCACCCAATAACATTCGGTCGGGAAAAAAGCCATGCGAAAGCCTGTTTCCCGACCGATCCGTACAGCACACCGAACGAGTAAGTACGATGCGCACAACAGCACAGAATCCGGACGAGCCGTACTCACCCAAACCAGGTCCTGTTCCCCGACCCAGGCGAATCCGGAAACACTGAATCGAGTCGCACGGAAGGGAAAATGCTGCTCCGTCCGGCCGAACAAGTACGATGCGCTTTCCGTACGCGCCGAACCCGTCGCTACGCACGGCACGTCAAAGCATCCGGGAGAGGCGCACATAAGCTCCGATTCGCGCCACAACACGATCCACGGCTACGAGACGAACACGCCAGCGACGAGGACGACGCGAAGCGACGAGGACGACGCGAAGCAACGAGAAGGATGAACGACACGAACCAACCATGAATCCCTTCGTCCCGATCATACCAATATTCTACATTTACTACCGGAACAGGCACGGACGCGTACGGCGCAGAAGGTAAGTCATTCACCAACCACAAAACACATACAACACGTACACGACACATCACACACACACAGAGGGATGCAGAATATACTTACACCAGCAACAGCAGCACCATAGGGGCGGGACGCCCATCACCAATGCCACATATGCACACAGGGGCCTGAATGTGCACCACCACCCCTACCCAGGGGGGGCAGAATGCCTACCACTACTACCACCCTCACCCAGGGGGGGCTGGATGCCCACCACTACTACCACCCACACCCAGGGAGGGCTGGATGCCTACCACTACTACCACCCTCACCCAGGGGGGGCTGGATGCCCACCACTACTACCACCCACACCCAGGGGGGGCTGGATGTCCACCACTACTACCACCCACACCCAGGGGGGGCTGGATGCCTACCACCACCCTGAGCCAGGGGGGGCTGGATGCCTACCACTACTACCACCCTCACCCAGGGGGAGCTGGATGCCTACCACTACTACCACCCGTAGCCAGGGGGGGCTGGATGCCTACCACTACTACCACCCTCACCCAGGGGGGGCTGGATGCCCACCACTACTACCACCCACACCCAGGGGGGGCTGGATGCCTACCACTACTACCACCCTCACCCAGGGGGGGCTGGATGCCTACCACTACTACCACCCTCACCCAGGGGGGGCTGGATGCCCACCACTACTACCACCCACACCCAGGGGGGGCTGGATGCCTACCACCACCCTGAGCCAGGGGGGGCTGGATGCCCACCACTACTACCACCCTGAGCCAGGGGGGGCTGGATGCCTACCACTACTACCACCCTGAGCCAGGGGGGGCTGGATGCCTACCACTACTACCACCCTCACCCAGGGGGGGCTGGATGCCTACCACTACTACCACCCTCACCCAGGGGGGCTGGATGCCTACCACTACTACCACCCTCAGCCAGGGGGGCTGGATGCCTACCACTACTACCACCCACACCCAGGGGGGCTGGATGCCTACCACCACCACCCTTAGCCAGGGGGGCTGGATGCCTACCACTACTACCACCCTCACCCAGGGGGGCTGGATGCCTACCACTACTACCACCCACACCCAGGGGGGCTGGATGCCTACCACTACTACCACCCGTAGCCAGGGGGGCTGGATGCCTACCACTACTACCACCCTCACCCAGGGGGGCTGGATGCCTACCACTACACCACCCTCACCCAGGGGGGCTGGATGCCTACCACTACTACCACCCTCACCCAGGGGGGCTGGATGCCTACCACTACTACCACCCTGAGCCAGGGGGGCTGGATGCCTACCACTACTACCACCCTGAGCCAGGGGGGGCTGGATGCCTACCACTACTACCACCCTCACCCAGGGGGGGCTGGATGCCTACCACCACCCTCACCCAGGGGGAGCTGGATGCCTACCACTACTACCACCCATAGCCAGGGGGGGCTGGATGCCTACCACTACTGCCACCCTCACCCAGGGGGGGCTGGATGCCTACCACCACCCTCACCCAGGGGGGACTGGATGCCTACCACTACTACCACCCTTAGCCAGGGGGGGCTGGATGCCTACCACTACTACCACCCACACCCAGGGGGGGCTGGATGCCTACCACTACTACCACCCTCACCCAGGGGGGGCTGGATGCCTACCACTACTACCACCCTGAGCCAGGGGGGGCTGGATGCCTACCACTACTACCACCCGTAGCCAGGGGGGGCTGGATGCCTACCACTACTACCACCCTCACCCAGGGGGGGCTGGATGCCTACCACCACCCTCACCCAGGGGGAGCTGGATGCCTACCACTACTACCACCCGTAGCCAGGGGGGGCTGGATGCCTACCACTACTACCACCCTCACCCAGGGGGGGCTGGATGCCTACCACCACCCTCACCCAGGGGGAGCTGGATGCCTACCACTACTACCACCCTCAGCCAGGGGGGGCTGGATGCCTACCACTACTACCACCCACACCCAGGGGGGCTGGATGCCTACCACTACTACCACCCTGAGCCAGGGGGGGCTGGATGCCTACCACTACTACCACCCTTAGCCAGGGGGTCTGGATGCCTACCACTACTACCACCCTCACCCAGGGGGGCTGGATGCCTACCACTACTACCACCCTCACCCAGGGGGACTGGATGCCTACCACTACTACCACCCTCACCCAGGGGGGGCTGGATGCCTACCACTACTACCACCCTCACCCAGGGGGGGCTGGATGCCTACCACCACCCTCACCCAGGGGGAGCTGGATGCCTACCACTACTACCACCCGTAGCCAGGGGGGGCTGGATGCCTACCACTACTACCACCCTCACCCAGGGGGGGCTGGATGCCTACCACCACCCTCACCCAGGGGGAGCTGGATGCCTACCACTACTACCACCCATAGCCAGGGGGGGCTGGATGCCTACCACTACTACCACCCTCACCCAGGGGGGCTGGATGCCTACCACTCACCCTCACCCAGGGGGGCTGGATGCCTACCACTACTACCACCCTCAGCCAGGGGGGCTGGATGCCTACCACTACTACCACCCTCACCCAGGGGGGCTGGATGCCTACCACTACTACCACCCTGAGCCAGGGGGGCTGGATGCCTACCACTACTACCACCCTCAGCCAGGGGGGCTGGATGCCTACCACTACTACCACCCTCACCCAGGGGGGCTGGATGCCTACCACTACTACCACCCTCACCCAGGGGGACTGGATGCCTACCACTACTACCACCCTCAGCCAGGGGGGCTGGATGCCTACCACTACTACCACCCTCACCCAGGGGGGCTGGATGCCTACCACCACCCTCACCCAGGGGGAGCTGGATGCCTACCACTACTACCACCCTCAGCCAGGGGGGGCTGGATGCCTACCACTACTACCACCCTCACCCAGGGGGGGCTGGATGCCTACCACCACCCTCACCCAGGGGGAGCTGGATGCCTACCACTACTACCACCCGTAGCCAGGGGGGGCTGGATGCCTACCACTACTACCACCCTCACCCAGGGGGGGCTGGATGCCTACCACCACCCTCACCCAGGGGGAGCTGGATGCCTACCACTACTACCACCCACACCCAGGGGGGGCTGGATGCCTACCACTACTACCACCCTCACCCAGGGGGTGCTGGATGCCTACCACCACCCTCACCCAGGGGGAGCTGGATGCCTACCACTACTACCACCCGTAGCCAGGGGGGGCTGGATGCCTACCACTACTACCACCCTCACCCAGGGGGGGCTGGATGCCTACCACTACTACCACCCTCACCCAGGGGGGCTGGATGCCTACCACTACTACCACCCTCACCCAGGGGGGCTGGATGCCTACCACCACCCCTCACCCAGGGGAGCTGGATGCCTACCACTACTACCACCCGTCAGCCAGGGGGGCTGGATGCCTACCACTACTACCACCCTCACCCAGGGGGGCTGGATGCCTACCACTACTACCACCCTCACCCAGGGGGAGCTGGATGCCTACCACTACTACCACCTGTAGCCAGGGGGGGCTGGATGCCTACCACTACTACCACCCTCACCCAGGGGGGCTGGATGCCTACCACTACCACCCTCACCCAGGGGGGCTGGATGCCTACCACTACTACCACCCTCACCCAGGGGGGCTGGATGCCTACCACTACTACCACCCTCACCCAGGGGGGCTGGATGCCTACCACTACTACCACCCTGAGCCAGGGGGGCTGGATGCCTACCACTACTACCACCCTGAGCCAGGGGGGCTGGATGCCTACCACTACTACCACCCTCACCCAGGGGGGCTGGATGCCTACCACTACTACCACCCTCACCCAGGGGGGCTGGATGCCTACCACTACTACCACCCTCAGCCAGGGGGGCTGGATGCCTACCACTACTACCACCCTCACCCAGGGGGGGCTGGATGCCTACCACCACCCTCACCCAGGGGGAGCTGGATGCCTACCACTACTACCACCCTCAGCCAGGGGGGCTGGATGCCTACCACTACTACCACCCTCACCCAGGGGGGCTGGATGCCTACCACCACCACCCTCACCCAGGGGGAGCTGGATGCCTACCACTACTACCACCCTCAGCCAGGGGGGCTGGATGCCTACCACTACTACCACCCACACCCAGGGGGGCTGGATGCCTACCACCACCCTCACCCAGGGGGGGCTGGATGCCTACCACTACTACCACCCACACCCAGGGGGGGCTGGATGCCTACCACTACTACCACCCTCACCCAGGGGGGCTGGATGCCTACCACCACCACTCACCCAGGGGGAGCTGGATGCCTACCACTACTACCACCCTAGCCAGGGGGGCTGGATGCCTACCACTACTACCACCCTCACCCAGGGGGGCTGGATGCCTACCACTACTACCACCCTCACCCAGGGGGGGCTGGATGCCTACCACTACTACCACCCTCACCCAGGGGGTGCTGGATGCCTACCACCACCCTCACCCAGGGGTAGCTGGATGCCTACCACTACTACCACCCGTAGCCAGGGGGGGCTGGATGCCTACCACTACTACCACCCTCACCCAGGGGGAGCTGGATGCCTACCACTACTACCACCCTGAGCCAGGGGGCTGGATGCCAACCACTACTACCACCCCCACTCATAGGATGGACAATGCATGACACAACCAGCACACCACAACCTAGGTAATGCAAGAAGAAGACATCCCCCCAACACCATGACAAGCGTGTGTAGACTGTGTCAAATGCCTACAACACCGAACATGACTTTGAACATACAATGTGACCCCCTAGCACATGTGCCACACATATATGTGTGTGGCACCCACAATGCAAGCAGGCCATGACCATTGTGGCAATGGGGTCCGAACCCCCATCATCACAGTGACCAACATGTAAGTGTGGGGTCCATAGCTGAAGCACATTTTGAACATTGTGGCAATGGGGTCCAAACCCCCATCATCACAGTGACAAAAATGTAAGTGTGGGGTCCATAGCTGAAGCACATTTTGAACATTGTGGCAATGGGGTCCAAACCCCCATCACCACAGTGACCAAAAGGTAAGTGTGGGGTCCATAGCTGAAGCACATTTTGAACATTGTGGCAATGGGGTCCAAACCCCCATCATCACAGTGACCAAAATGTAAGTGTGGGGTCCATAGCTGAAGCACATTTTGAACATTGTGGCAATGGGGTCCAAACCCCCATCATCACAGTGACCAAAAGGTAAGTGTTGACAAAGAAAGAGGTGCAACTGCCAAACTGCATGGATGATTCCTGGTCACAGAACAAAAAACACATCAGTGGCAAAGTAGTGTATGTGTCCCATTGCAACATAAATTGGGTGAGCCAAATACTGCAGTGCAAATAAGACATACCTTTGGCCATGTGCAGACAAACAACACCCATGGGGGCTGACACCGTCAACATTCATCAATGACACAATGACAGAAGTGACCATCAGAATGCAGACCCACATATTTGCACCAATGGGCACACAAATGCAGATACCCTGTGGAGACTGCAGATGTGAGGTGAACAGATACCATACCATGGCAGCAATGGGACACACAAACCATGATCATTGTGCTGACCGATGACCTAGGAGTCCCAGGGACAGCAGGGGAAACCCACCAAACTACATACAGCCAATGGCACACCCAAGATATGCCAATGCAGTGGTGCAGATGCACAAACACAAACAGGCAGACCCACACTGCACATCATACACAACAGGTGAGGGGGGTGCCAGTGTCCCCAGGCAACCACACAACACATGAGGAGACCTGAATACCAATCATACAGATGTGCATACAGTGCCACACAAAGGTAACTCATGGATCCAAATCCCCTATGTGGGCAAGCAGGCATTGTCAGATGAGAGGGAGCACAAATCACACATGTCACACAGGCACGTAGGGACAGCAACTGACACAGCAAGACACAGACACACCACAGCACCACCCCCAGGGCCCCCACAATGTGGTGACCCTGGGCTGCATTACAATCCCACTGTGATGACAAAGCTAAATGTGGTTCACACTGTGAACCAGTCATGTGTCCTGAGCAACTAACTACCATCACACCTACACAAGCACAAATCAATCAGCATGGCCAGTAAGCCAAGGCCAACATGGAGGCAGGGGCCTAGCCGGGCAACAACTCTCATCTGCACACACTCAACACCACTCCCCTCGACCTCCAACAATGTGCAGCAGTGAAGTACACATGCACTGGTGACATTGCACATGCACCCATGACTATTCCAGGGTGGTGGGTGGGAACCAAGGTGCAGAAACACATCACACATGGCCACTCAACAAGACTCCTGAATGTCTGACACACTGCACACTACGCTGTACATGGACATGACGGCAATACCACACCAACCAATGGGATCCCAGCCACAGTCACACACCAATGAAGAAGCCAAGGTCACCCACAAAGAACACACATAGACAACAACCAACATTGCAGCCCGGACCCTGAGGAGTGCCAGCAGTCACACACACAACGTGTCACAATCACTGAAAGATAACACAAACTGGAAATCACATGACAGGGGCAAACAACAAGTGCCAAGGGGAAACCTGACTGTGACCCATCTGCGTCTGCACACAAACTCAGCCCTCACAGCAAACACACCTATGGGTGACACCCTGATGACCAGTAATGTGCCATGCACCCACATCACAGAGAACCCAGGGAGAAGACTTTGGGGGAACATAGGTCAACTCAGCTAGCATCACAAACAGGTACAACACTAGGGATCACAGCATGCACAGCTACACGGAAGTGAACACACAGACATGCACATACAACACACACCTTGGGCGCAGGCAATGTCACAGGAGTACACACTGCCATGAGGGGACTCCACTCCTGTGTGAGGAAAGCTGTGCCATATGTTGCCTCAGTAGGGCCCCATCATGTCAGCTGAGCACTTGGTCACACAATCAACAATTAGCACCAAATGAGGGCTCCCGTCACATCAGCCTGGTCATGGAAGTGCCAACGGAATCATCAGCACAGATCCAACACACTTGTATAGCAATGTTGCACTGACAACACAGATGAGTCCTTCCCCATTGATGCCCAAACCTGCATGTCCACTGGAGATGGCCACACGGTCAGGGAAGTAGACAAATTGAACAATGGCAGGCACAACAGATGTGCAGGGGTGGAAGCCACAGATGTGAAATAGCTAATCTAAGTAGGAAATCCCATTGCCAAATACTGAACACATGACACCCTCAGATGCTGCTATGGATGACATGGATACACCACAGGATAGGACACATTCCCCCTGGACCACATGGGTTCCTGCACAGTAACACTTCATTATCATGAGACCAAATATCACCATCACTGCAGCAAGGGCATGGTTAGCATCATCAACAACATGTACATCAGAAGCATAAGCACTAGAGAACAGAAAGTTGCTTTATTCAGCATATGTGTGGAATGAAAACAAAGTCCAGAAAAAACACAAAGGCCAATGGCCAGTCCATTGTAAAAGTCCAAACAGGGTGACAGTGGCAGATGTCACCCTACGCATGCCTGCACAAAACCAGGGACAATCCACTAGGAGGGGCAACCGGGGGTAGGCCAGGCACCGCAGGGACAGGATCAGGGCTCACCAGGAGGAAGCAGGGAAGGGGTGGTGGGTGCTGGAGAGCCACTGACAACTGCAGTGGAGGTGTCTGACATGGTGTGTGCCGGCACAACTGGGGGCATGACTCAGATGTTGTGGGTGCCGGCACGACTGCAGTGGACCCTGCAGATGGAGTGGACAGGTCCGCCACTGCAGTGCCCAAGTCAGACAGGGTGGTAGTGGACTCCACTGCAGTGCCTACCACCAGGGGAGGAGAATGGGGAACAGGCAAGGTGGGCTGGACAGAGGGGAGGACACCCTCACCACATCAGTGGCACAGACAAGCGCAGCGGGGGGTGTGGTGCCGGGAGAGCAAGTGCCAGGGGGAGAAGGCCGGATCCTCTTGGGGATGGTATATCTGTGGGTGGGGGAACCTGGGGCAGGGTGTGGTGGGGGCACCTGTGGAGTGGGGGCCTGAGGGATGGAGGAAGGAGACCTGGTGCTTGAGCTGCAGGGCGGCGGCGGGGTCTTGCTCTTACCACTCCGGGGGGACTTGCGGGTGGGGGCCTCAGTCTGTCTGCGCCTGGGGGAGGGTGTCCGGGGGCGAGGGGCACTCTGCTCCGTGTGGGGGGCTTCCTCTTCCCCCTGGATGCTGGAGCAGCTGGATCGGAGGGGAAGAGGCCGAGGTCACTGAGGAAGAGGCGCTGGGTCTTTGGGGTTGCAGGTGAGGCAAGGGAGGGTGTTTTGGAGGGAGAGGCAACTGAGGACTGCGCAGTGCCCGTGGATGCGTGTGTGTGTACCAGGGCCCCATCCCCTGTGAGTCTGGTTTCAGTCCCCTGACTGTGCGTGCGTGTGCGTTTTGTTTGTGGCGTGTGTGTCTGTGTGCTGGACGTGTGTGTGCTGGTGTGTGCCTGTGCCGGTGTGTGTGTGCTTGGGACGGGTACGGTGCTGGGGAGTGTGGATGGAGCAGAGGCAGGAGGGGTGAGGGACTGTCTGAGGAGGGACACTGCTGCCGTCAGGGAGGAGTCCATGGACCTATTGCCCCTCTGTAGGTCAGACATGCCCGATGAGATGCCCTCCATGAACGACACCAGCTGAGTCAACAGAGCGGTGTGTGCATGGAGGACACTCAGCATGGCTGTCTGCCCTACATGGAGCTGGCGAAGGAGGTACACAGACTCCTCACTCAGGGCAGCAGGGGACACAGGGGCAGGGGGTGCGGTGCCTGGCCCAAAGGAGACACGCTCCCGAACATGGGAGCCTCCACGGACCTGGGGAATGGGAGCCGATGGGAGGGCGGTGGTGGTGCTGGTGGTGGCGGGGACAGCAACACTAGCTGGGGTGTGGTGGCTGCTGACACCCGCCTCCATAAGGGAGTCATCCTCCGAGTTGCTCTGGTCCTCAGCTGAGGTGGATGGTGCTGAGGATTCCTCGGTGTGGCTCCCCTCGCCCTCCGTGCCACTGGGTCCCTCCGACCACTCCTCGGCTGCTCACCCAGTCTGGCTCTCTGGCTCCTCCTGGTCCGTGGAGCTGTCCCCTTCCGTGGCCGTGGATGTATCTGCAAACAATGGGGAAACAGACAGACATCAGTCACCTGCACCAAACGCACACACCACTGTGAGCACAGCACATTACAGAGCAAGCCCTGGCATCATTAGTTGTACATTGCTAAAAGTGCCCTAACTGAACAGGAGAAGCCAATTGTCAGTCTGATGCCAACCATGGCACTCACATCCCACATGGCCTTGCACCCATCTGTCTGGTGTCTGTTGGATTGCAACACCCCAGTGTGGACACATGCACCAAGTACACAGTAGTTGGACAGTGCAGAGGACACGGTGTGGCATGTGGACATGCACACATCACAGCTCTTGTCACTGAGTCAGTACAGGTTTCCGGATGAAAGGGATGCCCAGAGTCAAATAGGAAATGCATGTGATGCATACCAGCGACAGACACCATGATGCACCCATGTCCTGATAGCCATCGCCACAATGGTGTGCATGTAGCACATGTCACTCCCCTGCAGGATCACCAATAAGTAGACACATGCCATGGCAGAGGCATGACTACTAAGTCATACATCACTGTCTCAGTGATGTATGACTTGGCAGCCAGACAACAACACTATGCACTGTGTCACAATAGTAGGTCATGGGGAATGCAAGTCCTGGAGCTGCACAAGTGCACATGTACATCCCCCACACAACACATCATCTTAACCCTCATCTGTCCAGGTCATACCTATTGGACATATGGGAGACCTGTGACACTACCCTCTGAACCTGAGCCCCTCACAATCTGCTGTGAATGGGGAACAGCTGCCTGAACTTCACATTCGCATACCCCAGTCTGCACGGGCAGCTGATCAAACACCTATGTGACACACAAGTATCGTCTCCTATGGTCACATCTCCAGCGGCATGCTGAGCCCCTACCAAGAAACACCCCAGCAGTCCTGGCAACTAATCCACAGCACACTGACACAGAGGCAGACACCTGAGGGGTCAAATCACTGCGCACAATGTGTCAGCTGATACACGGGAGTGGGAGTACAGAGTGCATTGCATGGCCTGGAGTAGGCATGACTGTCCTGCTCCACATGAATGAGGGATGAGCCCTGGACAGTGGATAGCTGGCTATGTATGTGTGACACACGTAATCTGCACACTCCTGGGGCCCAAACATTGTTCCCACCCGCTGCATGGGCGTGTGCCACATACCCCAGGCACATGTGGTGGCTCAGCCAGCAAGTGGACCGCATATCAAAGCAACACGCAGATTACATGTCCGAACACAGGCGTAGTGTGAACAATGGACCCACCCATGATGCCCACAACAGAGTTAGGGAAACAGATGCTGTCCCCCACCTTTAGTGAAGCAAACTGCAAGGACACAGTCCCAAGTGACACAATTCCGTGAATGTAAGGGCCACACCTGGGTATCAGATGAGCAGTGGGCAGTGCACAATAGAGGGACATGGCTCCTGGACAACATGACTGCTGCACTGTGGCAGTTGAACCAGGCCAGAGGAGGGCACAAAGCATGTAATACAGAGTTCACAGTGCAGTCTTTGACTCACCCCCTCCTTGCTGCTGTCTGGCCTTCAGCTGCCCATCCAGGTCTGGAAACACCACCGCCAGGATCTGGAGCATGTGGGGGTCAGGGTCCGTGTTCCGCCCCTCCTGCGAGGAGGCGACAGCTTCAGCTGGACCCGTGCAATCCTCCGGGTCCAGCCCCGAAGGTCCTGCCACCTCTTCTGGCAGTTGCGGATCCGGCGCTTGTAGACCCCCACGGACCGGACAGCCCGGACGATGTCCTTCCAGATCTCCTGCTTCCGATGGGCATTAACCTGTCAGGATGACAAAGTGAAAAGGCCATTACTACACATGCAACATATCCGTGCATGACACAGTTGTATATACATGTCTCAATCACAGGGGCACATGATGTACACAGGCAGTGCAAAGCTGCCCATGGACAGTTTGCCAGACGTCACTACATGGTATCATTGCATGGGAAGTAAAACCTTGTTCAAATGCACTGTCACTGCACCATACCTGTCCAGTGCATGTCACTACACACTATGGGGGGTGACAACTACTCAGTGAGCCTGCTAGCCAGTGGCGTGCAGACTTTCAGCCTTGGTAGTCAGACAATATGCACATTCAGAAAGGCAGTGCACAGAACACTCACCTGCTCCCCTGGTGTCCCATACAGCTTGCTGTACTGTGGAAGTAGGCTGTCCAGCAGGGCCTGGTTCTCCTCAAGGCTGAAGGCTGGGGCTCTCTCCACAGTATGTGCCATTGCAGGGTCCAGAGGGGCAGAGACAGCAGCAGTGCAGTGGCAGATGTCGTCCTGGAGCATGTAGTGCAGGCAAGTGAGCTCTCAGGGGAACAGCCAGCAATATATATGTGCTGGAGAGGCAGATACTGTCCCTTGTGTCCAAAGTGATAGGTCCAAGTCATTTGCATCTTCTGAATCTGGCCAATCCATGGAATAGCAGCACCAAAACACGCCCACAGCATCCTTCAAATCTTCAACTTCATGACATACATGATTTTGCAACATTGTTGTGGGTGACCAACTGAATTTCCAGCAACCGACTCGTTCGAAATTCGAAAACGCGTCCGTTGCCAGGCAAGGCCATTGTCAATGGGTGCGCACCGATCGGTCCATTGCGGTACAACGCGTACAGGGGTACAACGCGTACCCGCACACATTGAATGCAATGGGCCGGCCGGTCCATTGCAGTTCAACGCGTACAGGGGTACAACGCGTACCCGCACACATTGAATGCAATGGGCCGGCCGGGGGCACCGATCGGTCCATTGCAGTTCAACGCGTACAGGGGTACAACGCGTACCCGCACACATTGAATGCAATGGGCCGGCCGGGGCACCGATCGGTCCATTGCAGTTCAACGCGTACAGGGGTACAACGCGTACAGGGTACAACGCGTACCCGCACACATTGAATGCAATGGGCCGGCCGGGGCACCGATCGGTCCATTGCAGTACAACGCGTACAGGGGTACAACGCGTACCCGCACACATTGAATGCAATGGGCCGGCCGGGGCACCGATCGGTCCATTGCAGTTCAACGCGTACAGGGATACAACGCGTACAGGGGTACAACGCGTACCGCACATTGAATGCAATGGGCCGGCCGGGGCACCGATCGGTCCATTGCAGTACAACGCTGCACAGGGGTACAACGCTGTACCCGCACACATTGAATGCAATGGGCTGGCCGGGGGCACCGATCGGTCCAATGCAGTTCAACGCGTGACAGGGGTACAACGCGTACAGGGGTACAACGCGTGCCCGCACACATTGAATGCAATGGGCCGGCCGGGGCACCGATCGGTCCATTGCAGTACAACGCGTACAGGGGTACAACGCGTACCGCACACATTGAATGCAATGGGCCGGCCGGGGGCACCGATCGGTCCATTGCAGTTCAACACGCACAGGGGTACAACGCGTACAGAGGTACAACGCGTACCCGACACATTGAATGCAATGGGCCGGCCGGGGCACCGATCGGTCCATTGCAGTACAACGCGTACAGGGGTACAACGCGTACCCGCACACATTGAATGCAATGGGCCGGCCGGCGCACCGATCGGTCCATTGCAGTACAACGCGTACAGGGGTACAACGCGTACCCGCACACATTGAATGCAATGGGCCTGCCGGGGGCACCGATCGGTCCATTGCAGTACAACGCGTACAGGGGTACAACGCGTACCCGCACACACTGAATGCAATGGGCCGGCCGGGGGCACCGATCGGTCCATTGCTGTTCAACGCATCACTGTACATGTGACTGGCATATGTCAGCATGCCTGTCTCAGATGGACATATGCCAGCCACAGATAGCTCCCAGGGAGTGAGGGGCACACCTACATCACGACAGCCTGTCCAAACTTTATCATAAGGCATGTAAGGCTGCATTTCCTATTGTGTGTATGTTGGTGTACATGTTGTCCTGTGGGTGTCACCTGTGGTAAGCCACCCCCAGGCTGTGCACGTGTTCATGGGGACAGGATCCTGGGTGTTACGTGTACATGACCACTGTGATGTGCAACTGTTCATATCTGTGCATGTGCCATAGTCACATTTCACGGTGGTGTATGTGTATGTCATGTCACATACCCCGTGAGTCCCATGTGGGACGGTATGTTTGAGCCAGGGTGTCCCAGTGGCACAATAGTGATGGTCCTCCACAGTCTTTGTGCATGTAGTGTTTACAATGTCTCTGATTTCATGTGCACAATGGGAGACAGTCTCCACATCCACGTTGTGTGTGCATGGACTTTGATGTTGTGCGTGTGTGTGTCACAGACGTCCATGTCTGTCCTGCCGTGGCAAGTGGGACCACTACCTGTGGGGGTCATGGTTGTTTTGCTGTGGTGTATACATGATACTCCATGTAATGCCAGTGTCCATGTGGCAATACAGGGTCCCTGGGAATGTACCTGTCGTTGAGCTGTGGTGCCTGGGGCACATCTGTCCTCACATGTCACTGTGGGGGGTGATTGTGACACGGCAGCAGGAGATGGGAACTGTGACACGGCCTCATGATATCCAATGGGCCAACCTGGGACTAATTGATGCCACCTGTTGGACCGTGTTGACAGATGTTGGCCATGTATGTACCATACATGTCCTTACGGAACTGCACACTTCATATAGTTGTGCCTCATAATGATGTATGTTGGGATATTGAGTGTGTTCAATGCCGCATATGTGGGGTGACTGACAATATTGCTTACTTCTCCTCTGCACTGCAGGGCTCCTGCTGTCCATCGACCATTCCCAGACCTGGCAACGATGGTGGAACGGGACAGCATCCGACGGTACCGCTTCACCAGGCAGCTGATTGAGGATTTGGCAGTGCAGTTGTCCCCACATTTGCAGCCTGGCCGGCCGTATCCTACAGCGCTGACCCCCAAGGTGAAGGTGATGGCAGCCCTACACTTCTTTGCCACCGGTACCTTCCAACATACTGTGGCGACTGCTGGTGGGATGTCACAGACCATGTTGAGCCGTGTGCTCCGCGATGTTTTGGCGGCAATGTTGCTATTCCTGAACCGGTACATCTATTTCCCTAGACTGCGATGACTCACTGACGTGAAGAGTGACTTTTATGCCCTGGGGAGGATGCTGCATGTCATTGGCTCCATTTTTGGGACACATGTGGCTTTGGTACCACCACAGGCCCAGGAGCAGGCCTACAGGAACCGCAAGCACTACCACTCGGTCAATGCACTGGTGGTGTGTCTTGCAGACATGACCATCACACATGTGTGTGCCCGTTTCCCTGGTTCAGCACACAATGCCTTTGTGATGAGGAGTAGTCGCATCCCCAGGATGATGGCACAGATGCAGAACCAGCGTGCCTGGCTTGTCGGTGTGTACTGACTTTGTGCCATTGTGTGTGATCTGATCTGTAGTATTCCGCCCACTTTTCCAAGTCAGCTAATGTGCACTTGTCTGTCCGTAGGTGACTCGGGATACCCCAACATGCCGTGGTTGCTGACACCCCTCAGGAACCCTGTGACACCAGCCCAGATGCGCTACAATGAGGCACATGGTCGGACCAGGAGAGTTATTGAGCGGACATTTGGTCTCCTGAAGAGCCGCTTCCGCTGCCTGGACAAGACCGGAGGGTCCCTCCCATATGCCCCTGCGAAAGTGTGCAAGATTATCATCGTCTGCTGCATGCTCCACAACCTGGCAGTGTGGAAGGAGTTGCCTCTCATCTAGGATGACAATGACCAACATCCGCCACCTGTGGAGGATCCTGGCCTGGACCACGATGCCAGTGACGATGATGATGATGATGAGGGTGATGTCCGCACACAGCTCATCACCAACTTCTTTAGCTGAATGTGAGTATCCTGAGGTGTCATGTCAATGATGTGAGTTGGCATGATATGTGTAGGTGGTGCTCTGGTGCTGTTGGAGTGTGTCCATGGGCTACTTGACTGGATGTGTGTTGCGATGTGTGCTTACAGGTGGGCTGTACTCCCCAACAGTGTTGACATGCTAACTTGGTTCTGGGTGGGTATCTTGTAACATGTGTTGTGCATGAGTTTTGCTGTTCTGTCCTGTACTCCATTGCTTTTGACTGTGTGTCATTTCTGTCCTTCACAGGGTACTTTCAGATTCGTTTGGTCAACTGTGTCCACCGACGATGTGATTGCACTTCCAGGCTGGTAGCTGTTGTGTCCCTACAGGTGATGTGCGCCACACCCATGGACTTCCTTCCGTCTACAGTTGTTGACTGTGTGCCCGCTGCCAGGTGGGATTACCTTGCATCTGTAGTGGTTACGACATGTTGCAACTGTGTAATAAACCTGTGCTTCACTTTGTGATGTGCGTTGTCTGTGGTCACACATTTGACTGCCATTTGCTTACTGCACCTGTGGGCTACTTGACTACAACTGGGAATGGGTGTGGTGTCTGTGCATTGCACCGTCTTCCCTGGCAACATCAGTGTAGGCAATGAGTCAGATGGCCTAGGTGTGTATGTGTTGTGTAGCCCTGGTGGTGTGTCTCCCTCATATGTGTCACGTTGCCTTTACTCAAATGCCTGTGTTGTACTTGCTGTTGCAGTTCGCATACACAGTGTAATTTTGCAGTTCATCATCCCCATAACAGCACCCACGTTGGAATCACAACAGAGGCAAGTATGGTGTATTAGTGTGTTTATTGTGATACATTTGTGTGAATAGTGCATAGGATGGGTAGTGCTGTACATAAATCTTGCAATCAGAAGTTCCTAGGTGAATTGAAAGTCCTGGTAGACAGAATCCCCAGTATCGGGGCCACAGTTGTCTGACACATTGGTCCAACTTGTACTCCCCATGCAATGTGTGGGAGTAGTGTTGCCGTCAACAGGGTGAACAGTCTGTGCACAAAGGTGAACATCCAGAACAGGTTCAGGCTTCCTGGGAGTTGCGCTTGGCCATCGGCCTCTCACTTGCCCCTCTTCGGACGACCCCTCTTCTTGGGGGGGGCCCTCAAGTACAGGCTGCTGCGGTGCAGGGGACTCTCCGCCAGAGTCATCCTCCCTCCCTGTGGCAGTTGCAGTTTGGGCAGCACCAGATGTTGTTGGCACACAGGGAGGTGTGGACTGGTTGCTGTTCATCTGGCGGAGGCATTGTAAAATGTCCCTGTGCACCGCCGTCATCTCATGCAGTGCATCCCACTTGGACTCCACGCGGGACATGTGTGAGTCCATGCGGGACATGTGTGACTCCACGTGGGACATGTGAGAGTCCAAGCGGGCATGATGGGCAGCCTGCTGCTGTTTCATGTCTCTGAGGAGCCCCACTACCTGGCTGAGGTCTCCGGTGCTGGACTGGTACGCATCAGCTATGCATACCAGTTGTGGGTCATCATGCACACCAGCAACCTCTGCAAGCAGCGACCTCTGTCTCCCACCCCTCCCACCACCCCTGCTGACATGTGCAGTGCGTGCAGTGGCACGCACAGATGACCCTGGTCCACCTTGGGGGTTGGTGGTGGTGGTGGTGTCCATGGCCCCAGGTTGGTCCAGGGTCCCTGTGCTGGTGTTGCTCCTTGTTCTGTCCATGTCGGCAGGGATGGTATTTGTGGTGACAGTCGTTGGAGGGGTGGGTGCAGGGGGTGCAGCTGGTGGTCCTGCTGGTGCTGCAGCTGGTGGTCCTGCTGGTGCTGCATGTAGACTTGCACCGGATGTGCCAGGTTGGTCTTCTTCGTCCGAGGAGGGCAGAGGCTGTACGACGCCAGTGAGCTCCGCATCCTCTTGAGCCTGGGACTGGGACTCCTCAGCGTCTGCTGCTGTGTCCCCATCATCACCTGTTTTTGGGAGACACACACAATGTATGTTATGTTTCTGCAGGCATCAATGGTTGACACACATGACAGTTGTGACTGTGCCTCTGGGTGCGGGCCTGTACATTGCATTGTCCTAAGTCGTCACAGTCAGGGGTTGATATTGGTGTGGCACATTGTCCTGCATTATTTGGGCATTTCTATGTATTTTTTGGGGTGTGAACATGGTCTGCATTGGTTGTGTTTGGTTGACAGCCGGCCCTCCTTCCCACCCACCCAGCCAGTCAGTTATCCCACCATGGACTGTGCTTGCATTGCAGGGAGTGGAAGTTGTCTCTCAGGATGTCAGTCAGTGGTGTCCTGCTGTTTGTTGGTGCACAGTTGCCAGCAGGGCCTTGTGCTCCCCACAGCAGTAGCCAGTGTCAGCCATCTTGTGTGTCCTTATCCACTCCCTGTGATGTGAGCCTGGTTCAGGGTGGTGTTGATGGGCCAGTTGTGAGGCTGAGCAATGTCTGTGACTACCACTCCCATCATGCTATTGCCTCCACCCCCTTCCCAGCAGGCCCATGCTTCCTTCCTTTTGACTCTGCTTCCCTGTGGGGTGGGCTGGCTGTGCTGACAGGATGGCTGGGAGTGTTGTCCTGGCAGTTGTTTGGCTAAAAGTCCCAAGAGTGTCCCTGTGCTTCACACAACATAACCCAGGGTGGTGGTTCTTTGTGGGATCTTGTATTAGGATGGGGGGCATTGCATTCTACCAGGTGGGTTCTGTGGAGTTTGTGTTGAGGGGGGGGTGTGAGGGGAGGTGCTTGTGACTATGGTCAGTGCTGCAAGTCCTCCTTCCCACCCACCCAGCCAGTCAGTTATCCCACCATGGACTGTGCTTGCATTGCAGGGAGTGGAAGTTGTCTCTCAGGATGTCAGTCAGTGGTGTCCTGCTGTTTGTTGGTGCACAGTTGCCAGCAGGGCCTTGTGCTCCCCACAGCAGTAGCCAGTGTCAGCCATCTTGTGAGTCCTTCTCCACTCCCTGTGATGTGAGCATGGTTCAGGGTGGTGTTGATGGGACAGTTGTGGGGGTGACCAATATCAGTGACTACCACTCCCATCATGCTATTGCCTCCACCCCCTTCCCAGCATGCCCATGCTTCCTTCTGACTCTGCTTCCCTGTGGGGTGGGCTGGCTGTGCTGACAGGATGGCTGGGAGTGTTGTCCTGGCAGTTGTTTGGCTAAAAGTCCCAAGAGTGTCCCTGTGCTTCACACAACATAACCCAGGGTGGTGGTTCTTTGTGTGATCTTGTGTTAGGATGGGGGGCATTGCATTCTACCAGGTGGGTTCTGTGGAGTTTGTGTTGAGGGGGTGTGAGGGGAGGTGCTTGTGACTATGGTCAGTGCTGCAAGTCCTCCTTCCCACCCAGCCAGCCAGATATCCCACCATGGAACGTGCTTGCATTGCAGGGAGTGGAAGTTGTCTCTCAGGATGTCAGTCAGTGGTGTCCTGCTGTTTGTTGGTGCACAGTTGCCAGCAGGGCCTTGTGCTCCCCACAGCAGTAGCCAGTGTCAGCCATCTTGTGTGTCCTTATCCACTCCCTGTGATGTGAGCCTGGTTCAGGGTGGTGTTGATGGGCCAGTTGTGAGGCTGAGCAATGTCTGTGACTACCACTCCCATCATGCTATTGCCTCCACCCCCTTCCCAGCATGCCCATGCTTCCTTCCTTTTGACTCTGCTTCCCTGTGGGGTGGGCTGGCTGTGCTGACAGGATGGCTGGGAGTGTTGTCCTGGCAGTTGTTTGGCTAAAAGTCCCAAGAGTGTCCCTGTGCTTCACACAACATAACCCAGGGTGGTGGTTCTTTGTGGGATCTTGTGTTAGGATGGGGGCATTGCATTCTACCAGGTGGGTTCTGTGGAGTTTGTGTTGAGGGGGGTGTGAGGGGAGGTGCTTGTGACTATGGTCAGTGCTGCAAGTCCTCCTTCCCACCCAGCCAGCCAGATATCCCACCATGGAACGTGCTTGCATTGCAGGGAGTGGAAGTTGTCTCTCAGGATGTCAGTCAGTGGTGTCCTGCTGTTTGTTGGTGCACAGTTGCCAGCAGGGCCTTGTGCTCCCCACAGCAGTAGCCAGTGTCAGCCATCTTGTGAGTCCTTCTCCACTCCCTGTGATGTGCGCATGGTTCATGGTGGTGTTGATGGGACAGTTGTGGGGGGCAATATGTGTGACTGCGACTCCCATGATGCTATTGGCTACACTGACTTGGCCAGCATACACAGAATTCCTTCCTTTGAGTGGTCTTCATTGTGTGTTGGTGTTGTTGTGGTGGCTACATGTCTGGATGTGTTTGTTAGTTCTATTTGTGCCACTGCCTAGCTGTAGTTGTAGTTGTGTTTGTACATATGATGGCACAGTTGGATGTGACTTTTTTGATGGCATGTGTTGTGTTTATCTGACTGACATACACATTTTGGGATGATTCTGTTCTGGTTGCTGTGTAATTGCTATGAGTGCATGGTTTGACTCTCCCCTTGACAGTGATGTGTGTGTGTTTTGTGGCAGAATATTGTGTACATTTGTTGTGTACTCACCAGGCTCTGGGATGTTCTCTAGTCCATATACGCTCACTGGCGGAAGGATGGCCCGCACCTTCTCCTCCCAGGGCCTGAGGTATATTGGTTTGGCAGGAGGGCCACTGCCGGTGTATTGGCTGATGATGTAGTCTTTCTTGAGCAGGTCCCGGACCCTCCTGCGCACGTCATACCACCTGTTCTGGATGTCGCTCTTTGTGCGCAGACATGGTGATTGTGCGTTCACCCTGTTGATGATCCTCTCCCACATCTTGGTTTTCTGGGAGATGGGGGTCTGTTGGACCAGTGTGCCAAACAGCTGTGGCTCTACCCTGAGGATCTCGTCTACCATGACTTCCAATTCACAATCTAGGAACTTGTGATTCTTCTTGGGGGGCATGGTGATGGGTGGTGATGGTGAGTGATGTGTGTGTTGGTGTGCAGGTGAGGGTGTGTGAGTGTGTGTTTTGCTGGGTGTATGTGAGGTAGGTATTTGTTGGTGTGCTGATGGTGTGTGGCTTGTGTGAGGGATGAGCTGTGGGCGTGTGGTTGCTGTCTCTTGGGTGCTGGCAGTGGAATGGCATTTGCAAAGGATCATGGTTGTGATTTGTGTCCTTTATATGGGTGGAGTTGTGGGTGTGTCTTTGTTCTCTGTCCCCACCCCCCCAGTATTTATTGGCTTTGTAATTGCTTGTTTGGCCTTTTTTTGTGTGATTTTTCCTTTGTACTGTCTGTGCATGTTGGAAACGTTCTTGTGACCGAGTCGGACCCTGCATTTGTCTCGTACGGTATTCTCTGTTTCGTTCACGCTGTGTTTGTGCAGTTTTCTTTGCTGCGTACGCGTCAGTCGCGGTGTTTTGTGTTGCTTCGGCTCGGTTTTGTATGCGTGTCGGTCGTACGGCTTGTCCTCCGTCCGACTCGCTCGTGGTTTTCGCGCCTTGCATCGTACTTTGCGGTTTGGAGTTCGCGTGTACGTTTCGGTCGGATTTGTTCCGGGTGCGTGTCGGTCGGTTGGATTCGCGTGTTTTTCCGACCGGATTGCTGTTTTCTGTGCGGCTCGGTCGTTCGACTTGGGTTCGGTACGTGTCGGTCGGATTTTGCACGCATTGCATCGTACTTGGCGTGTCGGGCGCCACAGGTACGTGTCGGTCGGTATAATTTCCGGCTCCGAGTCGGTCGGTGCTTTTTCCGGCCCGAATCGGAATCGACCCCTATGTGATTTAATTAAATATATAATGAACTGTGGGGATGTGATATGTTTTAGGCTAGTAATTTTTATAGTGTTTGAAAAACTGATGAAAAATTATGGATATATATTAGATGTTTTTTAAGTGTATAATAATTTCTGACTTTATGGCATTTGCTTTGCCTCTTTAGGCAGAAATTAAGCTTTATAAATGAAACTTGAATTCGAACTTTGCAATTTCCAACATTGTGAGGTAAAATAAAATCCAACTGGGTAAGCTGCTACATCTGGGTTCAATCAACTCTCCATATGGTATTCAAATACATAGTCCCTCCTCCATGCCGTTTTCATTGCATGTGCGACTTCTATCATTGCTTGTGGCCAATACAGGTTTCTAAGTATAATAAAATGTCTCTTTATTGTCAGTGCACATTAGGTCAAAATTTCATAACACCCATGTGCGCAAAAAAAAACATTGAGTGTTCTTGTTAGTATCAAAATTATAACACAACTTCCTGCCCACGTGGGCAGCCATTCAAGACTCTGGGTCATAGTCTCCATTGAAAGACATTGTAAAGAATACCAGGTTTCGAGGAGTACAAAAAGAAGCTCATATAAAGTGTGATAACAGATTTAAGACACAATATAAATCATTTGCTGGTGGTGATTTACTCCTTTTAGGAGTTATGGTGAGTTCACAGGAGATTTTTACTAGTGAAAAATGCTGACCTTTCTGCTGAGATTGGATGAATCATGTTTGAGAGAAAATAGTTTTCTCTCATGATTTTTTCATGGTGGTTAAGAAGGTTTTTGAAGGTGTTCCAGAAATTACAATGAAAACACATTTTCTATAAATTCGCACTTACTTCCTCAACCATGTGAAAATAAAGTCTGATATTCTAAGTAAACCATGTACTTCCAACAGCAGTAGCAGCCTGTTGATTACACAGAGATTCACTGCAGCTTCACCAAAGTATTCTAATGAACAACTAGAGTACTAAGGGGGTCCTTACGATAGCGGGCGGATTGCCACCGCCCGTATGGCGGTGGCGATCCGCCCGCTATTTCTCACCGTCCGCATTCAATTTCCCCCCGCCATACTACGATGGCGGGGGGGACCCCGGCGGACGGAAGGACCGTCCGCCGGTTTTCCGCCGGTCTGACAGGAGACCGGGCGGAAAAGGGCTCTGATATGGTGGCGGTGTCTGCAAGACACCGCCATCCATATTAGCATGCAGGCGGAGATGTGCCTTCCCATGGCTGCGTTGCTGCCATGGAAAGGCATGTGGTCTTTGCATTTGGGGGCCCGTAGCGGGCCCCCATATAGTTGGGGAGGTGGGGGGTGCACATGGGGGGTACCTATGGTACACCCCTGCATTGGCATGAACAAAGTGGCAGGCACTGCGCGGTGCCTGTCACCTTGTGCATGCCAATGCACGACGTCTATTCCCAGCATTGTGGCGTGCGGTGCTGTGAGCACCGCCCGCCACAATGCCGGGAATAGGGCTTGCCACCGCCACGGTGGCATCCTAATATCAGGTGCGGGTCCGCCGCACCCCTTGCGGACGGTCCCGCATTCCGTTGCGGTGGCGGGCGGACAAATCGTAATGATGCCCTAAGTATCTAGTAAGAATCATGAAGGCAAAACTGGTTCCTGCACTAGCCTATGGCTCTGTAATCTTTTGAGGTGTGGGTGCTAATTACAAATTAAGGCTTATAAATCCATCTTCAAGATACGGAAGAACATAGGTCATGTGGAAATCCACTTGGAGTTTGTTTACAAAAAATTCTAGTGAGACAGGCCACCTTTTTAAACAAAGTCCTTATGTCTTGTTTTTATCTGAACCTGGCTCTTTAGCAAATTTGTGTTGACAAGAATTTACCAATCCTGATTTTACAAGTGTTTGGAGATCCAATTTAGCAGTGTGCTTTCATACCTTCAACTACCAGCCATCTGGGCTCTCAGAAATAAATAAAGCCTCTTTTAAGAACCTTTTAAATCGAGTATCAAATTGATGAATTTGCAAATCTCTCCTTTTCCAGATGAGATAATGTTATAGCCAAGCACTTTATTTTTATCATGGCTTGATTCTGATTCTCATTGATGTAATGCTGTGAGTAGTGTTGTAATTATTGTTTTTATATATATTGTAATGATTTGTATTAATCAGACAATACAAACCTACTTACTTACTTAACTAGAGTACTAACATTCTGCATTTATGACAAAAGTGTGGTACACCTGACTCCCATCTTGATGGAAGCAAAGTTGTAAAACTTAAATCATTTGCTTTATAAATTAGCAAAATGATGTGGTTCATTTTCTCATAGAAACTATGGTTAGTGTTCTACAAAGCTAAAATGAGGACATTTCTTCTATGAGTTCTCAGATATCTCCTCATCCCTGTCAGTAAAGCATTCCAAAATACAGAGACAAACATGCACTTCCAACATAAGCAGCAATCTGTCAGTTAACTTCCTAATGATCAACTGCAGCTTCTCAACAAAGTTCTAATGAACGATTAGAGCACTAACATTCTGAATAAAAAGTGATGGAATCAAAGCTGTAAAACAGAGAATATGGCAGTAAATGAACACAATGATGGGTTTCTTTTTATCATAGATAAACATGGTTACTGCTCTAGAATGCTAAAATGAGAACACATTTTCTATCAGTTCCCAAATATCTTCCATATCCATTTCATTAAAACATTCTGACATGCAGAGTGAAACGTACTTATAAGACCAGCAGCAGCAGTCTGTCAGTTTACATCCTAGTAATCAGCTGTTGCATCGCCACAGAGTTCTAATGAACAACAGTTAGTATTTAAGAAGAAATTGAGGCACTCCTGACAAATCAATCTGTTTGATTAGAACCTGTAGAATTTAAAGCATTTCCTGAGGAGATGGCTGAAGTAAATGAGCAATGAATTGTTAATGAAGCCATGAAATTAATGGATTAAACATGTGAGGGGAGGTATGGGTGTTTAGTCATTTCAGACACATTGTATTTTTTTAAGGGGCTAAAAACTGTTAAAGAGAGAGATGGCTTCATAAGTACAGCATCCCTTTTCCTCATCTGCTTACTCATCATACCTATCTTCTCAGTCATTTAAAACCTCCCCAATTTTAAAATAGTAACATTTAGGTAGACAAATATATATATATATATATATATATATATATATATATATATATATATATATATATATATGATACTCGTGTCCCGCATTAACCCTCCTTGGTATCACACGCCATTAGTTGACGGCACAGATATATAGGATACTCGTGTCCCACATTAACCCTCCTTGGTATCACACGTCATTCGTTGACGGCACAGGAAGACAGTACCAAGCAGATCAGAGAAGCAAACGGGTCCGTAACTCTTTTAGGAAATGCTTTATTCTTTTTTGAAGTTTCTTAATTTTCAGCAAAGTGCATGTGCATGTGCATCAAGTGGGGAAGAAGACCAACGCTTTTTTGCCTATATTTATATATATATGTATGGATATATATCAGCCAGAGCTAAGGTAGTGGCGCAGGGTTTTTCCCTTGAACAAGCACAGAAGTTTGTGTATTTGGGGGTGTACTTAAACCAAAAAATTAGCTGGTCCACACATATAAGGAAAAGTGCACTGAAACTCCAGCAGGAAGTTGGGGCTTTTTCTAAATTGCGCAAGAAGGTCCATGCACATTCTCTTGCCTCAGTGGTGGAGATATGCAATCTTAAAGTGAAAAGTTCAGTTATGTATGATGCAGAACTCTGGGGACCCTGTGGGTTGGATGAACTCTGTGAAATAGCTAATAGGTTTGTGAGGAGTATTCTTAACTTCCTGCAGGGTGCTCCTCGTTTTCCCCAGCTCCTAGACCTGGGTCTTTATCCTATTAATCATGCTATTATGGCTAGATCCATCGTGTACTCTGGTCTACAGAGGAACTGGAATCCTGCAGAACTTTGAGTAAGGCGCTCCTAAATTCCCTGGGGTGGGAAAGATCACCTGGCTTTTTCACATCAAGACCTTGTTCATGCACTGTGGTATGTCCTGTCTTTGGGATTCACCAGGTACAGCTAAGTACATCACTTGCACTGTGTTAAAAATCATCTAAAGGAGCATCTGTGGCTGAGGGAACTGAACGGTCTCAAAGCAGGGAACATGCCTGATTCATTTTTGGATATTAAGATCAAACCTGCTTATGAACTGTTTTTTGACACTCTCCCCTGGATCTACCCCACTACAACTCTACCTAAAATGGAGGTATGGGATCCTCCCTGTGAATAGTCTTTGCGTGTAGCTTGAGCAGATGCCCCTCCTGTAATCAGACCGAAGAAACCCTCCATCAATTTGCTGTCTTTCATCCCTCTTACGCTAAACCCTGTAAGCAATGGTTAAAACCTTTGTGCAGACTCCTGGGCTTCCAGCAGTATGCGCCTGCACTTCAGATTCTACATTTCGACACTAGTGAGGTGATTTTAATTGCAATGAGGAAGTTTCTTCAAGCTGCCTGGCTTTCCCTTATCCGTAGTGTTCAACAATGAAGTATTAATTTCTGTGTGACCCTGTTCACAACATTTTTATTTTGCACCCCGGATCTAAAGCTATATTAGCACGCACTTTTATTACACCAGAATGTTGTTGCTCTGTAGTTTATCTCTCTGTGCTAATGCAGTAATGTGATTTTGACTCTTTTGTGTGTATTGGCTGCAACCTACTGTTTTTAATCTCATTAATGTTTTTATTCAGTCTTTATGAATTCCATTTTAGATGTATGTGTATTATGGATTTTTTAATCGGAAATAAGCATTTGATGATATATCTACACAAATACATACATATATATATATATATATATATATGCAAAGCAGAAGCTGAGAACTCTGGGTAGCTCTCAAGCTTAGCTGGAAAGCAGCTCCTGTAGAGAACACCCTCAACACCAGCAACACTCTACATTTGCTCACCTCAAATGTCTGCTTTTCTATCAAAGTCTTTAAGCATAGAACTGGTACAGTGCCATCCACGCCGAGATAGAAAGAGATAAAGTCTTTCGCCATGTCTACAGCAAAGTTTTTAAGCAAAGGACTAGCACAGTGCCATCCATGCCGAGCTGTAAAATGACAAAAGCCTTTTTCCACTCCAGGCACAGTATTACAGCTTTGAATTGGTAAAATACCAACCAAGCCAACCTGAAATGAACAAAAGCAACTCCTGACACGTGTTTCCCTCTCATTAGAGCTCTTCAGAGAGGTATAGCTTTGTCCAGATACAAGAGAGCACCCAGTATAAGTCAAAACAATACCCTTTCAGGCATAGAGTGACACATATATTAAGCAAAAAAGAAGCAGAGAGCTCTGTGTAGTTCTCAAGTTTAGGTGGAAAGCAGCTCCTTTATAGAGCACCCCCAACACCAGCGACACTCTACATTTGCTCACCTCAAATGTCTGCTTTTCTATCAAAGTCTTTAAGCATAGGATTGGCACAGTGCCATCCACGCGGAGATAGAAAGGGACAAATTATTTTGCCATTTCTACAGCAAAGTTTTTAAGCATTGGGCTAGCACAGTAAGTAGGCATAATATCGAATTTTTTATATCGACATACATAAATATCGACTTTAGTATATCGATAGTACTAAATATCGATGTGTATATAGATGTTAAAAATATCGATTTTAAGTGTTGTTTAAAATATCGAAGTATGTAATATCGACTGTTAAAATATCGTTATGTTAAAATATCGTTTTTGTACTATTTTTTAATGTATTTATAGTTTGTTTGTAGTTTAATTATAGTTAGTTAATGTTATAAAAAATGTAATTTGTTAAATATTTTTAGGAGCAGGATGTTGGGTTTATAGGGGATAAGGGTGGGGAGTGTTTTAAAATAATTGATTTTAATTTTAATAAATTCGAAATTTAAATTTATAATTTATAAATATTAATTTCGAATTTAGAAAAATATTTTTAGGAGCCGGATGTTGGGTTTATAGGGGATAAGGGTGGGGAGTGTTTTAAAGTAATTCATTTAAATTTATAATAAATTTGAAACTTTATTTGATAATTTAGAAAGTATAATTTCGAATTACAAAAATATTTTTTAGGAGTGGGATGTTGGGTTTATAGGGGATAAGGGTGGGGAGTGTTTTAAAATAATTCATTAAAATTTTTAATAAATTCAAATTAAATTTTATAATTTAGAAAATATAATTTCGAATTTTGATAAAAAATTATTAGGAGTGTGATGTTTGGTTTATAGGGGATAAGGGTGGGGAGTGTTTTATAAATTATTAAATGAAATGTAAAAAATATTTGCAGTTTATATATTCAAATTTGGTTATATTTTATTTGTATATTGCATGTATTGTTTTATAATTTTGGAGTTGTGTTTATAGGATGTAATGTTGGTTGATGTTTTATACATTTATTAAAAATATTTTAAAAAATTAGAATAAATAATTATTAGTTACAAAAATTTCGAAAAATAATGTTTACAGTGTACATTTTTAATAAATTAATATTTATCTTTATTTAAATGTTAATAATTAATACATTTTAAGAAGTTAAAACATGTAGTATAATTAAAAATTATTTAATATTTCATTTGTTAAGAATTAAAAATTTAAAATGAAAAATAAAGTGAAAATGATTGTAATTTTCAATCACAAATATAATTTTTTTTGAAAAATTATAATTGAAAATTGAAATATTTTTATTTAGGTATTTAGGGGCCCATTACGATACCCGGCGTAAAAAAATCCGCCAGGCATGGAAGCGGCAAAAATCCGCCCGCACACACCGTCTGAACACCGACCACGCCATTACGATTACACAAACCGAAAACCGCCATCGGCGGAAAAATCACACAAAATACCGCCCGCCATCGTCCGAGTCGGAGTCAAACCGCCCGCCACGGACGGAAACACGCACGACAACACAAAACCGCCCGCCCTCACGGCCGACACACCGCACGTGAGATTACGATCGCACCGCCATGAGCGCGGGAAAACTACAAATATACCGCCCGCCAGCGCAAACAACGCCGATGAGAATCGACACAGCAGAAGCCATGGCGCCCACGTCCCTGCACAGAAACCATCCGCTGACAAAAACAATCGCACACAACATGGCCAACAATTCCACACAGCAAGGCACGCACAAATACACAAGCACAGTACACATCCCGAAAACACCCCCCTGGACAAACAAAAACTACAAAGGCCAGAACCCCAGACACAACACACCTGAAAACAACAGACCATGAGGACACACCCACATAGGTAAGTACAAAAGCAGCACTCCCACAGACCACAACCCCTTGCAACATTGCAAACTAGAGAGGAGAGGAGAGGACACAGTGACACAGCAAGGACAGCAGCACACCACAGAAACGCACACATCACAACCACCACCACCACCACCACCACCACCACCAAACACCGGCACCACAAACCCCCTGCACAGTACACAACACACACCGCACCAGCACCACAAACACCATGGCACCACAAAGAATGCCCAAGTTCACGCCCATTGAGCTGACGGTCATGGTCGACGAGATCATCAAGGTGCACCCACAAATCTATGGGAACATGGTCCAGCACACACCACTAGCCACCAGAAACAGAATGTGGAACCGGATCGTAGACCAGGTCAATGCAGTCGGGACCCTGCCCAGGAACAGAGTCGAAATAAACAAACGGTGGAATGACGTCAAGAGCCTGGTCAAGAAGAAGGAGACCAAGAACAGAGAGCTGGCAGCCGACACTGGCGGAAGGAATCCCGCGCTCTTCAAGACCTTCAAAGCGTGGGAGGAGAAGGTGCGAGTCATCATACATCCCGAGATCCTCGCCGGATTAGCAGGGGGAGTGGAGGCTGGTAAGTACAAACTAATGTATACCAGCACACCGCTATGTACTCACATGCACTACCACCATGCCACAGCTCCCAGGGACAAACACCCCCATGTCCAGCACACAATACACAACACATCACACACACATGCAACAGACACCACCACACACAGCCCAAACAGAACAACTGTAAGATGCGTGGGGACATGTGTACACTCAGCCAGCCACGTAACCACCAACAGGTCCCCAAATATGCCAGAAGCGCCACAACGAGCACCCACCACACCCATGTGTCCGCCACAGCTGCACTAACCGACAAGTAACAGGTAAGTGGCAGGAACACAAAGTGCAGTGGGTGGGAGGGTGGACAGCCCAAGTACAACACACACCAGGCCCCTAGTCCCACAGCACAGCAAGGAGGAGCATCCCCCACACCCCACAGCCACATGTCAGCCACCGCAGTGCACAACGACAGCCGAAAGGTAGACATCACGGTCCACAGCAATCGGTGTCAGTGGGTGTCCAGCCACCACCACGACCCACAACACCCCCCACCCCCACAGACCTGCAACATGGAGCACCCCCGCTTAGAACCATGTGGCATCCAGTACAGTGCACGCCCGAACAACCTGCAGGTGGGGAACTGGCCAGGGCTGGATTACTGGAGGCATGAGGACCGTAACACGACCAACACATGGGACATGTCACGTAGCAGACGAACACGCAACACCGCCCACCGTCACGAACAAGTGAACAATGTGCACACGGACATGAACCACAGACTCACACCTCACATGACCCATCACAGACACAGCAACACCCAAGGAGCCACGTCTGCATGCACAAGCCACACTGAATATAGTACCACACGGCAGCCACTGTGCAACTCATCACACACAACCGAAACACCATTGAAGTCCTGTCCATGTAGCCCCTACTGCCTGTCAACCACACACCCCACAACTACGCCTATGTAAGACAAACAACACTAGACGCAACAGAGCGGAACAACATAAATGCACACGAACACCACTGAACCCATCAAACACACAGACACACCATGCACATACAACATACCATCCATCCCATCCGTCAGCCCCAGTCTCATGAAAGGCATGTCATCCGCACAGCTGCCACACATACAGCAGTCACGCTAAGATACATGCCCATGACCAACCATGTGCCAGAAGTCAATGAAGCGCACGCCACACTGTGAGCAACAACACACAACATGGGCCACACCCCCCGAGCACTGCAGTGATGCACATGGCACAGGGCAGCACGCACACCAAGGAGATGGGACAACTGCAATACGTTGGCTGGCACACAACCAACACTCACTCATAACGATGCGTCCAATGCCATGTCCAGTAATCACAACAGACAGCAAATATGCAGGCCATGTCAGGCATGCACACACCTCAGACCATGCACTGTCATGCTGCCACAACACATGTCACGTTCGGCACCCATGGCTCACAGCATGTACCCCAAAAGCATATTCCCTCCCAAATGCGAATCTGGGGCATGGCCCCCATGTTGCCATATGCGTTCCTAAGCGTTCCATTTGAACCCCAAAAGCATATTCCCTCCCAAATGCGAATCTGGGGCATGGCCCCCATGTTGCCATATGCATTCCTAAGCGTTCCATTTGAACCCCAAAAGCATATTCCCTCCCAAATGCGAATCTGGGGCATGGCCCCCATGTTGCCATATGCGTTCCTAAGCGTTCCATTTGAACCCCAAAAGCATATTCCCTCCCAAATGCGAATCTGGGGCATGGCCCCCATGTTGCCATATGCGTTCCTAAGCGTTCCATTTGAACCCCAAAAGCAAAGTACAAACCAGACCCAGGATCGGCCAGGAGCCCGCATACACCAGAGTCACAATAAGTAGGGGCACAGCAACACACCCATCGGCATGGCCAATCCGTCCCATGCCACATGTGCACAGCACACAGTCCCATTGCCAAGCACACACAACTACAAATGGTACAGCCACACACACGCCTCCGGGAAACCCATGTACGAGATTGCACGAACTGTTAATGTCAGACGACAAATACATACTTCGCAAGGTGCAACACAATAACAAATCTCATTCTCTCCACAGGTGATGAACTGCTGGATGCTGGGGATGGAGCCAGCAGCCAGCACAGCCAGCCTACAAGCCCCCAACGAGGACACACGGATGTGGAGGATCTGTCCTCCTCTTCGGACACGGACCACCAAACAGGCCCATCTGGTGTGGCAGGGCCCAGCCGCTCCCCAGGACCCCTCCTACCCACCAACCCATCATCCAGGGCTGCTGAACATTCCCAGCCCCCTGCTGCCACTGTTGTTGCGGCCACACCCACGGTCATTGCGGCCACACCCACGGTCATTGCGGCCACACCCACGGTCATTGCGGCCACTACCACTGCCGCAACCGCCACCATCGCCGCACCGACCACCACCGCCGCCACCACCACCACGTCTTCGCTGGCACCAGCCCCAGCGCAGGTGGTGGCCCGGCCGACTGGATCCACCCTGGGAGCCACAGCGAGGACCGTGGTGAGCAATGTGGCTAGTGGGCAGGCCGGTGGCAGCAGGACTGGTAGGAGGAGCAGGGTCAGGGAAACGCCAGCCTCCCCTGGGAGCCATGCCCTGCCTCAAATGGCCAGAGTCCTTGGGGCCTATGAAGAGGCCCAAGGACAATGGGCCAGGTCAGCTACAGACACGCGTGAGGTGCTGGGGGTGCTGAGGTCCATGGACGCCCGTATGGGCCAACTCGTGGACCTCATGGGCCAGCTGGTGGTGGCGGTGAGGTCACAGCCAGGGACAGCAGCTCCCCCTCCGCCACCACCTGCCGGGGCGCAGGGTCGAGCAGCAGTGTCCAGTTCCCCTGCGTCCACAGCCAGTGAGCACACCTCAACCACCAGCATGTCGCAAGCAGGCACCCCCCTCGCAAACGTGGAAGGGGCCGTCCGAAGTGGAAACAGATCTCCCGGGAGGACTTCGCACGCTCCAGACGCAAGTGAGGCAGCCAGCCAGCCTTCCTTGACCACCCACTGCATTGACTTGGACTATGATCCCACTCCACACAGCCATCTGGATGGCATGTGTGTGTTGGACTATGGACATAGAACCAGTGGGTACACCCTGAGCATCACGCAGCCATGACCGACAGCTCATTGTCACTGCACGCACCACTTTTGTCATCACCTTACACACAATCACATGTCACAGTTTGAAATAAATGCACCTCTTACACAAACTGCTGTTTGTGCCCTGTGTTTTATTTGTACGGAATACAACGGCCACCTTGGGCGGAAAGGCACCTGATGCGTGGCATGGCAATGGAACCGGAGGGCCTGTAGGGACCTAGGGGTGGGAGACAGAACAGGAGCACATTCAATGAGTGTGTCACACACCCATCACACAGTACATGTCAACAACTACAAGCAATGTACACACATCGCACAGAGCAATAGGGCACAATGCCACAGCCACCAACAGTGGCATACTACCCTGGCCATGGAGCGTTGACACACAGCACGCAGTGAACAAACGGCCACCCTGACACAGCACACACACACCTGCACAGATACAGCCACATCAGCCGTCGTACATGGACACTCACCGTCAAGTGAAGTAGTGGGCGATGAGCTGCTGCCGCACATTACCAGCTTCCTCCTCTCCGCTGTCCTCCTCACTCGAGCTGTCCTGGTCTGCGGGCTGGGGCCCTGGTTGATCTCCGTCATCCACGATGAGGGGGATCTGCTTCCGAATGGCCAGATTGTGCAGCATGCAGCACGCCACCACTATCTGGCACACCTTCTGTGGGGAGTACGCCAGCGCACCCCCGGTGCGGTCCAGGCACCTGAACCTGGACTTGAGGAGGCCAAAGGTACGCTCGACCACACGTCTGGTCCTCCCATGTGCCTCATTGTAGCGATCGTCTGCTGGGGTGCGAGGATTCCTCAATGGACTGAGCAGCCATGCCCCATTCGGGTACGCAGAGTCACCTGGGTGTGAGGGACACAGAGAACCGTTGCTATTCCAACTGGACAGGGGACAGCATCGCACAACCAGCACGCTACACCACTCCACATACTCACCGACAATACAGCCACGATCCTGTTGCAGATTGGACATCAGTCGTGGCAAGATGCTGTTGCGCATTATGTGTGCGTCATGGGCCGAGCCTGGGAACTTTGCACACACGTGGGTGATCACCATGTCCGCAAGGCACACCACTTGCACATTCAGGGAGTGCGTGTGCTTCCTGTTGCGGTACAGGTGCTCAGTGGCCTGTGGTGGAACAAGGCCAACATGTGTGCAGTCAATGGCTCCAACGACGTGTGGGATTCTGCCAAGGGCATAGAATGCACCCTTCACTGCCGCCAATTCACGAGCCCTGGGGAAGCGGATGTACCTGTTTCGGTACAGCATCATGGCTGCCAGTACATCCCTCAGCACCTTGCTGAACATGGGCTGGGACATCCCTCCTCCACTGCCCACTGTGTGCTGGAATGACCGAGTGGCGAAGAAATGCATGGCGGCCATCACCTTAGCCGTGGGGGTGACAGCTGTCGGATACACCCTGCGGGGATGGAGATGGGGTTCTAACATGGCACACAGTCGATGCAGGGTTGGCCTGTCCAGCCGAAACTTCCTAATGACCTCTGTATCGTCCATGTCCGCCAGCAATTGGTATGGGCGGTCAATGTTCGGTCTCCGCCTAGGGCAAATGGCAGTGGACACATGTCAAAGCAACACGACACATAGCAATTTCGCATACACATCACTGACATGACTGAGCAAGCACATGAGCCACAGCCCAGCTGTCAAGCTGGGACGGCACGGCCACAATACACTTACACAGGTCTCCCAACAATGGCAATGGCTAGTGATACAGACCACTGCCATGTGCATGCACATGGAGATCTAGGCCCCAATGACTTGCGGGGCGTGCTGATGGGGACTGACTGCATATTCGTCAAGCGGCAACGCCACGGCAACATGAATGTCTGCTGAGCATGGAACTGCTTCCGAGGCTGGATGAGTATGGCACACGACGACGACGATGTGGGCACAGGCTGAGCGGCCAAAACAAGTGGGACCTGTGGCACGAGGGGATATGAGACAGTAGTAGGTGTCAGCACTGCACCCTATGTACAGCACTGTACGGATCACACCTCCCGAAACATTGACAGGTGTCCACATTGACAGCCCCATGCCAAGACGGCTGTGTGCTTGCAGTCACACGTCACAGGTGAGAGGTTACATTGCACGTGCCAGGTGGCAGACGTACATAGTGGGAGCTGGCATGTGTGTGCATGTGTCTCCTGTTCAGGATCCACCAGATGGGCGCTGACTCTGTACTGACCATTGGACACAGCATGTTCCGTGGAAGGCTTGTGTGTGGGATGGTGGCACTGGATGTGCCTCCGTTGGGTGGGGGGCCATGCACAGGGCGGGTACGTCGATGATTGCGCATTGTTGGTCACGGTGGGTGCACCCACTAAGATGTGTTGCCCTGTGTTCAATTCCTATGTCCGCATGATGATGGACTGTAGATGTGGGCAGACTACACATTGGTCGATGTGCTGTCTATATGCATGTGCCTTCACACCAGGCACAGCTGCCCCTGCACATGTGACCCCTGCTGGACTCGCTGCTGGGTCTGTGGAGCTGATGCACCTTCTGTGCGTGGGGCGGACAGCTCTCCTCACTTCCCTCATTGCGCATGTCATGACTTTGCCGCAGGTGACATGGATCATGGAGGGCCCACATGTACGCGTGGGTAGGCTACACATGATTGTTCACTGGTCGCCACCCCCAGTCAGTGTTTCGAATGGGAAGGTTGTCGTGCTGGTGGTATGTTCGATGTGGCGGATGGGCGGGCCTAGGTGCGGGCTTACATTCCGGACATGGGGGGTAGTTGGATTGGCGACTAGTTGCAGTACACACGGGACACGTCTCTTCCTTTCCACATCTGGGTCATCCCTTGTACTCACTGACAGTGATACAGTCATCTTCGCCCCAGCCCTCATGTCCTCCCCTCGCTCCCCCAATATGCATGTGCACCTGCGAGGCTAGCGCTTGCACAGGCAGCCCCAAGCTCGCACCAGAGAGGGCAAGGAGTGTATGTGTGGGTCCAGTTGCACGAGTGGGCTGTCTCAGGGTATGATGTGTTGCGGGACGCCGTCCACCTGCGTGGTGCCCCAAATGGAGACCCGGCCTGCATGGACTATGCATCACAGTCTTCGCCTTCCGGATCCGCCACCTGCGACACCCAGTGGCTGTGGCTGCCCTTGCGGCCAGGCCGCGTCCGTCTGTGACTGATGGCCCACACATTCCCTCTTTGGCCTCTCTGGGGAGGGCTCGGGGGTGGTGGCGCACGCGCTTGCACTTAGTCGCAATGGCATGTGGCGTGGTTGGTATAATGGGCAATGGATGGGATGGTGCGAGCCACCTCCCGTGACGTCAGTGCTGCTCGTGCTGTGGTGCGTCCCCCTACACTTCCATTTGACTTGTGCCATGCTAGACGTTGAGGTTCTATTGCCTGCGTGATATGACCAGGAGGAGCGCGAGGAGACCTCTCACACACCATGCTCCACTGCCATCCCGTGCCCTGTATCGCCTGTGCGGATTGACTATGTTGGGGTTACACCTGGTCGACTGGGGCTGTGTGTGCCTTGTCAAGGGGCATGGCGGGCGCACAACAGGATCCAGCTTGTCCACAGAGGGTGGGCTGAGGTGCGCCTGGTACCGCTTTGTACGTGTGCCCGGCTGCTGTGCACACACGTGTTCACTCCCCCCCGACAGGTGTCCTCTCACAATGCCCAGGGAAGCGGTGGTGTACTGTTCATGACCCCTCCCAACACAGCGTACTCCAACTTGGCATGTGCGCATCTACCCGTCACACCCACCCACCTGAGCACTGCGTCCATACGACTTCACACGACACATGTGTGTCTTCCACAGTTGTGCTACTCATTTGCGTTGACATCCAATACCAGTGGACTACATGGTCATGTCACGACTGCCGTGTACTTCACATACTCTCATCCTCTCTCATTCGTACTTGTGAAATGAGTCAGCGGAGACAGTTTTGGTTTCAAACATTATATTGAGTCTTCTGTCCTCTGTGATGCAGTATAGTGGACACTACTGGCAGCGGAATACATGTTGAGGATATACTGAGCATGATTGCAAATGGGATAGGGTGTGGGGTTACATGTGATTGGCTGTTGCATGTGGGATGTGGGCTTCAGAGTTACATCTGCTTGGCCAAGGCTGTGCTAATGTACATTTACGTATAGCTGCGGAGCTGCGGACTTTGACACAGACGGTATACATGTAGCCTACCAGACCGCTTGGCATCATGGGCACAGTCCATCTCAGTTCCATGTGACAGGTTTGCTGCGGTTGTTCCTCATGCACGCGTGCATGTGAGATGACATCAGGGCATGTGCTTGCGTGCATGCAGCGGCGTGCCACTTGTTGTTGCACTGTGGTGGTTACTGGACATGTCACAGTCACTGGGGTCGTGTTGTTGTTGTATGCACTTGTCGTCCATGCAAAGGTCCTGGTATGGGATTCCCGGGGCGGGGGTGGGAGGGGTGCAGCACCCACAGACTCCAGGCGACCTATTCATGTCCACTGAGCGGTGTGTGTGTCCATGGGCGCTGGATCCATGTCGTGTCCTGGTTGTTCGTGCAGTTCCGTCCATGTGGGTGCGATACACAGACCCCATGCCACTGCCTCCCATGATGCATGCGGTGTTCCTGGATGTGATGGGGAACAGTGTGCATGTCCCGGTCATATCCGATGTCATGGCGATGTCGTTGATGGTGTGGTAATTGTTGCCGGTCGTTTGGTATGGCTGTTGTGGTGGTGACTGGCCAGTCCGTGCGGAAGCTAAGCATGGGTGCGGGGTTGGACATCATAGGTCAATCGGGGAACCTGCGTTGTGGTCCGACGAATTTACAGGTTGTCAGGTATGCGATGCCGTCCAGCAGGGCTTCCATGTCATTGGTGGTGTACATGTTTGCCAGCCAATGTAGCGGATGGTGGCTGTCAAGGTGTTGTTCGTAAGTTGTCCCTTGGAGGACCATGATGGGGCATGCTGGGTGACATTCGATGTAGCTGTTCTCGATGATCCGTCGTGTGGAGGCACAGTGGTCCCATTTCAGTGCGGGTGCGATGTTGGCCACATACGCCATGCCCCCATAGGCAGAGCAGGCCCTGTCGTGTGCGTCCAGAGGGAGGAGTAGTGGTAGCAGGTCCGCCTTCAGACATGCCGGGTTGGAGAGGCATATCTCCACGGGATGCTGGTAGGGACACCTCCGACAGTAGAAGACGGGCATGACGCAGCTGAACAATGTGATGCGGTAAGTCAGTCGGTAACTTACGTTCAGCAGGGACAGGAGATCGCATCCCAATATATGTATCAGGTTGGTTTTGTACAGCTTGAGCTGTCCGGCGTAGTTGGGTAGGTGTGTTGCGGTTGCCATTTCGCAGCGGTGCGTTGTGGTGGCGTGCTCCGGCTGTGTGTGCAGTCTGCAATGTGCACGCTCCGAGGTTGCTGTGAGCTCTGTGTAGTCGTAGGGAGACAGGACTTGTGTTCTGTTGGCTTGTGCGGAGGACACGGGCCCTCATCCCACATGCTTCTCAGACAGTTCAAGGTCAGTGATGTGTGACTCCTTCCAATTAACTTGCATGTGGCCGACATGGGGGAGTGTTTTCTTTTTCTTCCCCGTCCGTTGTGTGCTTCTGTGATATGCGCTATCTGCCCTGTGGTCGGTCTCCTCGGCATGCCCGTGTTGGTCTATTCTTGGACAATGGCTGTATTCACCGGCTTCTGTCGTAGGGCTGTGGTTTCGGAGTTGGAATGGAAGGTCATTCAGTGCTGTCTGCTCTCCCTTGTGTGGGCGGCAGGCTGCCTTTCCGCTCTGCGTTGGGCCTTGTGTGTGAATGTTATTCTTGGGCCACCTGTTGTCGGTCCCCGGGCTCTTTGGTGTTCCGTTTTATATGTCTTGTTCATATGTGCAGGGTGGTATGGGTGTTTCAGTGTGGTACTGGCGTTCCTCTTCCCGAAGGGGCCCTGCTTCTCCTAGTTGGTGTTGCCGCCGCTGTGTGCTACGCCATGTTTGTTACACTGGGGTGTGTCCTGCTGTTGCGTGACTTCACTGACATGTGTGAGTCGGTTGTGTGGCGTTGGGTGTTGTCCGTGAATTGGGCGTTGGGGACATGTCTGTGGCAGGCCTGTCACGTGTCATGTGCGTTCGGGGTGGGGCTGATGTGTGTGCTGCTTGGTTGTGTCCCTGTGTCTGTGTGCGACGCATGCATGGCGCTGCGGTTGGCCTCTGCGTTGTGCGCATGTGTGGCGGCGTCATCGCCGCTTTGGGGCCGTGACGGGGTCGTTGGTTCCTAGTCCCAGGTGGTGTGTACACATGTGTTACGCGATGTTACAATTTGGCCTGTGTGTCATATGTGGATGCAATGGTGGATGTGTAGTGTACACGCGCTGGTGGGGGGTTGTCCGCTTTTTCCGCCCTTGCACTGTGTGCGCTGTTTGCGTGCACTTGTTGTGTGTGTGCCTACCTGCGTCTCCGCGGTACGTTGCGTCCTTGGTGGTGCATCAGCAGGAGCATGGGGAGGGCCTGCAGTGCTGGATTCATGCTCGGGGAGCCGCTTCTTCGTTGTCCGTGCTCGGCGTCCGTGTTACCGCTTCGGTTTGTCGTACGGTATCTCTTGGCCGTGGGAGCCGTTTGTTTGTGGCATCGTAATTTATACGCCGGGCGGGACGTGTTTCGTCGGACGGTGTGTGTCAATTGGGCTGCGCCGCTACGTGTACGGACGCACTTTGATGGCGGACGGTGTTGCTGGCTTGCCGGCGGTGTTTGGCCTACTTTTCGCATCGTAATTGGGCGGGCGTGTGGACTGGAGCGTGCCGGCGGTAACTGGTGGTTTTTGCATCCGCCAGCACGGCGGTGGTGCTTCCGCCCGCCATCGTAATGAGCCCCTTAATGTAGATATTATATTATTTATATGTGAAATAAAAAATTTAGTAAAATATATTAATATTTAAAAATCACCTATAAAAATAATATTTTACATTTATTCCATATAAAAAATATAAAATTTAATTATTTAGATAGTGAAGTAATTTATTATTGGTGTTGCTAAATATTTGGAATTTTATGTATAGTGTAGTTAGTCATATTATATTAATTTTAATATCAAAACAAAAATATATATGTCAAAGGTCTGGCAACTCCTTTTAATTTACAGTAATTTCTGTGGGTATAGTTAATTAATTAATTTTAGTGTCCATCACCTGTCTGTAATTATTAATAAATGGAGTGGGAATAGTAAATTAATAAAGTTTAGTGTGCAGCACCTACACCTAATTAATACTAACTGGAGTGGGAATAGTACATTAATTAAGTTTAGTGTCCAGCACCTACCCCTAATTAATACCAACTGGAGTGGAAATAGTAAATTAAAATGTTTTATTATCCAGCACTTATCCTGAATTAACATTAACTGGAGTTGGAATATTAAATTAATTAAGTTTAGTGACCAGCATCTACCCCTAATAAATACTAACTAGAGTGTGAATAGTAAATTAATTAAATTTAGTGTCCAGCACCTACCCCTAATTAATACTAACTGGAGTGGGAATAGTAAATTAAATAATTTTAGTGTACATCACTTACTCTGAATTAATAGTAATTGGAGTGGGAATAGTAAATTATTTAAGTTTAGTGTCCAGCACCTACTCTGAATTAATACTAACTGGAGTGGGAATAGTAAAATAATTAAGTTTAGTGTCCAGCACCTTCCTCTAATTAATACTAACTGGAGTGGGAATAGTAAATTAATTAAATGTAGTGTCCAGCACCTACCCCTAATTAATACTAACTGGAGTGGGAATAGTAAATTAAATAATTTTAGTGTCCAGCACTTACTCTGAATTAATAGTAACTGGAGTGGGAATAGTACATTATTTAAGTTTAGTGTCCAGCACCTTCTCCTAATTAATACTAACTGGAGTGGGAATAGTAAATTAATTAAGTTTAGTGTCCAGCACCTACCCCTAATTAATACTAACTGGAGTGGGAATAGTAAATTAAATACTTTTAGTGTCCAGCACCTACCCTGAATTAATAGTAACTGGAGTGGGAATAGTAAAATAATTAATTTAGTGTCCAGCATCTACCCCTAATTAATATTACCTGGAGTGGGAATAGTAAATTAATTAAGTTTAGTGTCCAGCACCTACCCTTAATTAATAGTAGCTGGAGTGGTAATAGTAAATTATTTAAGTTTAGTGTCCAGCACCTACCCCTAATTAATACTAACTGGAGTGGGAATAGTAAATTAATTAAGTTTAGTGTCTAGCACCTACCTTTAATTAATACCAACTGGAGTGGGAATAGTAAATTAATTAAATTTAGTGTCCAGCACCTACCCTTAATAAATACTAACTGGAGTGGGAATAGTAAATTAATTAAATTTAGTGTCCAGCACCTACCCCTAATTAATACTAACTGGAGTTGGAATAGTAAATTAATTAAGTATAGTGTCCAGCACCTACCCTGAATTCATATTAAGTGGAGTAGGAATAGTAAATTAATTAAGATTACTGTACAGCACCTATCCTGTATTTATGGTAAGTGAAGTGGGAATAATAATTTAGCTAAATGTGTTTTAATATGTAATTAAAAAACAATATATAGTTTAAAGTAGTGTAATATTATTTTTATAAGAGAGTTGTGCATGTAAAAAATTAACATTGTATATATACTTAATGAAAAGATAATATTTTACAAAGTATATTTATTAACAATAAAATTAACATGTTATATTAAATGTAACATTAATAAAATGGTAGACAATAAATTAGACATTATAATTTCTTTATTGATGTTTATTTATTGTAAAATATTCTGAAATGAGTAAGAAATATATTTTTTATTAACAATATGTAAGATAAACAAATACATAGAGGTAGGAAATTATATTTATTTAATAAAAATAACATAGTTTGTACATATGTACATTTTTACATGTAATAATTACTGAAAAAACATTTTATAACATTTGGACTTTTTATTTAAACAGTTGTGTATACTTTGTAATATCAGATAATGTAGTTTGACATTTTTTAATATACATTTGAAAAATAAAATATTTATTTATAACAGTTGTTAATTTTAGTTTGGTATTGTTAAAATTTTTTAATATATTACATATATTCGTAACCGCGGCGGTCGCATCTGGCATTGTAATATTGCGGCGGTTGCTGCTGGCTGCAGCACCCGCCGCAATAGCAAAATGCCATGATGTGCATGTCCATGCACAACGTGGCAGGCACCGTGCGGTGCCTGCCACCTTGTGCATGGACATGCAGGGGGGTAACGATTGCCGACCGGCGGATGGACTTTCCATCCGCCGCGATACCCACCGCCATCGTTGGCCCGGCGGTGGCGAACGTTACGCCATCGTAATCACCCGCATAGTGTTTGTTTAATTGTTTGCTTAATCTCATTGGTTTATTATAACATTGTGTTTTTTTATTGGTTGATCTTTATTATTTTAATTGTTTTGGTAGTTGTTTTCTATATATGGAAAACGCTAATTAAGAGTAAGTTACTTTTTTTTTTCTTTTCACATGTTGAATTATTTAAATGTGTATTATATTATATGTGATGTTAAATAAACTTTGTAGTTAATGTAAATATAAAATTAAAATGGTTATTAATAGTGTATTTAAATATTTAGGGGCCGATTCCGATTCGGGCAGGAAATCTCTCCGACCGAGCCGGACCCGGAGAGATTTCCGACCGAATCGGACACTAGCAGCCCGACCGAACGAGTACGATGCGTACGTATGCTATCGGACTCGATTCGGTCAGACTCCCATTGAAGTCAATGGGAGCCGGTCGTACAACGCATACACGGGCTCCCATTGACTCAATGGGTACGACGCGAACAAGGGCGCCCCCTATAGCGGGTTCGTGTCGATGCGGGTCGCACCGTACATGCACGTGTAGGGGGGACCCATGGGTTCCCCTGTGTGCGACTCGCGCGGCTACGCGTGCAGGAGGGTCCGACACAGACCCCCGAAGTCCGGCTCCGACTGCTCTTTGGAGCCGAACGGCGCGAGTCGGTCGGACTGCTCGAGGCGCGCATCGTACTGGCTTGGTCGGGGAACGTCTCCATTGCGCGGTGCGAGTCGTGTCCGTGCGAGTCGGTCGGAGCGGTCCGGACCCGCGAACGAGTAGTTCGGCGATTTCGCGTACGCTCGCATCGTACTCGCTCGCCCGGACGCATGCACAAATCGGTCGGAAAAGAGGCCTCCGACTCGGATCCGGTAAAGCCGAATCCGATTCGGAGGCCTTCCGACCGAGATCGGAATCGACCCCTTAATGTTTTAAAATATGTTTTTGATTTTATTTTATATGCAATGTATGTTTATTTATTTTATTATATTTATGGTGTTTAATTTTGTGTGTTTTATCTATTTTTTACTTGTGAATATTTTTACAAAAACGATAATTATGCTGTCTATATTATTGTGATCGATATTTTGGACATGTATATCTTTAAAGGATGTTCGATATTTTAAATAACGATATTTATGTGTTCGATATTACTGTGATCGATAATATTGTTTTACGATATTTTGGGTTCGATATTAGTGTGTTTTTTTAATTAAGTATAGGGTATCGATATTAGTGTCGTCGATATTTTTGTGTCGATAAAAATGTAGGTCGATATTATGTCTGTCGAGGTTATGCCAGTGATTCGGGCTAGCACAGTGCCATCCATGCCAAGCTGTATGTGCATGTGGAGCCTTTTGACACTCAAGGCACAGTATTACAGGTTTTAAATTTGTAAAATAGCAACCAAGCCAACATGAAATGAACAAAAGCAACCCCTGACATGTGTTTCGCTCTCATTAGAGCTCTTCAGAGAGGTATAGCTTTGTCCAGACACAAGGGAGCACCCAGTATAAGTCAAAACAATACCCTTTCAGGCATAGAGTGATGCATAAATTATGCAAAAAGGAAGCAGAGAACTCTGGGTAGTTCTCAAGTATAGGTGGAAAGCAGATCCTGTATAGGGCACCCTCAACACCAGCGACACTCTACATTTGCTCACTTCAAATGTCTGCTTTTCTATCAAAGTCTTTAAGCATAGCATTGGCACAGTGTCATCCATGATGAGATAGAAAGGGACAAAGTATTTTGGCATTTCTACAGCAAAGTTTTTAAGCAGAGGACTAGCACAGTGCCATCCATGCTGAGCTGTAAAATGACAAAAGCCTTTTGCCACTCCAGGCACAGTATTACAGCTTTGAATTGGTATCTTTTTTGATTTTTTAATTCTTTTTTTTAAATTAAAGTGAGGGAGGGCGATTTTGTCCCTGAAGACCCCATTGCCGGGGGCCTGCACCCTTTTTAAAAAAAAAAAAGTGAGGGCCGCGTGGCCTTCTCCCAGGACAATTTTGGCCACTCCAACCCCATCCTCCAGGCCTGGTCTCTATACTGCTTGCCCTGGTCCTACCTAGGGCATCCAGTAATTTTTACTGGGGACCGCGGTGGAAGCCTGAAGGTCCCGCGGTCTCTGCCGGCTCTACACATCCTGCAGTAGCCAGCATTGCTTTTGGACAGATAGAGCCACTGAACATGCAGCTCCCTCTGTCCTAAAGCAATTCAGCTCCGCTTTAAGCATGCAAGAGCATTTTTAATGCTCTCGTTTGCTGAAATTCGAGCAGTGTTTGCTATGGCTTGGTGTGGGGATGAAAAAAATGATGGATTAAACCCAGATGTGTGACAGGGGGTGATGTTTGATTTGTTCAGCATTCCGTCCATCTTCTGTTCTTTTAGCTTTTCATCACCCTAAGTGGGAAGTGTATACCTAGACAGGAGTCCCATGCTCGCTACTGGATTCAAGCCAGCCTAGCTGATGAGGGGTGATACTCCTAAACCAGTCCCAGTATGCTTGTTTCCGGTCCAAGGAGGATATAGCCTGGCAGTTCGGGCTTGACTGTTTCCATGGGGAACAGGGTCAAGACTAATTTCCATATGGCTGGGTCCAAACTTGGGTGGTGTGGTGAGAAATAAAATGATGGATTAAACCCAGATCTGTGACTGGAGGTGAATATTTAATTTGTTCAGCATTCCGTCCATCATCTGTTCTTTTTGCTTTCATAGGTAGTTATAGCTAAGACCATGTTTCCATAGGAAAAGTGTTTTTTGACTTTCCTATATGTTTGGCGCCGGTTGACAAATCTTTACAAAATGTTCTGAAAAACGTATCCTGTGGATTCTTTTTGCGTTTGGAAAGTTTTGGGACGATCCGCCAAACGGGTCCCGAGAAAAAGGGGAGGGTAAAAAAAAGTGTGTTTCCCATGTTAATACCCATAGAGATTTTAGTTGTGACTACAGCCCGAGCCGCTGGAGGGAATTACACCAAATTTGGCAGAAAGGTAGCTCTTGGTCCAGAAAGAACCCTTTTTGTTATGTGGCGGAAATCCATTCAGCAGTTTTTGAGAAATTAAAAAACAAAACAAATTGTATATATAGGGATCTGACAGCCCCTGTGAGGCTCTTTTAAGCCCCAGGGACCACCACCTCTCCAGGGCTTATTGTTGTGTTACAGGGGGCCACTCGCCCCTCCGAGCCCTGGCTACTGTCACCTCGCTGGGGCTGACTTTTAAGAAATTGGGGGGCCTCGCAAACACCCCCATGCCCTGGGGACCACCACCATCCAAGGTGCAAACCTGATAGTAATGGGGGGCCTCATGTCCCCCCATCGGCCCCAGGGACCACCAGGACCACGGGATCAAAATACCATTTTAGAAGTGGGAGGAGGCCATGTGGGCCCCCCTGCCCGGCCATATATCGCCCCTGGGACCTCCACCTCCAAGGAGCTGGGCCGTGCTCACAGAAGCTGAAGGGCCATGCTGCCCCCCTCCTGGAGCCAATAATAGCCCTGTGGACCACCACTCTCCAGGGTCGGCTCCTGCTATGTCCCAGGGTGCCCACCGTCTGGACATGGCTGTTTTCTGTGACTTGGCTGGAGCTTTGACAGTTCCCGCCAAGTCAGAGCAAACACTCTGCTTCCAGCAAGCGGTAGCTGACAAAATGCTCTTGCTTGCTGGTAGCCGAGGTTTCGTCTGTTTCCCTGCTTGCTGTCAAGCGGTAAGAGAAACAGATGAAAGGATTGCTCCTTCACGGAGGGAGCTGCCTTTCAGCAGCTCCCTCTGTGCAGCAGCAATGCCAGCTACCGTAGGAGGCAGGGGGTCGGCAGCGACAGTGGGGGCCTTGAGGCTCCCCCCATCATCTTGGGGAAAACAACTGCAGGAGGCAATATAAAGGTGAAAAACGAGCAGAAGGAGGCAGAATAAAGGTCAGCTTAGAGCATAAAGAGTAAGAATAAAGGTCGGAAACGAGCAGCAAGAGGCAAGATAAAGGTGAAACAAGCAGAGAGAGGCAGAATAAAGGTCAGAAAGAGGTAAAATGAAGGTCAGAAAGGTGCAGAAAGGTGCAGAATAAAGGTCAGCAATAAGCAGAAAGAGGCAAGATAATGGTGAGAAACGAGATGAAAGAGGCAGTTTATAGGTCAGAAACGAGCAGTAAGAGGCAAACTAAAGGTGAGCAATGAGCAGAAAGTAGCAGAATAAAGATCAGAAACGAGCAGAAAGAAGCAAAATAAAGGTCAGCAACAAGCAGAGAGAGGCAAAATAGAGGTCAGAAAAGAGCAGAAAGAGGCAAAATCGAGGTCAGAAACGAGCAGCAAGAGGTGAATTAGAGGTCAGAAAAGAGCAGAAAGAGGCAAAATAAAGGTGAGAAACAAGCAGTAGGAGGCACAATAAAGGTCAGCACCGAGCAAAAAGAGCCAAACAAGGTGAGACTGAAGGTCAGCAATGAGCAAAAAGAGGTCAAATAAAGGGAAGAAACGAGCAGAAAGAGGCAGAATAAAGGCCAGCAACGAGCATAAAGAGGCAAAGTAACGGTCAGCAACGAGCAGAAAGAGGCAAAATAGAGATAAGAAATGAGCAGAAAGAGGCTAAATAGAGATCAGAAATGAGCAGGTAGAGGCAAAATAAAAGTCACCAATGAGCGGAAGTAGGCAAATTGACATCAGAAACGAGCAGAAAGGGGCAGAATAAAGGTCAGCAATTGGCAGAAAGAGGCAAAATAAAGGTCAGCAACGGGCAGAAATAGGCAAAATAAAGGTCGGATCATGGTATGATAAAGATCTGACAAAGGTGAGAATTGAGCAGAAAGAGGCAAAATAAAGGTGAGAAACAAGCAGAAAGAGCAAAATAAAATAAAGTTGAGAAACAAGCAGAAAGAGGCAGAATAAAGGTCAGCAATGAGCAGCAAGAGGTAAAATAAAAGTCTGAAATGAGCAGAAAAAGGCAGAAAACGAGCAGAGAACGAGCAGAAGAGGGCAAAACAGAGAACACTCAGAGACACACACCCACTCACATACTTACTGAGACACTCATGCACTCACTCACACACTCACTGTCCTAAAGGTTAGTGGTTACATTTAGGAAACAAAATTTAAAAAACCCTAGAAATTCACTTACAGGGACATTATAGAGGTCAGAAACAAGCAGAAAGAGGCAAAATAGAGGTCAGAAACGAGCAGAAGAGGCAAAATAAAGGTGAGAAGCGACCAGAAAGAGGCAAAATAAAGGTCAGCAACAAGCAGAAAGAGCCAAAAAAGGTGAGAAATGAGCAGAAAGAGGCTGAATAATGGTCAGAAACAAGCAGAAAGAGGCAAGATAAAGGTAAAAACAAGCAGAAAGAGGCTTAATAAAGGTCAGCAATGAGCAAAAAGAGGTAAAATAAGGATGAGAAACAAGCAGAATGAGGCAGAATAGAGGTCGAAAGGCAGCAGAAAGAGAAAGAATAAAGGTCAGCAAAGAGCATAAAGAGGCAAACTAAAGGTCAGCAACGACAGAAAGAGGCAAAATAGAGATCAGAAACAAGCAGAAAAAGGCAAAATAAAGGTCAGGAAACAGCAGAAAGAGGCAAAATAGAGATCAAAAATAAGCAAGAGAAGGCAAAATAAAGGTCAACAATGAGCAGATAGAGGCAAATAGAGATCAGAAACGAGCAGAAAGAGGCAAAATAATGGTCAGCAATGAGCAGAAAGAGGCAAAAGATAGATCAGAATCGAGCAGAAAGAGGCAAAATAAAGGTGAGAAACGAGCAGAAATAGGCAAAATAAAGGTCAGCAACTAGCAGAAAGAGGCAAAATAAAGGTCTGATCAAGGTCTGATTAAGATTTGGTAACGGTGAGAAGTGACCAGAAAGAGACAAAATAAAGGGCAGGAATGAGCAGAAAGAGGCAAAATAGAAGTCCGAAGTGAGCAGAAAAAAGGCAGAAAATGAGCAGAGAACAAGCAGAAGAGGGCAAAACAGAGAGCACTCAGACACTCGCACACCCACTCACAGTCCCACTCAGAGACTCACACACCCACTCACAGACTTACTGAGACTCTCATGCACTCACTCACACACACAGTGTCAAAGGTTAGTGGTTACATTTAGGAAACAAAATTAAAAAAACCTTTAGAAATTCACTTAAGAAAACAATGGTTACAGGGACGCTATAGTTAGGAAATAGAATTTTAAAAAACACAAAAATTCACCGAAAAAAACCGAAGGTTGCAGGGACTTAATAGTTAGGCTCAGATTTCACTTGTACAAAACCAAAGCAACTCTGCAGTGATAGTTACCTAAGCTAACTATAACTTACGCCTCCGCAATGCACTGCTTATCACCTCACATATTACATGATGTGGTCAGTGACATCACTGATGATATCACTGATGACATCTCAAATGACATGACTGATGACATCATTCACTGAACCACTCACAAACCCACTCACTACCCTATACAACCTCACATACACCCACTCCCACTCCCACACAACCACTCACAAGCCCAGTCACATACCCTTACAAGTACTCACACACCCATTCACTGATTTAGAGAGCCACTCACACATCCAGTCACTCATATAGCCACTCCTACAATCACTAACTCACACATAAAGCCACTCATGCACCCACTCACTCACCAATACAGCCACTCACACAGACATGCAGGCACTAACGCATCCACTCATACACCCATACAGCCACTTACACACTGAGTCAGTCACCTATACAGCTACTCACATGCCTACTCACTCACCCACACAGTCAATCATACAGCCACTCACTCGCCCATACAGTTACTCACCCATCCACTCACTTACTCATATAGATAATAACACATGTACTCACTCACCTATACAATCACTGACACAAGTGCACACACACCCACATGGCCACTCTTACATTTGCTTGCTCACACATGCAGTCACACACACACCTACTCACTCACTGCACCCACTCACATACCCACACAGCCACACACACAGTCACTCACTCACCCATACAGCCATTCAGACACCCACTCACACATGGATACACAATCACACAGCACTCACATAATGTGTTACAAATAGTATCACTCTTTAGTAGTACACAAACTATACTCTTTTAACTTTTCTAGGTTCTTAGTATATATCTTTAACACTCAGAAACATTTAGAAAACACTCACACTCACTAGATGATGTCTTCAGTGATGTCATTTGAGATGTCATCAGTGAAGTCACTGACCATGTCATGAGTGATGTAATATGTGAGGTTACAAGCAGTGCATTGAGGGGGTGTAAGTTATAGTTAGCTCAAGTTACTATAACTGCTGAATTTTGATGGTTTTGTACAAGTGAAATCTGAGCCAAACTATAACATCCCTGTAACCTTTGATTTTTCCAGTTAAAATATATATATTCACTGAAAAAAGGTTACATTGACAATATAGTTGGGTTCCGATTTTGCACACACACACACACACACACACACACACAGAACCATAGAAATTCAGCAGTTATAGCTAAACTTATCTCAAGAAACAATAATTTGTGCCCTAAGTTAACTATAACTTGCACCCCTGCCATGTACAGTTTTCTCATCAACAATTTAATTGCAAATGCACAGCAATCGCTGCTGCTGTGTAGCTCTAAAACCTGAGAGGACTCAATAAATCCTGGAGCATCTCCAGCCTTCACAAAATCAATGGGAAGCTCCCTTGGAGTGAAGGTATCACTCTCTTGCACGCCGTAGGCACCGATCCCGTGAAGTCTGGTTTGTGGAATTGCTGCTCCCCGACGACCTCTATGCAGCACCAAAGCAAGAGATGGTACAACTACTCTGGAGGGTCAGATCTGTCTCCTCACCAAGTTTGGAAACACCAGGACCTACCAGAGCAGTGGCGTACCAATACCCAGGGAAACAGACCCCCAATGGCAAACACCAAAAAGAAGAGTCCCCGCCAGACTCCCAAAGCACCAGAAGCAAGCACCCGTTATGAGATGTTGAGACACCCAAGACTCACTTCCTGAGTGGCCCAACTGTCCCAAGATCGCCTCTCCAAGTTGCCTACTCCTGACCTTGAGGACCTCCAGAAGCACGACACCCAGCTGACCTTTTCGCTGTGCACCTCACCCCAGCACCAACCAACCAGCACTACTTCCATGGTCCCCCAGGCCCCCACAACCTCCTCCTTCTAAGGAGACCCTCCGGATTTACCTTTAAGTCCCTATGTGTAGTTCATTTTCATGTGGCCCCCCTTCGTCTTTGTGCACCAGCATCCATAACCTCAGCACTCTGCTCCAGCTGATCCAGGTCGCTCCCGAACTTCTCCTGCTGGAACTTTAGACCTGGTCCCAACATCAACCTAAAACAAGAAGGTGAACTTCGTGAAAGCATTGCCTGAATTTCTATGCATTTTTCTACCTTTTTCCCCATTGTTTCCTATGGTGCATAATTGCGCATAGAAGTGATATATTTATTGAACTTACCAAAATTGTATCTCTGAAACTAAGTCGTTTTTGTTCTTGGTCTTAACAATTATATAAAAATCTATATTATTTTTACAAATTGGTCTCGGATTTATTCTTGAGTGTTTGTCTCATTTCTTGCTCTATGAGTAGAACTAATGCTTAGCACTACCCTCTGATAAGCCTAACTGCTCGCCCACACTACCACAAAAAGAGAGTTAGTATTATCTACTTATACATCTGCATACCCATAGGGGATTCCCTGGACTCTCTACATAGTGTACTTCATTTTAGTACAATGTACACAGAGCCAGTTTCCTACATAAACCCATAATTCCATGTTTCAGAGGAGAGAGCTCATGCACTTTAGCACTAATTAGCAGTGGTAAAGTGCCCAGAGTCCTAAAGCCAACACAAAAAGTGTCAGAAATATAGGAGGAAGCAGGCAAAAAGGTTGGGGATAACCTTGCAAAAAGGGCCAGGTCCAAAACCCCTTGTCTAACCTTCCCCCTTTCCTGGGTTTGGTTCCGACCCAACTAGTGACACAAAAAGCTGGTGTCAGGTCTCATTGTGTGTGCTGGGAGAAAGACCCTTTGAAGTGTAATCGGGGCAGGGTCCAACTCCTCCCCAGTCATCATGTCAGGATGGTCCACTCCCTCTACATCCAGGCCGTTTTTTTTGCACAGCCTGGCTACAATATACATTTTCCTATGGGAGAGCCATCACCAGTCCAGGCAGCTGGAAACTCCCAGAATCTTTAGGAAGCAAAATTCCAATTTAAAATGCGACATTTCTAAAATAAATAATTTTAAATCTGATCTTACCAATAAAGCGGGCTTTAAATAACAAATTCAAAGAGTGCATGAAGTTTTTTTCCCAGCTGCTTATACTCCAAATTCAGGACCCAATTCACAAAGGGACTTATGACTCATAAAGTTGCGAATGTGGAGTCTCTGCACTCACAGAGGAATCTCTGCACTGCAGTGCTCAATGTGGAGATTCCGCCTGAATGTGAAGATTTTGCCCCAAGTGGAGAAACTCCGCACTCGTAACTTTACTGGTTGTAATTTCCTTTGTGAATTGGGCTCTTAGCTTTTTATAAATGTAACAATGTAGCCCAACAATTCCCTAAGGCAGCAGCCAGCTTTGCTACAGTGGAAATCATTTTTGGGGATACTTCACTAAGGGAAATGTTCCATAATAATTTCTACATGCCTTGCTTTTAAAAATCTACACCCTGGCTTTATGGGTGTTAGACCTGGCATCCTTGGCGTGGTTTCCCCTGACTTTTTGCCTCTACCTCCTGTGTTTTTGACACTGTGCTGGAATTCGTTTTTGCTGGTTTAAATGCTTTGGGCACTTTGCCACTGCTGATCAGTGCGAAAGTGCAAGTGCTCCCTGGTTAAATTGTTATTGTGATTGGCTATCCATGATTGGTATATTTGCATTACCAATAAGTCCCTAGTAATGTGCACTAAGTGTGCCAGGGCTGGTGATTCAAATGCTACTAGTGGGCCTGCAGCACTGATTGTGCCACCCACAGGAGTAGCCCTAAGATGGTGTCTCAGGCCTGCCACTGCAGTGCCTGTGCGCAGTTTGTGAACTGCCATGTTGTCCTGGCCAGTGTACACACTTGCCAGGCCTAACCCTTCCCTTTTCTTACACATTGGACACCCCTATGGTAGGCCCAAGGTACCCCCTGGGCAGGGTGCAGTGTATGTGAAAGGTAGGACATGTACTAGTGTGGGTAACATGTCCTAATAGTGAAATACTGCCAATTTCGTTTTTCACTATTGAAAGGCTATCTTGCCCATAGGTTAACATGGGGAATGCTGTGTAACATGGTTACCTGCATATCTTCCCATAGCAGCAAGATAGAAAGTTGGAATCTGGTACCCCTGAACTCAGAATTTAATTACACATCTTTTAGTGAAGATGGTTTTTAAATTCTAAGTTTGGAAATAGCACTTTTAGAAAGTGGCTATTTTCTTGTTCAACCTTTCTGTGTGCCTCTGCCTGTTTGTGAATTGACTGTCTGGTTTGTGAGTGACAGGGGCTGGGGTTGGCTGCAGGAGGCTGGGTGAGTCAGCACTAGGCTGAATAGACCTATCTACATGTAGAGTGGTGGGAGGAGAGCACCTGGGTCTGAATAGGGCTGTGCCTGCCTTCCACAATGCTGGCTCCACTCCCTGCGGTGTGTCTGATGACCCTGGCCCACATTCACAAAGGAAAGAGAGGTGCCCTGGCAGAATGCACCCTGAACTGGTTTGGAATGGGGGCAGGACCCCTCACACATGGAGAACAAAGACTTTTGGGGTATAAATACCAGAGCTGAATCCCTGAACTTTAGACTACTTCTGGAATCAAGAGGAATCCCTGCCAAAGAAGATCAGCTGAAGAGACTGAGGAAAAGTACTGCCCTTGCTGTGTGTCTGGGGTTGGCCTGCAGTTTGCTGTTTCTACTGAGGAGAGATCTAAAGGACTTTGCTGTGTGCTGTGTCCCCTGATTGAAAAAGGACTTTGCTGTGTGCTGTGTCCATCTGAAGAGAAAGTCTCCAAGGGCCTGAGAAGAGCTGGCCTCCTGTTTCTGAAGTCCCAGGCACAAAAGGACTTCACCCCCAGCTACCCTGAACTTCCTTGCTGGGAGTTCCAGTCTGCCAGGAGGGCCTGTAACTGTGTGTGAGGCCTCTCTTGCTGTTGGGAGCTGGAAGCGCGACGCAACGAGAGAAGCGTGACGCCGCCGCAGCAGCCGCTGTCGCATCATCGAGAAGCGTGTCGCCGCTGCCGCATCACCGGAGAAGCGTGTCGCCGTCACCGAGGGTGTCGTCGCATCACCGGAGAAGCGTGTCGCAGGGCCGTCGCATCGCTGAGGAAGCGCACCGCCGCTGATCGCCGCCGCATCACCGGAGAAGCGTGTCGCCGTCACCGAGGGTGTCGTCGCATCACCGGAGAAGCGTGTCGCAGGGCCGTCGCATCGCTGAGGAAGCGCACCGCCGCTGTTCGCCACCGCATCACCGGAGAAGCGTGTCGCCGTCACCGAGGGTGTCGTCGCATCACCGGAGAAGCGTGTCGCAGGGCCGTCGCATCGCTGAGGAAGCGCACCGCCGCTGATCGTCGTCGCAACACCGGAGAAGCGTGTCGCAGGGCCTGTCGCGGCTCCGAAGATCACCGAGTTTGCCGCACGGCCGTCGGGCGTGCACGCATCGCATCTACAGTGTCGCATCGCAACAAAGACGCCATTTCATCGCATCGCACCGGATCAGCATAACGCATCAAGGCGCCATTTTGTCGCACCGGAACCGGAGCGCAGGAAGAACCGACGCATCGCCTTCACTGCGCCCCTTTTGCTTGTTTTGCGTTACGCATCCCAGGTACTTTGAGACTGAAAGTGTCGCATTTGAGATCTACAAGTTTATTTTTGCAACAACCCTTTTTAAAGACATTTTACTGAGTTTTGTATGTTGGATTTTTGTCGTTTTGGTCTTGTTTAAGTTTAGTAAAGATACTTTATTTTTCTAAACTGGTGTAGTGTCCATTTGTGGTGTTTTCACTATGTTACTGTGAGTGTTGGTACAAATACTTTACACATTACCTTTGGGATAAGCCTGTCTGTTCGTGCCAAGCTACCGAGGGGGTGAGCAGGGGTTATCTAAAGTGTGTATCCCCCTTACCCTGACTAGAAGCAAGGGTCCCTATTTGGACAAAGCAACCTACCTCTGCCAACTACAGACCCCCAGTTCTAACATTGGTGGTCAGCGGTGAGGATTTGAACTTGTATTTGTACTTGACCCACAGTGATTGGTGTACATCACTAGATTATTGCAGACCACTACGCAACCACATACTGTGTTCTTTTTGGTTTTTGGTTCTATTTTTGAGTAACTCTTAAAGAAAGCATCATGTCCCAGACGGGGAATGCAGCAAGTGAAAAGACAGAATTGGAGTTCCACATTGAGGATTTGTATTCCTACAAAGTAGACCAGCTTAAACAATTCTGCAAAGATTTGGGATGTCCCTCAAGGAGTAGCGCTAGGAAGGATGAGCTACAAAAGGCCTTAAAAGCCTGGTGGGAGGCCAAAGGAGCTGCAGGACAAGATGATACAAATGAGGAGGTGGATAACCAGGGGAATGAGTTTGGGCCACAGGATTTGCCTGTGCCAGGAGCAGCCCCCAGGGCTGTCAGCATCCATTCCACAGTGAGTCTCTCCCAGGAAGAGAGGGAAGAGAACCAAAGGATCAGAGAATATGAGCTGGAAGTCATGAGGCTCAAGATGAAGCAATTGGAAATAGAGAAAGAAATCCAGCACAAGGCAGAGGAGAGGGCTCGTGCCTTGGAAGAGGGCAAAGGTACACGTGCCCTGGAGGAAAAGAAATTGCTTTTGGCTAATGAGTTGAGCATGAGGGAGCTGGACCTGAAGGCCAAACAATTGGAGTCCAGCTCAAATGGTGGCAGCGCACAGCCAGTGCAAGGGGGTAAAATATACATCCCCAAGGATATAGTGCAGAATTTCCAAAAGGGACAGGATATTTTTGCATGGTTTGAGTCATATGAGGTGTCTTTGAGGATGCATGAGGTGCCTGAAAAGAGCTGGGAGGCGGGCCTGTGGAAGCATTTTGAGGCATCAGGGACCGCAGTTTTGACACCTTTAGAGAAGGAGGGTGCCCTGACTTATGCCAACACGAAGGAGGCTTTATGCCTCAAGTATGGGCTCACCCCAGAACAGTATAGAGTGAGGTTCAGGAACTCAAAGAAGAATGACTCAGACACTTGGGTTGAATGTGTGAGAATGTACACCCGCGCATTGGAATGTTGGATGAAGGGCAGCAAAGTTACGGATTATGAGGGGTTGTGCCATCTAATTAGTTGGGAGCACTTGAGCAGTCTATGTGTTCCAGAGCTGCGCCAGCATCTTTTGGATAGTAAGTTAACTAATCCTAGTGAGCTTGCTAAGGAGGCGGACCGCTGGACCAGCACCAGGGTCCACAAGGGGATTGTGGGTACCACAGCTAAAGGTGGGCAGGGTCCCCAGCAGAAGAGTGGGGGGGACAAAGGTCATCAAAAGGAGTTCTCTAAAGGGCCCCAAAATAATGCAGAGGGAAAGGAGTCCCAGCCCCCCCAGCCTAAGACGTCGCAGCCCCCTAAGGGCGGGCGAAGTAACTTTCCGGGTCCCCTCAGGTGTTACAATTGTAACGAGAAGGGCCACATTGCCCCTAAGTGCCCCAAGAAGTCCCAAGCACCCACTGGTGCTCCGTCACCGGGTTTAGTGAGTGTAGCTTTGGGAGAGGAATTTGTTTCCAGTGGGGAGGAGGAGCAGGCAGTGATGACCCTTGTCTCTTTAGGAGACAGAGAGATGGTCCAGGAGTCCTACTTCCCTGAGAACACTAAAAAGTACAAGCAGTGTGTGACCATCAATGGGAGGAGGGTGGAGGCTCTGAGAGACACAGGAGCCAGCGTGACATCCGTGAGGTGTCAGTGGGTGTCTGAAGAGCAGGTCATTCCCAATGCACTTCACCCTGTAGTTGCAGCAGACAACTCCGTGCGCCTCTGCAAAGTGGCGCAAGTTCCCTTTGAGTGGGGGGGGTCTCAGGTTCCTTGAAGGTCGTTGTTAGTCCATCCATGCCTGTAGACTGTCTGCTAGGAAATTACCTGGAGAGTTCCCTATGGAGGGAGGTGGAACGCCAGGCTCATTTGGAGATGTTGGGTCTGCCTGAGTGGGTTTGTGTGACCACTCAGTCAATGGCAGCCAGTAGGGGTAACCAAGCGGACCTGGAGCCTGAAACAGTGGCCCAGGTACCTGCCAGGAAGAGGAAGGGCAGGGGGCGTGGGAAACCAGCCCCCACAAGTCCCACGGTCCAGGAGGAGGCAGAACCTGAGGGGGATGCCCTGGAACCTACAGGGGAACAGATAGCCGAACTGGGAGACCTGCCTGAGCTGACCCATTGGCAGCAAGAAGGAGGTCCCTCCAGGGAGGAGTTCTGCAAGGCGCAGAGAGAATGCCCTTCCCTCATTGGTATGCGGAAACAGGCCGCAGACCAGGCAGCAGGTGGCGAGTCCAAGAATCATCTCATTTACTGGGAGGATGGGTTACTCTATAGTGAGCCTAAGGTCGCTGAGCCCGGTGCAGCCCATGTGCTGGTGGTACCCGAGCGCTTCAGGACCTTCCTAATGGGTCTGTCTCATGACGTGCCTCTCGCAGGTCATCTGGGGCATGACAAGACCTACCAAAGGCTTGTCACCCACTTTTAATGGCCCCAGATGAAGACGCACGTTGGTACACACTGTAGGACTTGCCAGACTTGCCAGGCAAGTGGCAAGAGTGGAGGGAAGTGTAAGGCTCCCCTCCAACCCTTTCCCGTGGTGAGCACCCCTTTCGAGCGGGTGGGCATCGACATTGTGGGGCCTCTGGAACCCAAGACTGCCTTAGGCAACAAGTTTATCTTGGTCTTGGTGGACCATGCCACCCGGTACCCGGAAGCTGTCCCTCTACGGACAATCACTGCCCCCTGTGGTGGGCCGTGCATTGATGGGGATCTTTTCCCGTGTGGGGTTCCCCAGAGAGGTGGTCTACGACCGGGGTACCAACTTCATCTCGAAGTACATGAAGTCTTTGTGGGAGGAGTGTGGGGTAACTTACAAGTTTAACACTCCTTACCATCCTCAAGGAAATGGGTTGGTTGAGAGATTCAACCGAACCCTGAAAGGCATGATAATGGGCCTTGCGGAGCCCATGAGACAGAAGTGGGACGTCTTCTTACCATGCCTGTTGTTTGCCTACAGGGAGGTGCCTCAGAAGTCCTTGAGGTTCAGTCCCTTTGAACTCCTGTATGGCCATCCTGTTAGAGGACCTCTCAGTCTGGTGAAGGAAGGTTGGGAGAAATCCCCTGGTAAGACCCCCCAGGATGTGTTCAGCTATGTGATGGCCTTCCGCAACCCGACTCAGCGCTTCAGGAAACTTGCTCAGGCGAACCTGGAAGCTAGCCAGGAAGAAATGAAAAGATGGTATGACCAGAATGCCACTCTGGTCGAATTTCAACCTGGGCAAAAGGTGTGGGTGATGGCGCCAGTGGAGCCTTGTGTGCTCCAAGACAAGTGGACTGGGCCATATGAGGTGGTGGAGCGCAAGAGCGATGTAACCTATCTGGTTGACTTGCAGTCTTCCAGGAACCCTTTGAGGGTCCTACACGTGAACACCTCAAGCCACACTTTGAGAGGTCTGATGTGACAATGCTCCTTGCCACAGATGATGGGATGGAGGAGGAAAGTGACCCTCTTCCTGACCTCCTGTCAGCAGAGGAGCAAGATGGGTCAGTGGATGGGGTAAACCTCTCTCCCACACTGACCCCAGAACAGCAGAGGGACTGTCGCCATGTGTTGGGTCAGTTCGCCTCCCTGTTCTCCCTGACACCAGGAGTCACCAATTGGTGCGTCCATGATGTGGACACTGGGGACAGCCTACCTGTGAAACAGAAATGTTACAGGGTAGCTGACAAGGTCAGGACCAGCATCAAGGAAGAAGTTTCCAAGATGTTGGCGCTAGGGGTGATTGAGCCCTCAAGCAGCCCGTGGGCTAGCCCAGTGGTCTTAGTGCCAAAAGCTGCTGCACCCGGTGCCACTCCAGAACTCAGGTTTTGTGTGGACTACCGTGGGCTCAATGCGGTCACCAAGACTGACGCACACCCCATCCCCAGAGCTGATGAGCTCGTGGATCGGTTGGGCGCTGCCCAGTACCTCAGTACGTTTGATTTAACTTCTGGGTACTGGCAGATTGCCTTAACTGAGGGGGCCAAGGAGAGGTCAGCGTTTTCAACACCAGAGGGGCACTTCCAGTTCCGTGTCATGCCCTTTGGGTTGAAGAACGCCCCTGCCACCTTCCAGAGACTGGTCAACCAGGTACTGTCCGGGCTGGAGGAATTCAGCGCTGCATACCTCGATGACATTGCTGTGTTCAGCTCCGGTTGGGAGGAACATTTGCAACACCTCTGCGAAGTGTTGAAGGCTCTGCAAAGGGCAGGCCTCACTATCAAGGCCAGCAAGTGCCAGATAGGGCAGGGATCTGTGGTGTACTTGGGACACCAGGTAGGGAGCGGCCAGGTGGCGCCCCTCCAAGCGAAGATTGATACCATTCTGGCTTGGGAGCCCCCCAAGACCCAGACAGAGGTGAGAGCCTTTTTAGGACTCACCGGGTATTACCGCCGATTTGTCAAGGGATATGGCACCATTGTTGCCCCCTTGACAGAGCTGACTTCAAGGAAACAGCCCAGGAAGGTGATCTGGACCGATACCTGTCAGACCGCGTTTGATGCCCTGAAAGCTGCCATGTGCACGGCACCCGTGCTCAAGGCGCCTGATTTCTCCAAAGAGTTTGTGGTGCAGACAGATGCTTCAGAGCATGGAGTGGGAGCAGAACTCTCACAACTGAACGACGAGGGCTTGGACCAACCCGTAGCTTTCCTTAGCAGGAGGCTACTTCCCAGGGAACAGAGGTGGAGTGGAATTGAAAGGGAAGCTTTTGCTGTGGTCTGGGCACTGAAGAAGCTAAGGCCCTACTTGTTTGGGACTCACTTCCGGGTTCAGACAGACCACAGGCCCCTCAGATGGTTAATGCAGAAGAGAGGTGAGAACCCAAAACTGTTGAGGTGGTCCATCTCCCTACAGGGAATGGACTTTACGGTGGAACACCGCCCTGGTACAGAACACGCCAATGCAGATGGTCTGTCCAGGTTCTTCCGCCTTAGTGATGAGAACTCCCCAGGGGATAGGTAGTTCTCCCCACTTTTCAGCTGGAGGGGACACGAGTTAGACCTGGCATCCTTGGCATGGTTTCCCCTGACTTTTTGCCTCTACCTCCTGTATTTTTGACACTGTGCTGGAATTCGTTTTTGCTGGTTTAGATGCTTTGGGCACTTTGCCACTGCTGATCAGTGCCAAAGTGCAAGTGCTCCCTGGTTAAATTGTTATTGTGATTGGCTATCCATGATTGGTATATTTGCTTTACCAATAAGTCCCTAGTAATGTGCACTAAGTGTGCCAGGGCTAGTGATTCAAATGCTACTAGTGGGCCTGCAGCACTGATTGTGCCACCCACAGGAGTAGCCCTAAGATGGTGTCTCAGGCCTGCCACTGCAGTGCCTGTGCGCAGTTTGTGAACTGCCATGTTGTCCTGGCCAGTGTACACACTTGCCAGGCCTAACCCTTCCCTTTTCTTACACATTGGACACCCCTATGGTAGGCCCAAGGTACCCCCCTGGGCAGGGTGCAGTGTATGTGAAAGGTAGGACATGTACTAGTGTGGGTAACATGTCCTAATAGTGAAATACTGCCAATTTCGTTTTTCACTATTGAAAGGCTATCTTGCCCATAGGTTAACATGGGGAATGCTGTGTAACATGGTTACCTGCATATCTTCCCATAGCAGCAAGATAGAAAGTTGGAATCTGGTACCCCTGAACTCAGAATTTAATTACACATCTTTTAGTGAAGATGGATTTTAAATTCTAAGTTTGGAAATAGCACTGTTAGAAAGTGGCTATTTTCTTGTTCAACCTTTCTGTGTGCCTCTGCCTGTTTGAGAATTGACTGTCTGGTTTGTGAGTGACAGGGGCTAGGGGTGGCTGCAGGAGGCTGGGTGAGTCAGCACTAGGCTGACTAGACCTATCTACATTTAGAGTGGTGGGAGGAGAGCACCTGTGTCTGAATAGGGCTGTGCCTGCCTTCCACAATGCTGGCTCCACTCCCTGCGGTGTGTCTGATGACCCTGGCCCACATTCACAAAGGAAAGAGAGGTGCCCTGGCAGAATGCACCCTGAACTGGTTTGGACTGGGTCCAGGACCCCTCACACATGGAGAACAAAGACGTTTGGGGTATAAATACCAGAGCTGAAACCCCAGAACTTTAGACTACTTCTGGAATCAAGAGGAATCCCTGCCAAAGAAGATCAGCTGAAGAGACTGAGGAAAAGTACTGCCCTTGCTGTGTGTCTGGGGTTGGCCTGCAGTTTGCTGTTTCTAATGAGGAGAGATCTAAAAGATTTTGCTGTTTGCTGTGTCCCCTGCTTGAAAAAGGACTTTGCTGTGTGCTGTGTCCATCTGAAGAGAAAGTCTCCAAGGGCCTGAGAAGAGCTGGCCTCCTGTTTCTGAAGTCCCAGGCACAAAAGACTTCACCCCCAGCTACACTGAACTTCCTTGCGTGGAGTTCCAGTCTGCCAGGAGGGCCTGTAACTGTGTGTGAGGCCTCTCTTGCTGTTGGGAGCTGGAAGCGCGACGCAACGAGAGAAGCGTGACGCCGCCGCAGCAGCCGCTGTCGCATCATCGAGAAGCGTGTCGCCGCTGCCGCTGTTCGCCGCCGCATCACCGGAGAAGCGTGTTGCCGTCACCGAGGGTGTCGTCGCATTACCGGAGAAGCGTGTCGCAGGGCCGTAGCATTGCTGATGAAGCGCACCGCCACTGATCGCCGCCGCATCACCGGAGAAGCGTGTCGCCGTCACCGAGGGTATCGTCGCAACACCGGAGAAGCGTGTCACAGGGCCTGTCGCGGCTCCGAAGATCACTGAGTTTGCCGCACGGCTATCGGGCGTGCACACATCGCATCTACAGTGTCGCATCACAACAAAGACGCCATTTCATCTCATCGCACCGGATCAGCATAACGCATCAAGGCGCCATTTTGTCGCACCGGAGCGCAGGAAGAACCGACGCATCGCCTTCACTGCGCCCCTTTTGCTTGTTTTGCGTTACGCATTCCAGGTACTTTGAGACTGAAAGTGCCGCATTTGAGATCTACAAGTTTATTTTTGCAACAACCCTTTTTAAAGACATTTTACTGAGTTTTGTATGTTGGATTTTTGTTGTTTTGGTCTTGTTTCAGTTTAGTAAAGATACTTTATTTTACTAATCTGGTGTAGTGTCCATTTGTGGTGTTTTCACTATGTTACTGTGAGTGTTGGTACAAATACTTTACACATTGCCTTTGGGATAAGCCTGTCTGCTCGTGCCAAGCTACCGAGGGGGTGAGCAGGGGTTATCTAAAGTGTGTATCCCCCTTACCCTGACTAGAAGCAAGGGTCCCTATTTGGACAAAGGTACCTACCGCTGCCAACTAGAGACCCCCAGTTCTAACAATGGGCAATAAGGCCTGCATATTGGTGACCTATAAATATTTAAAAGGAAGGTTTAGGCTTCTCAACTTTGCTGTTTTAAACTGCCACAAGAGGTTACCTGTGTGTAGCTACGAGGCTGCGCATGACTGTAGTCTCTCACGTTCAGACTGTACCCGTGCGCACTCACGTGTGCACACATGTTTACGTGTAACCAGCCTAGTGCCACTTAAACTAGTTGCATTGCAGCGGACTTACCGTAAAAGGCGGACACTGGCATTGGCAGTAAAAATGTGCAGTCCAATTTACCATGCAATTACTAGGAGTGAGACCAAGGTGGTGGCACTCACTCGCCATAAAGGCCGGAAATCGGGTGACCAAAAAGCAAAACATCTAGGCATACTAAATGCCCAGAACCCATTTGCAGCAAGCAACAACTAAAAGATGATCACTTACTGACCATTTGCAAACTTCTTGCCACTGTGTGCCACTCATGTGCGTCGCTTTTTGTTAACTGCCAACAATTGGCCATGTTCAGAGTGTTTAAATGGACCAGATGATGGCATTCTTCCTGAACATAGCCTTATTAGAGTTTTTTTTTAACAATCCCACTTCAAGTGATTTTTGTAGAGCAATGTTGCTTAGATATTTCAGGGTGAAGGTGAAAACTCCCTTTTCCTGGTGCCTAGCCGAGGTTGCTGCTGGTGCTGAATGCACACTATGAGTGTCAGGGCTGCTAGTCATACTAATGACATCTTCCTGATCATCACTGTTAGAACTGTCAGCCTTAGTGTGGTCTTCCCCCAAACATTTTGCCTTCCTTCTCAATTTTTGCTGATCTCGTTTTTGTTGAGTTTAGGACACTGTGCATCTTACCACTGCTAACCAGTACTAAATTGCATGTGCTCACTCCTTAAAACATAGCAAACATTGGCTTATCCCCAACTGGCATATTTAATTACTTGTAAGCCCCTAGTAAAGTGGTACTATGTGTGCCTTGGGCCTGTAATTTAAATGGTACTATTGGGCTGCAGCACTGATTGTGCCACCCACTTGAGTATCCCTTTAAACATGTCTCAGGTCTGCCATTGCAGCCTGTGTGTGCAATTTTAAACTGCCATTTTGACCTGGGAAAATAAACCTTTTGACAGGCCGAAACCTTCCTTTTCAATGTATATAAGTCGCCTCTAGGGTAGGCACCAAACAGCCCACAGGGCAGGGTGCAATGTATTTAAAATTTAAGACATTTAATTTTGAGTTTTACATGTCTTGGTAGTGAAAACCTCTTACATTCGTTTTTCACTGCTTCAAGGCCTGCTTCTCCATAGGTTAGCATTGTAGTTACCTTATTAAATGTAATAAGCTGTAACTTCCAACTGGAAACAGGTGACCAGTTCATGTTGGGCGTCTTTTGAACTGTAGTAAAACAAATCCTCCCTGATGGTAAATTCAGATTTAAGATTGCAATTGTGAAAATGTTGTTATCCTGCCTTAGCCATATAGTGCCTGCAGCCTGTCTCTGGGTCACCTAACTGGGTGTAGCTGGTAGTTGTGCTTTGTGTATTCCTCCTAGACAGCCACACACAATAGAAATCTTAGCTGTGCCTGGATGGGCCATCAGTAGTAGGCTGAGAGGGTGGAACCGGGCACAGCCCTACTGATACTTGAATAGACTGTGTACTGCCTCCTGACAAAGGGCTGCATACCCCCTGTAGTTGTCTGGAGCCAGGGGAGGCAGGAAACATATGCACTTCAAAGGGAAACCTCTAGAAACTCCTCCCACTTCAAAGACGGCCCCAGGTATAAATATTGGACCTCAGACACCAATCGTCAGTACACTTCTGGACCTGTGGTGACTCTGCCAGGAAAAGGACTACTGTGCTGCTGAAAGGACTGCTACTCTGCTGGAATGATGCTCTGCTGGCCTACTATCTTGCTGGACTGCTGCCTTGCAGGATTGCTGCACTGTTGCCCTCTTGCCTGTGACAGAGGGATTGGACCTGCACTTGAACCCAGGACTCCCAGAGTAACTCCAAGCGATAGTCTGCTCACCTCCTATTCAGAGCCACAGGGACAGAACAAGCTTCAAAAATCCTAAATCAGCACCCAGATCAAGCTGGACTAACCCCTGAACCCCAAGTGGTGGCCCTCAGATCCTGGACCCTTGGCATGGTCTTAGTGGAGCTGAATTGAAGTTTTTGGGATCATCAGGACTGGGAATGGGCATGTTGGTCCCAAATCCTTGTCGCTTGCACTGCCCACCAATGTAAAGTTCTGTCAAACCCGCCCCTCCATGCTACAGCATCGTCAGCTTAGTGGGAACGCCACTGCGAAGCTCCACCCTAACCGTGTGATGACAACAGGATATTTGCTGTACAGTTGCGACCATTCACAACGCCAGGCCAGTTCTTCGCTCTACATCAACGCTCATCTGCAATACTTCCCTGCTCCTCGCGGCCCCCTCCACCATGAATGGGACTCTTTGCGCTGGGCTGAGAAGAAAACTTTTCAACAAGTCTAACCTGGTCAGTGTATCCAACTCTCGCTCTGTCGTGGGTGGCCTGAACTTTCTCCCAGCCTCACACAACCAGATAGCAGCGAGTAGCGCTTTGGGATTTTTGGTGCTATTTTCACATACATTTTTAAAATTGCATATCTCCTGTTCTACTGATTGGAGGTTTGTTGTTTTGATCTTGATTTACCTGCTAAATGTTGCTCTATTTTTCTAAATTGGAGTGGGATTTTTCTTGTGTTGTGTTTTAACTTTATTACTGTTTGAAGTGCACCATAAATATTTTACACATGGGCTCTGAGTTAAGCCTGACTGCTCTGCGCCAACCTACCAGCAGGTTGAGCACAGGTTAATTTGGGGTATGCTTGTGACTTCACCCTGACTAGGAATGTGGTTGCTGCTTGGGAAGGGTTTCACTACCCTCAACCAGCAACTCAATTTCTTACAATCATCATATAGGAGTTCAGGTTCTTTTGCCTTACTAACACCCATCTTTCTCACATGCTGTTCCCATATGATTGCATGTTTGTTTTTCATGTGGGCCAATAAGCCCTCAGTACCAGGAATTCAACTTTGGTTTCTGCAACGTACTGGTTTGTGTCAAACTGAGATGTCTACAATGTGTTTCTCGTTCTGCCTTAATGTTTGGAAGTTTCAAACCATGCAGAAGTGAGAGAGAGCTTCTTTATAGAGCCAAATACAAACTTTTAATGGTGCTAAGCCAGGTTTAAATCTTCTTAGGGCAGCTTGGGACTGCAGTGGAATTGTTGGTGCTGATATTTGAAATTTCGATACGGTCCTATGCAGGTGGTGATAGTACATGTGTAGGCTGAATAAAGGTGATTTCAACATGCTCAGTGTCACTCTCCACACAAACATCTTCTTCACTGCCACTTATGTGTTATAGTACTTTCGTTTTGACTTGTTTCCCACAATATGGCTGTGGGACACCTTGATCCGAAGGGGGATTGAAGAAGGTGGGGTGGCATCTTTTTGACTTCTAGTTGGTTAGCAGAGTCAACTCTGGACTCCAGTGTCAGCAAATTCACAGACTTGTCTCCATCTTAGTCTTTTCCATCTGCAGCCAATGAATAAACTAAGGGAAGATAGAATTTCAGACTAGGCCATTCTAATGAAAGCAATATATATAACACATAACAGGATATCACATGTAAACTAATTGGTAGACTGTCCCCTAAAATGAAAAAAATACCTTGATGGAAAGCTGAGATTGCAGAAATATTAAAAATGTTTTTACTAAAAAGTGCCTTCATACTTACAGTTGATACAATGAATCTGACAACATACCACCACAAAACCTACAGAGGACTGTTGTAAAGAGAAAGAGATGATTCAATTAAATTAATGAAAATTATAACCATGGCCACCATGCGTAATCACCATGGCAGGAAATTGAAACAAATCTTTAAAACATTTAAGTGAGAAACATCATCTGGTTTCTCTCCAGGGATCCATGAATCCCTCATGAGAGCATGGGAAACACTAGCAAAAACCATTGAAATTAATCAAAAACATTAATCAGAGCCTAAAGACTACAACCAGCCATCAATACCCTTTGACTGACAACCACACACACACCCATTGGTAGACACATAGCTTTGCAAGGAAAGAGATTGTAAGGAGGACAAAATTGTGGAGGACTACCCAGAAAGGAAGCAAGAGGTTTGAAGTACAAAGAGAAAGGCAGCCTGCCCAGGTGACCCAGATTGCACAAATGTAAACCCAAATTGTGTCCATGTCCTTTTATAGGCCCCTGAATCACCAGCATAGCAGCAATAAAAATGTGGAAACTCCATTAAAATAATAAAATATCTATGGGCCCTATAAATCTTACCAGGACAGCCCACAAATGCGGAAACTGGCAAAAACTGTTTCAAATTAAAAATGCCAATAACACAGACATTCCTTATCAATATTCACAACCAAACACTTGTAAATGATGCAGAAAATACCATCAATTAACCATCACACACACTGCTCATGCAAACACACACGCACATGCCTGAGATCAAAGAAAAACAACAGCATGTCTATCCCTAGAGCCACCGCACCAACCACCAACAAGCACATGCAAACAAAAATGACGCAAATATGACATGCATTCAGAGTTATCTACAGTCAACTAACACATTTGTAGCACAGAAGCAGTAAGAATTTAAAAAATCAATTAAAACAATTGAGCAAAACATGTGGGGCCTAGAGCAGACAGGTACAATTGGCCGCAAATAATGAAAATCCACAGTACAATAACAATAAATGGAGCCAGAAAAAGCAAGGAGAAAACGAAATATATCTCCAGGACTTCACCACTGCAAAATGTCCATTGCCCTTACACCATTATCCATAACTCCCCTCTTGGGTATGTCATGCATCCTCTGTCCCGGGCTCCATGCCCTCCAGCAACAACAGCAAAAATCTAATGAAATGAATCCAAAAGAAAAGAAAATGGTAGTGCCTGCTCTTACTCAAATATTCACCCATAAAAAAGAAAGAGTTTACAAAGAACTTAGCTGAACTTATTTGATTTCCCCAAAAGATGCAAGGGTGGATGATGCAGCAGAGACTAGATGATTGATGTTTTCCCTGCAGTGTCCAAATTCAAAATAAGCAAGGGGTCAACAAAGAACAAGGAGTCGTCTTCAGAATAGAAAGAGGAAGTTGCCACTGTATTTATCTAAAATATACTGCTCAAATGATGCTTTCAAGCAAAATGTCCACTTGAAATAAAGGCAGGCCAATAATATCTGCTCAGAGACCCAAAGCAACATGTGTATCCTTCCAGTTGGGTAACTCTTGGTCAACACATTGCTAGCGCAGTTCCCACTATAAGTTTTCTCTGTATTCCACCACATTCCATAATGGCATGACAGTGGCTATTTATTATCGCAAGAGTAATGCAAAGTGAGCTTGTCTGCAAGATAAGCAGGAGTGCTGGTCATGATGGCTTTAAAAATGATGCAGCTGGTTTTGAAGATGGTGCGGGCTGGCAAGGGAGCCGGTGGAGTTCCACCGGGATCATCATGACTCATGAGCGTATATAATGCAGTACATGCTATTGATGAGTTTAAAATTTAATTTAAAGGAATTTGTGATAGGAGATGTGGATTTGAGCATTTGAGAATGTTGTTTAGTGGGAAGGCACACTATGAGAGAGGGGAGGATTCAAAGGTGGGTTAAAAAGAGGATTCAGGAAAGCAGATGCCAAGGTTGGGAAAAGAGAAGTTACAAAGGTCCTTTGATGTGCCTCAGGAAGATTGAATTGCAACAACAAGGTAAAGAACAGAATGCTTGAATTAATCTCAGCCACTGGTAATTGCTCAGGCCTCATCTGAACCATCCTTTTTTGCCCACCATGCCACCTCAGTTTGGATCCAGTCATATGCAAATCAGTCTTGACTATGCTTCAATGGGAACAGTTCAGCCCGAACTGCAAAACCAGGCCCTCCCTAAACCTGAATACAAGAATCCTAGGACCAGTTTCATCCTTATTATGGGCTCTTCAGCCAGGCATAGCTCGATTTCAGTGGCAAAGTGAGCATGCAACCCATGTCTGGGCATACCCATCAAATTTAGGGCATCAACTGCAACAACAACAAGGTGATGGATGGAATGCTTGAATTAATCTCAGCCAAATGGCAATCGCTTGGGCTGCATCCCAATCCATTGTTTTTCACCCACAATGCCACCTCAGTTTGGACCTAGCCATTTGAAAATCAGTCTTGACCCTGCTCAGAAAGATTGAAGCAGATATCAGTAGATAATTATAGAACAGCTGGAATACTTACATTGTCTTTTTACAAGTCTTTATTCAAATCTCTATACTAATGAAGAGCTGGTATTAATGAACGTAAAGGATTTCCTTTCATTCAGAAGTGAATGACTGTTAGATAGATGACAAAATTTGTTGAAGTGAGGATGACCAGATACGATGCAGCAGAAAAAGCTTGAGCCTGATATTGCAAATACTTGAAAAAAGAAGTAAGATTTTGCAAGTTACTGCAATTGCTATTAGCTAGAAGCTGCTGTTGTAGGTCATGGATAAACTCTTTTGGGGTATGGGACAACAGCAGATTTGTTTATATTTTGCAAGTCAGAGCTGCTTCTGTCTGTAGCCAACCTGAGCTAGGAGGGTGGATATATAGCGGCCTGTATGTCCTATTCACCACTCAACATCTGGCTTGGAGAGGAGAGAGAACAGGACTGGAGATGGGAATGAGCAGGAAGGAACAGGGAGAAATGAGTTATAGGGAGAAGAGAGAAGGTCAGGTAGAGATTAGGAAGGAAAGCAAAGACAGCAGCAAGGAGATGGGACCCTAGGGAGAGAAGAGATTGTTTGCATGGAGTGATAGGAATGGAACAGGCTTACAGAGAGAGGAGCACAGACATGCTTGAAGAAGCCAGTCAGCAAGCATGCTTGGTGAGGACAACGGGGTCATGAGAGAGTGCAAATAAGGAGAAGCATGGGAGGGACAGCCCTCACTGAATGAGGGATGACGATGCAAAGGGGAGGCAAGGTGCAGAGGGATGCCATGGTGAGTTGGCACTGTTCAGGCAGGGAGGTGTGGACAGCAAATTAAAAGAAGTTCAATTTTAAGTCATTCCTGAACTTGAGGTAATTAGGTTGAATTTTTAAAGTGAGTCTAGCTCATTCCTTGGATTCAGGGCCTCATTTATGAGTTTTTGCCGTGGGGCAGTGCCGCAAGGAATCTTGCTGCGCTGTCCTGCGTCAAAAGAAAAGGGCAGGAATGCGCTGTATCTATAAGATATGGCGCATTCCTGCCCTTTTCCCTTGCGCAGGCGCACAATGGGCTGCCATGCACCAGCGCAGGCACCCTTGCACCATGGTTCAAAGGTGCCTGTGTTGCGGGACTGATTGATTTTGAGCAGGAAGGGACACTTTCTAGCACAAAATCAATCAATTAAGGTGATTTTATCTTTCTATGTGTGCTGCACAATGCAGCACACACAGAAAAAGGAAAAAAGGAGGAGAAATTAAAACATATCTCCTCGTTGCACCTCCCTTATTCCACCCCTGGGGTGGATTCAGGATGCATGCACATGTGCCATGTCACATGACAGCCTTTTATAATTTATTGAACCAACGTAGTGCATGGTTATGTTAGACCACTAAATTGAAACCAAAAAAAAAAGGTAAAACAAGTGCACAAGCACAAAAAAGCTAGTGAGGATCTTTATCAAAAAGTCACGCAGTGCAGCAAGCCATCTTGCTGTGCTGTACTGCACTGCTTGACAGGGAAAGGGCAGGAATGTGCCGTATTTAACATAATACAGTGCATTTCTGTCTTTTCCCAGTGCTGACAAACAATGTGGTGCCTAGCACCAACACAGGCACCCTTGAACCATTGTGCAAGGGTGCCTGCATTGCAAGTAGTTTTGTGCTCCTGCAAAAAACAATGCCCTGCGGCTTTTTCCCCTTTCAATGCATGCTGTAGAAGGCAGCACACTTAGAAAGAATTAAAAGCAAGGAGAAATAAAGATATTTCACCTGGTTACACCTCCCCAGGGCTGCTTAGCATTTTGATGCCTTCCTAAGTCTACCAGTAATGGTAAATCTGGCAATGTGCCAAAATCCATGGGTATTGTGTGGGAACATGTAAGGATAGAGTGAGCCTGAGCCTCCCCCACAAACTAAATTTTTCACGAACTCCTAAGCGCAAAGAGACCGATTAACATGGCCGATGTCCGGTGAAGCTGCCTAGACAGCTATAGAGGAGATCGGCTCTGGGTCACCCCCTTGGCCGTCACCTACCCAGCCGGACTTTGGACATAGTTCTCCTCGTCTCTCCACTGTATATGTTGTTGTTATTAACACTTGTTTTTGCAGTGTAACACTGTTTTGCCGTCCCATGTTTTTTAATATGCTCTTGTAATGGATATAATGTTTGCAACTTGTATCTCACTGATACTCTTGTAAAGCGCTCTGATACCTCCGGGTCTAGCCAGCGCTATATAAAACTCTTCAAATAAATAAATAAAAAAATAAACATCTATGCACCACCCATGGAATGCCTCCTTGGGGCAAAGTAATGCAAAGCAGCAATTTGCGCTGCGTTATTCTAGATTTATTGTGCCACTCTGGGACACGCAAGGTGGCCATGCATGGCTTAATAAATCTAACTTAGTAGTTGCATTGCCCTTGCGCCCCTTTGCATGGTGCAAGGGTGAAACAACTACTTGATAAACATGCCTCTAAATGAGCAGATGCCAGCATTTGCTATCATGCGTTCGTAAAAAAAAGAAATGGGGCTGGCAGAAGGGCTGAGGCAAAACAAAGACTTTCTCATGACAAGAACACCAGTTCAACCTACCAAACTGACTACCACAGTAGGGGAAGCTATGTATCAGACGTTAAGCAGTCTCTTGGCCTGAATTTGATATCTGTTCCTCCACTAGCAACATCGGTGATATAATAAAAATAAAAGAAATAAGTTAAAGTAAATTAAAAGGTTAATTTGTGATACTCTGTTCTGAATTCTAACTGAAACCAGTAAACAGTAGCTGATGTGAAATATGACTATTCTGCAGTGCCTTCAATATCTTTTAGGCATGATGTTTACCAGTGTGGGTAAGGCATTGCTACAATAAATACCCAAAGAGAAAATACTATTTATTGGTAAATCAAAATGCAGATGAAGCAAAACTAAAGGTCGACTCACTAAAATGGTAGGGATAGTGGAAGTATCACCATGCACCCTTTGACCCCAATGAAATAAACAGTTTAATCCCCAGTCACCTCCTAAACACCTTAACAGCCTCATATTTAGTGTTGAGAGGGAACAAAAAGGAATGGAAACAATACTAAGAAGTGTGAAAGACAAGAAACAAGGCAGCAGACCATTTCCATTTATGCATCCAGGATCATTAACATCAGCCCTGTATCCATTAGGACCATCCCAAAGCAGCTCCAATTTTGGAAGTAGTTGAAGACCCACCTCTTTGAAGAACACCACATCACAATGCATAACCAATCCTGTTCTTTGAACATGTACAACATTCTACTGCTGTTTGGCTAGTCTCGTGCTATAGAAATAGAATATTCACCTCTAAACATATAAAGGGAATTATTTACTCAAGTGTTGTGTGGTGCAAAGTGAAGTTGCTTTGATATATTTGCCCTTTACAAATGTGCAGCATCACACGAGGGCCCACACTTCCCAAAGGAAATATAGGCCAAATTAATATAGGGCTCTAAGAACACTATTTAATTAATGTTCCTGTGCTGCTTTCTAGACCCCCTAAACCCAAGATCAGCAAGATCAATGCCAGAGGTATCAAAGGCAAAAGAGTGGTTGTAGCCGTCCTTTTATGATTCTGCTCAAGATATAAATGCCTGTCTAGTGATGTAAGGTTAATTATAATCTATGTGCATGCCTTCCTGATCACATCCTGTTAGAAATGGGGATCTCTAGTTGGCAATTGTTTGCACCTTTGTCCAAGTAGAGACACTTGCTTCTAGTCAGGGTAAGGGAGTTACATCCTTAGACAACCCTTGCTCACCCCCTTCGTAGCTTGGCAGGAGCAGGCAATCTTATCTCAGAGGCAGTGTGTAAACCATTTGTGCACACATACAGTAATACAGTGAAAACACTACAAATGGACACCACACCAATTTAGAAAAATAGGAAATCTTTATCTAAACAAAACAAGACCAAAACGACAAAACATCCACCATACATATATCAAGATATCATCAAAAATAGGCTATTCACAAAAATAAAGCTTGTAGCAACAAATAGCGCACCCTGGGGCTATTATGACGTTGTGACAGATGAAAATCCCAAAGTACGGCGCCCACTGCGAGGTGTGCAATGTCAGGCCCAGAGTAACATGGACCCCAAAGAACAGTACCTTGGCAAACGATGAAAACAGGACAGTGCACGGCATCGGGGAGGTGATGCTTCGTTGGCACTGGGTGGTGTTGTTTCCTTATGACCACAGGGGAGGTGAGGCATGGGTTCCTTACTGTGATGCAGGAGATTTGAGGCGTTGGGTCCTTACTTTTGCCGGGGAGGTGACGTTGCGGTAACGTCAAGGCTTCTGTTTCTTATGACGATGCAGGGGTCGATGGATTCGGGAGGTCTCCCACGTCAGGTATCGGCTCCGCAATGATGAAGCACTGGTGTCGGTAAGGTCAGGTCTGAGGTGTGAGTCGGGGCGGTGCATCGTGAGTATCACGAGTGGTGCCCTCAGCTCTGGTGCAGGCAGCAGCCTCGGTGACTGCGTCAGAGACGGTGCGGCATTGGCAAGCATCGGGGCTGTGGTGTAAGTCGGGGCGGTGCATCGTGCACTTCACGAGTGGTGCCCAAGGCTTCGGTGCAGGTCAAGGTATCGCTCGCCGGCATCGGTGTTGCTATTTTCCTCTGTGGCAGCTAAAACAGCAGTTTCAGGTGCAGAAGGACAGAGGAAATGAAGTCTTTGTGTCCCTGAGACTTCAGAACAGGAGGCAAGATCTACACCAAGCCCTCGGAGATCTTCTTCAAGCACGATATACAGCACACAGCAAAGTCTTGGTCCTCTCCTTGGCGGAAACAAACATTGCAGGCCAACCCCACACAGCACACAGCAAAGGGGCAGTACTTCTTGTTCAGTTTTCCCATCTCTTTTCCTTGGCAGAGATTCCTCTTGAGTCCAGAAGTAATCTAATGTTCTGGGGTCTGGGCCCCAATATTTATACCACATTTCTCTTTGTTCTCTTGTGGCAGAGAGTGTCTGTGCTCAGTCCAAACCCTTTCTGTCCTCGCTGGCCCATCTTCCTGGCAGGAGGTGGAGACAGCATTGTGTAAGGCAGACCAGGCCTTTTCAGGTGCAAGGAAGTCTCCTCTCACTACTCTAAATGCAGCCCAGGTCTATTTAGCCCAGCCCTGACTCATCCCAGAAAGGCAGGACACACCTCAACCCCCACCAGTGGCTGTCTACAGTGAAAGCACATCCTCAGCCCCTGTCACTCCAAAGCCAGACAGTCAATCCACAACCCAGCAGAGGCATACAGGATGGCTAAGCAAGAAAATACCCACTTTTTAAAAGTGGTATTTCCAAACAAACAACATAAAAATCACCTTTACTAAAAGATGCATTCTTATATTCTGAGTTCAGGCATACTAAACTGCATTTCTCTATCTTGTCCTAATGGGAAGTTATACTTGTAAGATGTCATAAATAAACTCCCATTCTATCCCATGGGACAGATAGCCTTTCAATAGTGAAAAACAAAATACACTGTATTTCACTATCAGGACATGTCACACACACAAGTACATGTTCTACCTTTCACATACACTGCACCCTGCCCACAGAGGTACCTTGGGCATACCTTAGGGGTGAGTCACATGTAACAAAAGGGAAGGTTAGGGCATGGCTAGTGGGTGCACTTGCCAGGTCGACATGGCAGTAGAAACTGCGCGCAGACACTGCAGTGGCAGGTCTGAGAACCCTTTGAAAGGCTGCTTGTGTGGGTGGCACAATCAGTGCTGCAGGCCCACTAGCAGCATTTGATTTACAGGCCCTGGGCACACACAGTGCACTGTACTAGGGACTTAGCAGTAAATCAAATAAGCCAATCATGGAACCACGAATCCATAAACACACTTTACTCAGAGAGCATATGCACTTTAGCACTGAATAGCAGTGGTAAAGTGCCCAAAGTTCAAAAACCAACAAAAACACAGTCAAAAATAGGAGGCCAAGAAACAAAATGTCTGGGGATAAAACCCGCTGAAAAAGCCAGACCTAATACATCCCCTATGATGTTAAACAAACATAATGCTACCAATCAAGAACATTGTGCAACAACAACATTATTAGCAAACTTCTGCCAAGGCTTCCTGCTGGCAAAGGCCGAGCCAGGCGATTTGCAATCTCAGTAACAGTCAAACTGAATCTGCAAACCCTCCAGAGGATGTGGCGTAACGGCCAGAGCCGCCGACTTTGAAGCTGGGGAACCAGGTTCCAGTCTCGGAGTCGGCTCAACATCCTGTGATTCTGGGCAAATCACTTAATCCCACTGTGCCTGCCAAAACTGAATGTGTCCTTGTGTAATGTAACTGGTGCTCATGTAAAGCGATCCAATACCTTCGGGTCGAGTTTGCGCTATATAAAACTGCAACACAACTGAGGTTATTCTGAGAGCACTACCATGATCTCAAGGAATAAGCTTTCACTCCTACGGCTGGTAGTGTTTTTCAGCTTCTATTTTTCTCATTGTACTAAAGAAACCAATATAATGTTCATAAAATGGCAGCGCCTCCATAGAATTAACACTAATTGTATCCAGCAACCATATACCTTATGAGCAAATTCACTTGTTGGTGTTTAAAAAAAGAAAATATAATTTGATTTTCTTACAAGCCACAGGAATTCATGTTAATGCAGTGCCATTCCAGGGGAAGAAATAATGAAGTGTCATACGTTTTGGCATCATAGCATTATTAACTTCCCTTGGAACTCTTTGGAGTAATATTAAGTTTGATGAATTGTTTTGTAATTCATGGGCGTGCAATAAAAGGGTTCCATTGTAATGCAACAGTAATTCCTAAGCACTTAAAATAAAGTGCTGGCACAATAAATGTGACAGGCATTATGTAGCAGTGTTGTTTTAAATCGAGCCAATGCTAAGGGGGGTTGTGTAATTCTTGAACCTTGGGAGTTTTCTTGTTTTCTTTTATATGTACAGGAAGCGAGGCTTAGCACTAATGTGCAGAACAAAGAAACGTGCAGACTAATAAAGAGAGGAAACCTGCATTAGTGTTTTACAGCTATGCTCTGGGTGATTAGCTGTGGTACTGCATGCTTATTGCTTATTACACGACAGTACTGCTGATCGCTTAAAGCATTTCTACAATTTCACTATAATTGTTATGAAACAAACTCTTGTCTCATGCTACAAAGGGCTGATCTTTGAGAAGAAATTCAGTGGCTCTTAGACCCTGGGGTAAAAGAGCAAACAAGCTTGATTCTACACAAAAAAACAATTGGTTCTAATTGCAACGGGACTATAATAATAATATATCAGAGTCAGTACCAACCCATTTATATACCATTAGATTATTCCGATATGTGCATATTTAAATCACTAGTCCTTTAATTGCTGTGGATGATGGCAATATGTTTACACTCAATTGCCCTTTTTTACTGGCCCGTTTGTGACACCCACATTGCTGCTTTTTTACGACCTCCTCCTGTAGAGAAAGGTCTTTCAAGGGTGACTCAAGGGGTGCTAATTTCCTGCTCAGTCTTTGTTTTTGATCTGCCTATCAATGGGGTTTCAGCTAATGCCCTGATTCGAGGGTCTAATTAGTGGACCCAGTTAGTTTGCATATTTTCTTTACACCGGAGGACAGCCTCTCGAATTCCCTAATTTCTTGAAATTACTCAGCTACTCCCTGTTCATTTTTGTCAGCGCACAGGTGGAGATGATGTGTTACTCTATGTGCAGTTGAGTTTGGGTCTCCTCCAGATGCTTTTCCTGGGTTACAGTCCATCTGATCTGGGCTTTCCTGAGTGCTTTCATACCCATTGCCAAGATTTACGGACCAGCTGTTGTCTCCTAAGGCAGAGACCTGAACTGTTTGCCCCATGTTGGTGAAGGAGAAACGAATATGTCCCTTGAGCGATTGTCTTTCTCGAGGCACCCTTGCTCTCTCCGCACTGTAGGAAATATTAGTCTGATATGCTCAGGGAGATGGCAGCAGTCGCGGAACCTCATGAAATCCCGGTAGGCTGTACTGGCATCACTGTGAATGCAATGAATGATTACTGTTGGGTTCCTGTGGTGTGGGGTTGCTCCACTGACAGATGTTTAGATTTTCCTGGAGTGTTTTTTATTTATTTCTCATTTTTCGAGTATTGGATGGATTGCTTAGATTATTTGAGAAATATTGGATTTTTTATTTTCCTCTGGATAACATTTGCATTTCTTTCATCTCTTTTTTTGGAAAGTTTTATATAGCGCGAACTAGATCCGAAGTTATCAGAGCACTTTACATGAGCACCAGTTGCGTTACAGACGACATATTCATTTTTTATTAGGCAATTGGAGATTAAGTGATTTGCCCAGAATCACAGGATGTTGAGCCTCCCTGCCGGGACTCCCGGTTTCCCAGTTTCGAGGTCAACCTCCCAAGCCGTTAGGCCACATCCTCTCCCAAGAGGATGTGGCCTCTTTTTTATCAATGCTTTTTTTGGGGGATTGTAATTTTTGGATCACCATTTAAATGACCAGGATTTGAGCTATGAAATTGCAAGTGTTATCTTACTTTATTTATTTATGTTATTGGGTGGACAATGGTATTTTTATGTGATATACTTTTTAATTTATTGTGTATTTGTATGATTTTTATGGTGTTAGTATAATTTATAGGTCATAGGAAAGTGATTGTTTTAATTTAAAACAATGTTGGGCATGTTGCTTTGTATATTTATTTATTTTAAAACATTTTTAAAGTAACATTTAATTATGAATCTGATTTTTTGTCTTTTGAATTATTCTTTTATTCAGATTGGTATTTTTTTTTTTGCTAAATATTATTGAGAAAAAAATATTAAAGTATCAGTGTTCGTATTTTAGGGAGGTTAAATTATGTTGTTGTTTAGTGTGCTTTTAAAAGTAGGGTTGTTGTCCTTGATTGTAAGCATTGAGTATTACTTTGCATGCTAGGAATTCATGTATTTGTTTGAAGATTTTTGGTTTGAGTTGGGTTAGGGATTCTTCCAGTCTTAGCTGCGGATAGGTTTTTTCTTTTCAAGTATTTCAAGGAATTTGTAGAGTGCAAGGTGACAAAGTATTACTTTGTCTTTGCTTCTTGGGACATGGTGTTGTCATAGAAATTCCACCACAGAATGTGATACATAGATTGTCATCTGTGGCCTGATTGGTGCACGCTGCCAACCCAAGTATCTTCAAAATGATCGATTAGTGGAGCTAGTTTTTTTTCATACGTTTTGGGAATGGGGGATTCGATTAGCATATCATTATATTTAGTGACATCAGCAGTGACTATCAGCTTTTTAATTGTGTGTGTATATTCAGGGTTAGTTGCATATTCCATGCTCATGTTGGATTTTTGAAGGGGCCTCCATATGCTCTGGTAAAAGTGATAGTAGCACCCCTGAAATATGTGGATAGATTTTAGGTATGGTCGAAATCATTGTCTGTTAAAAATCTATGATGAGTGTTTGAGAGTTATAGTTTTTTGTTTATTATTTTGTATGTGTTAGCACTTTATTGTAAGTTGAACATTTTTGTTATATAATAGTGCATATGATAATAGGACGCTTGTATTTTGAAGCCGTATTGTGTATTATGACTGGAATGGAAGAGGGCATAACTTAAAAGTGTCATCCATCATCCATGTGTTACATTGAGGTAAGATTAGTAAATTTTTATTGGTAGTACAAATGATCATTCTTTTATCGTTATTGAGGCTGTCGTATAATAAATAGGTGTATTTTCTATGTTTGGTTAGTAAGTGGTGGGGTATGTCTATTTCTTCATATTTTTTAGGTGCTGTGGTATTTCCGTGACTGTTGTAAAAGCTCTGGCCATTAATCATTTTAGGGCTGGCACGCCAGGGAGCTGGCCTGTTGCCTATTCAGGAGCATTTAATATAGTAATTTTAAGTATTGTTCTGATTGCTCCTTGTGAGCTCATACCTGCCTCTTTCAGGTCCAGTAAAATATTTCTGTCTTCTATTTTAGTAATATTAGGGGGGGTGGTTATGTTCCCTTATGCTTTTAATTATTTAATTTTCCGTGGTTGCCCTACCATAACATGCTTTTGTGTAATATTGTTTTCTCACTGGTTGTGCTCTCCTTACCATAAGTATGTCCTCCATAATTTAATATTAGCTTTCCTTTATGGATGTGATGTATTTTGCTGTGTCCGACATTTTATCTGTGGGTTTTAAAGTATAGAAAATATATATTATTTTTTGAAAAAACAAGTATGTGTTATATTTTAATTAAATTTTTTCATTGCAGCTGCATATTTCGACTTACATTTTGAATATTGTCTTTACTTGATGTTAGTTATAGATTTTTGGTTCGCATGCCTGTTTGTTGCATTTTTTGGTACAGTTTTTGTTTGTTGCAATCTGTTGAGATGAAGAGATTTGTTAGTTTTGATGGTTTATTTTATCATTTAAAATTCAGTTGGAAGTTTGTTTTAGTTTATTACTTAAATATGTTAAAACATTATTTTTACTTTTATTTTAGCCTCATGCTTTAGTTGCAAGGCTTTCTTTTGAGGTGTTCATTTTTTAATTTCATATCATTTGGTGTATGGATCTTTATTTTCTTTTCCTTTTAGCATTTTGTCCTTTATGTACAGAAGACGTTCATTATTTGTTAACTTTACATAATTTTAGCTTTTTAGTTGTTTATTACTTTTGTTGTCATCCATTTATTGTAAAATTGACTTTCTAGTACTTATTGGTTCTTTGAAGATTTAATTTTTTGTTGTGTAGGTTCCCAGTCTGGAAGAGTGATGGCTGTCTTGCAGTAGCTTTTATTCAGGAAGCATTTTGGTATGTGTTTTGTAGCCATTTTCTACTGTATTTCATTGGAAAAACATTTCTATTTGTTAAATGTTTTTAAGTGTAATTTGATAGGTTCTTTTGGTCTCCAAAGATCCTAGCAAATTAAAATTAAAAACATTTAACAGTCCAGCCCAGACTGCTATGTCGGGTCACCTCTGAATGGGAACCTAAGCAACCCCAGGCCAGATATTACTTAGTCAGGCATGGTTTTTGAGGCATTGTTTCAGTCATGAGGCCATTGCTGCTTCAACACTTGTTGCCTTGAGGAATATCCAGCAAAAGAAAAGTTCATGTGCATGCAGGCATGAGGTGCCTACACATTCGAAACCTGGTCAACAGAAGACAGAATATCAGAGTCGTCAAAGCAAAATGAGGAATACTACCAGTCTTTACTGATTGAATGAGCAAACCATCTTCAAATGGAAAAAATGCTAAGTTTAATTCTAAGATTTTCATTGACAATTTTATTTCACAAAGTCTATAAAGATTTCAAAGCTTTGAAAAAAGCAAGACAGATATTCCACCAAAAGTTCATTTTGGAAGTGAGAATACACTGTGAAAATCCACTTTTTGCATTATTATTTGACCAAAAGCTTTTTTAGCAGTAAACCTCAATCCAAGTAAAGTTTTGCGAGTTGACAAAATTAGCAAATTTCATGAATTGTAAAAATTGTAGGCAGCAGCTGGACACTACTTATCCATTTGCCAGCATACTACTACAGATAATATACCTTTTGGTAGATAGCCAGGCAAATAGCAACAAGCTTATCCATCTGGGGCCCTATTACGCAAAGGACGCCCTTTCCCTGTGTGCGCCTGGGGCACCTAAAGGGAAAGTGCTCTCAATTACATGGAATGTGCTGCCCCCAGGGCAGCCATAAACTGGAGCTGCCCTGGGGGCAGCGCATTCAGGTGAAAAACAGAGTGGCTTTGAAGCAGCAGCTTTGTGTTTCACTTTGCGGGCAGCAACCAGCCTCACATTTAAAGGGGATTAGTGATGCCCTCGCAGGGGGTGCAGTGAGTGATTGCACCCGCCTGCAAGGGGATGTGCGCCAGCTAGCGATATTACAGAAGGGGATGCACAAGCGTCTGCAGCCCCTTCTGTAATACCAAAGTGCCCCAGGAGCATGCAAAGTGGGTACAAACACCGATTGAGCCCCCGGGACACTTCCATAAGGTGGCCCCTGATAGGTTAAAAGAATGAGTATTGCTTGGATGGCACACAGTTTAATAGAAAACATCACTATTTATGTGTCCATGGGCTAAATAACAGAGTTTCTGCCACAATATCTGGTGGCCAGTAATAGAGTGCAATTGGCGCAGAATTCTTTCTATTTGGTCTTTGTTAGAAATGGGGGTCTCTAGTTGGCAGAGGTAGGCACCTTTTCCCAAATAGGGACCCATGCTTCTAGTCAGGGTAAGGGGGATACACACTTTAGTTAACCCCTGCTCACCCCCTTGGTAGCTTGGCACGAGCAGACAGGCTTACCCCAAAGGCAATGTGTAAAGTATTTGTACCAACACTCACAGTAACACAGTGAAAACACCACAAAAGGACACCACACCAGTTTAGAAAAATAAAGTATCTTTATCTAAACTAAACAAGACCAAAACGACAAAAATCCAACATACAAAGTTAAAAATATGACTTTCAAAAGGTTTCAAGAACTTGTACCATAGAAAACTATGGATGCGTGACTTTTCACCAAAGTACCTGTAGATGCGTCAAAGTTCCAAAAGCCAAACAGCCGCAGAGTCGGAAAACAAAGAGTTGCGACACTCCTGAGACCTTGGGGAGGCGATGTGACAGTTGTGCGACATGCAGAGGACGAGTTGCGTCGAATCCGGTCTGTATGGGGAGTGATGCGTCGATTCTTCATGACGGTTCCGGTTTGCAGGTGATGCATCGGGAAAGCGTGCCGCACAGGTACGATGCGTGGAAATCCGGGATGCATCGGCGATCGATGCGGCAGCGTTTGTCCTCTTCAGCCGCGATCCCTCGATATATAGATTCTTGCAGCAGCGACAGGCACTGCGACGGTTTTCGCATCGGCTAAGCGATGCGTGGAAATTCTTCTCGCGCCGTGGAGATGCATCGAGAAAACAGCCGCAAGAAGAGCGATGCGTCGATTTTAGCAGTTCTTCACGTTTCTTCTTTCTTCCAGCTCCCAAATAGCAGCAACAACTTCCAGAGGCCAAACACTGGCACAGGCACCTCTTGGCAGGCTAGAACCCACAGCAGCAGAGTTCAGGGGAGCTGGGGGTGACGTCTTTGTGTCCTTGAGACTTCAGAACAGGAGGCCAGCAAACTTCAGGCCCTTGGAGATCTCCTTCAAGCAGGGGACACAGCACAAAGAAAAGTCCTTCTCCTTTTCTTGGCAGAAACAGCAACTGCAGGCCAACCCCAGACACACAGCAAGGGCAGTACTTCTCCTCAGTCTCTCCAGCTCTTCTCCTTGGCAAAGGTTCCTCTTGAATTCCAGGAATGATCTAAAGTCTGGGGTTTTGGGTCTGATACTTATACCCCAAAATGTCATTGTTCTCTTTGTGCAAGAGCCTCCGAGCCCAGTTCAAAACAGTTCTGGGGGCACTCTGCAAGTGCACAACAACATCCATTGTCATTGTGAGCCTTGGCTCCAGACACACCACAGGTGGCGGAGCCAGCATTGTGGAAGGCAGGCACAGCCCTATTCAGGTACAGGTGCTACTCCTCCCACCACTCCAAAGGCAGTTCAGGCCTATTCAGCCTAGTGCTGACTCATCCAGACTCCTGGAGCCACTGCACCTCCCCAGCCCCTGTCACTCCAAAGCCAGACAGTCAATCCACAAACAGGCAGAGGCACACAGGATGGTTGAACAAGAAAATAGCCACTTTCTAAAAGTGGTATTTTCAAACACACAATTTAAAAGCCATCTTTACTAAAAGATGTGTTATGAAATTCTGAGTTCAGGGATACCAAACTCCAATTTTCTATCTTATCCCTATGGGAAGATATGCTTGTAAAATGTTACAAAGCATTCCGCATTCTGTCCTATGGGCAAGATAGTCTTTCAATAGTGAAAAACTAAATTGGCAGTATTTCACTATCAGGACATGTTACACACACCCATACATGTCCTACCTTTCACATACACTGCACCCTGCCCAGGGAGGTACCTTGGGCCTACCATAGGGGTACCCTATATGTAAGGAAAGGGAAGGTTAGGGCCTGGCAAGTGGGTGCACTTGCCAAGTCGACATGGCAGTTAACAAACTGCCTGCAGGCACCGCAGTGGCAGGCCTGAGACATCTTTTCAGGGCTACTCATGTGAGTGGCACAATCAGTGCTGCAAGCCCACTAGTAGCATTTGATTTACCAGCTCTGGCACACTCAGTGCACTTTACTAGGAACCTACTGGTAAATCAAATATGCCAATCATGGATAACCAATCACAATAACAATTTACACAGAGAGCATATGCACTTTAGCACTGATCAGCAGTGGTAAAATGCCCAGAGTCCTATAGCCAACAACAACAGGTCAGGAAAAAATAGGAGGAAGAAGCAAAAGGTTTGGGGATAACCCTGCAAAAAGGGCCATTTCCAACACAACCCCCTTCCAGCCTAAATCCAGGGTAGACCATTCAATACTTCGATGGGCTTCCCGGCTTGGGGCGACAGAACATGGAACCTGGCCTGAACAGCAGGGGTCTATTTCTGTTCTACGCCTTCCTGAACCCAGTTGGATCCCTCTATCCATATTCTCAGGGCCCACTAGGCTAACCCATGGGGGACCCCTCTTCTCACCCGGGGACACCATCTGTGCAGTGCCTAAACTTACTTTGCTCACAGATGAGTCAGCACAGGTAGACAGTACCCGCATGACCAACACAGTGGTGTGGCCCAGGCCACCCCCAGGGTGTGACTCTTGCCCCCCTCCCAGGGGCAACTCTGTCCACCAGGACAGCCAGCCACAGTGGCCACTGACAGCTGTCAGTGATGAGAGCCAGGCCTCATGCCTTTCAGGCGTCTCTAACCTCTGTGGCATCAGAAAGTGGGGGGCAGTAGCCCCAGGTGCCTGGCACCTTTTCTCCACTCTCCCTCCTGCCAAGTCAGGTATGGCATCCTGACACTGGCCCACCAGCCCAGGGTCTGTACCCTGCGGCTGGACAAAAGACTGGGGTACCCCCAGAAGACAACTGTTAGCAGTCGCCCCTTCCTCCAGGTCAGGGGGGACACCCGGAACCTGGTCCTCCAACCCACGGTCTGAACCCTTAGGCTTGACCTGTGCCTGGCACCCCAGGACTTCTGGGGGAGTACACCAACCCCCACCAAGGGAAAACCCCTCCTCATGAGTGGTACGAGAATCTGCCTGGCGCAGGTCTCCCACCTCCTCTCCACTTGACAGAGCATGAAGACCCCCCAGGCCAGAAGTGGCCTCACCAGGGTCAGTCCTGGGGTGCTCTGACCTCCGAGCTGGCAACCCATGACCCACTGGTCCTTCCACTGGGGACTGTATCCCCCTCACCCTTTTCTCTGGACTCATGCACCCTCCCCACTGGAGCGGTGCTGTCAGACACCAGAACTGGTGGGATGCTTGTTACAGCAGTCCCCCCCAGTCCACCTGACACTTTGGGATCCCCCTCAGGAAATGGCCTCCCGGTACAGACTAGGCCCCCGTCCTGGTGTTCCCTTTTGGAACCAACCAGGTCCTGGGACTGGGTTTTGGGCACCTTAGGACACAGCCCACTCCCACTCCTTCTCCTCTGAGACAGGGCGTGGGACCCTACACCCCTCCCACTACACTGGGACCTATCTGGGCTACCACAAACCTCCCCTACCTCACTTGGTTGGGGAAAACCTGAGCCACCCCCTTCAGGATCACTACCAAAAGCTTCTTCAGACCCTCTGGAATCCACCAAAAGGTCTGCCTCCAGTGCAAGCTCCCTGGAATTAGAGAACTCACACTCCACCGGGTGTTGGCATAGCTCTGGAAAACAGGGACTTAAAATATGCTCTTTACCAATTGAATCACACAGCCCCCCACAGTTGTTAACCAAGCTTCCCTTTCGCCTCACCATCCAGTGCCTCACACAGGTACCCCACACCACTCTCCTGAGATTGGCAAGACAGTGTCTGACTGTCTCTGTCACTCAACCCACACTCTTCCGGGCAGTCTCCACACTCACACACCAGGACTTCTACCATGAGGGAACCCCTCTCCCCGCACCTCCCATCTAGAGTCAATAGAGTGTCCCTCCCACCACTAGGAATATGATCCCCTGTGTCAGTTTCCCAATCCACTTCAGGGACACTGCACACCACTGGAGCTACCTCATAAACCTGAACTCCTTGGTGTATGTCAACCCCCTCCCTCAAGTAAGGTGCCACATCTCTGGGTGTGTGTACTTCTCCCTCAGTACTAGATAACACCTTTTTGCTGCCACTATCTGAGCTGGACTCCACCTCCAAACCAGCCAAGCTCACTTCCTGAGCTACACACATCTCTTTTTGCTTGGTTGAGACACTCAGGGCCTCAAGCCTTGCGAACTCCTCATCGAGCTCTCTCATTCTTAGCTCATATGCCAAGATCAATTTCTTTTCTTCCAAGGCATAAATCTTCTTGCTCTCCTCTGCCATCTTTTTTTCTCTCTATGGCAGCTTTTTGGTTCTCCATTTCCAATATTTTCATCTCGAGCCTCATGACTTCTAACTCATGATCTCTAACCCTTTGGTTTTCCTCCAACTCCTCTGGGGAAAAACTTCCAGAGGAAAGATTGCTGCCAGCTCTAGAGGCTGCTCTTCCCACAGGCAGATCCTGTGATCTGAAACCATCCCCTTGTGTATCCTCATCCACCTCTGCATCCTCTTCCTCCCCAGCCTCTCCGGCCTCCCACCGGGCCCTTAAGGCCTTCTGTAGCTCCTCCTTCGTGGAGCTGCTCTTCATGGGACATCCAAACTTCCTGCAGAACTGCTTGAGTTGACATACTTTGTAACTACTTAACATTTCAATATCAAAATCCAGTTCTGCAACATCACTTGCTGGTTTACCCTTTTGAGACATGGTGCGTGGATACTTCAAGGGTCAGGTCAAAAATAGAACCAAACACAGAACACAGTATGCGGTCGCGTAGTGGTCTGCACTAAACTAGTGATGCACACCAATCACTGTCGGTCAAGAACAAACATATAGGTTCAAATCCCATAGCTGACCACCAATGTTAGAAATGGGGTCTCTAGTTGCCAGAGGTAGGTACCTTTGTCCAAATGGGGACACTTGCTTCTAGTCAGGGTAAGGGGGATACACATTTTAGATAACCCCTGCTCACCCCCTTGGTAGCTTGGCACGAGCAGACAGGCTTATCCCAAAGGCAATGTGTAAAGTATTTGTACCAACACTCACAGTAACACAGTGAAAACACCACAAAAGGATACCACACCAGTTTAGAAAAATAAAGTATCTTTATCTAAATTAAACAAGATCAAAACGACAAAAATCCAACATACATAGTTAAAAATATGACTTTCAAAAGGTTTCAAGAACTTGTACCATAGAAAACTATGGATGCGTGACTTTTCACCAAAGTACCTGTAAATGCGTCAAAGTTCCAACAGCCAAACAGCCGCAGAGTTGGAAAACAAAGAGATGCGACACTCCTGAGACCTTGGGGAGGCGATGCGACAGTTCTGCGACATGCAGAGGACGAGTTGCGTCGAATCCGGTCTGTATGGGGAGTGATGCGTCGATTCTTCGTGACGGTTCCGGTGCGCAGGTGATGCATGGGGAAAGCATGCCGCACAGGTACGATGCATGGAAATCCGGGATACGACGGCAATCGATGCGGCAGCATCGAGCAGCGCTGCGTCGGTCCTCTTCAGCCGCGATCCCTCGATGCATCGATTCTTGCAGCGGCGACAGGCACTGCGACGGTTTTCTCAGCGGCACGGCAATGCGTGGAAATTCTTCTCGTGCCGTGGAGATGCATCGAGAAAACAGCCGCAAGAAGAGCGATGCGTCGATTTTAGCAGTTCTTCACGTTTCTTCTTTCTTCCAGCTCCCAAACAGCAGCAACAACTTCCAGAGGCCAAACACTGGCACATGCACCTCATGGTAGGCTAGAACTCACAGCAGCAGAGTTCAGGGGAGCTGGGGGTGAAGTCTTTGTGTCCCTGAGACTTCAGCACAGGAGGCCAGCTCACTTCAGGCCCTTGGAGATCTCCTTCAAGCAGGGGACACAGCACACAGCAAAGTCCTTCTCCTTTCCTTGGCAGAAACAGCAACTGCAGGCCAACCCCAGACACACAGCAAGGGCAGTACTTCTCCTCAGTCTCTCCAGCTCTTCTCCTTGGCAAAGGTTCCTCTTGAATTCCAGGAATGATCTAAAGTCTGGGGTTTTGGGTCTGATACTTATACCCCAAAATGTCTTTGTTCTCTTTGTGCAAGGGGCTCTGAGCCCAGTTCAAACCGGTTCTGGGGGGGCACTCTGCAAGTGCACAACAACATCCATTGTCAGTGTGAGCCTTGGCTCCAGACACACCACAGGGGGGCGGAGCCAGCATTGTGGAAGGCAGGCACAGCCCTATTCAGGTACAGGTGCTACGCCTCCCACCACTCCAAATGCAGTCAGACCTATTCAGCCTAGTGCTGACTCATCCAGACTCCTGGAGCCACTGCACCTCCCCAGCCCCTTTCACTCCAAAGCCAGACAGTCAATCCACAAACAGGCAGAGGCACACAGGATGTTTGAACAAGAAAATAGCCACTTTCTAAAAGTGGTATTTTCAAACACACAATTTAAAAGCCATTTTTACTAAAAGATGTGTTATGAAATTCTGAGTTCAGGGATACCAAACTCCATTTTTCTATCTTATCCCTATGGGAAGATATGCTTGTAAAATGTTACAAAGCATTCCCCATTCTGTCCTATGGGCAAGATAGCCTTTCAATAGTGAAAAACGAAATTGTAGTATTTCACTATCAGGACATGTTACACACACCCGTACATATCCTACCTTTCACATACACTGCACCCTGCCCAAGGGGGTACCTTGGGCCTACCATAGGGGTACCCTATATGTAAGCAAAGTGAAGGTTAGGGCCTGGCAAGTAGGTGCACTTGCCAAGTCGACATGGCAGTTAACAAACTGCCTGCAGGCACTGCGGTGGCAGGCCTGAGACATCTTTTCAGGGCTACTCATGTGGGTGGCACAATCAGTGCTGCAAGCCCACTAGTAGCATTTGATTTACCAGCCCTGGCACACTCAGTGCACTTTACTAGGGACCTACTGGTTAATCAAGCATGCCAATCATGGATAACCAATCACAATAACAATTTACACAGAGAGCATATGCACTTTAGCACTGATCAGCAGTGGTAAAGTGTCCAGAGTCCTATTGCAACAACAACAGGTCAGGAAGAAATAGGAGGAAGATGCAAAAAGTTTGGGGATAACCCTGCAAAAAGGGCCATTTCCAACAGTCTATGACCTGATAAATAGTGAACTCTGTCTATTTGCCTGGCCGCCTGCCAAATATTCTATAATCTCTGCCGTTTAACTGGTGGTCAAGTAAATATTTGTTTCTTCGTATTTGCCTGGCTATTGCCCAAATTGTACACAAAATCTTCTGTTAGCTGCCCACCAGGGAAATACTGAAGGTTCTTTGCTATTTGTCTGGCTGCATACCAGGAAGTATACAGTTTTTACTATTCACTCGATGGGCATGTAACTAGTGCAGTTTTTTTCATTAGCTTGGCCTTTCAAGAAAATTGTGTTTTTCCCATGAGATTAAGATATAGAGTTTGGTGTGAATCTGAGTAAATATGTGGTAGACATCATAGGATAAGAATCACTTCACAGAGGGAATAATTTTCTTTTATTGTTGTTATTTGCCCAGTTCCCTTTGTTGTTAGGGCCACTCTCTACAATTTTATTCTTTCATCAAATAGTACACGCTTTCTGCGATTTAGTGGGCATCCAGTTATACAGAACAGAAACGTCAGCAGGGAAAATACCAACCACCTTAAAATAAAGCTCGATTGAATGAGAGAACCTATCTTTCTGCTTGTATTTTTTCAGCTTCATGTAAATTTGTGTGAAGAAAAAGAGGAAGTCTCCTCTACAAGTGGCAGCTTGTGCCCAGCAAAGGGTATGCATATAAAGACTTATGGCTTGAAAAGAACTGGGGCCCCTGTGTCATGGATAAACAAGCCCTGACAGGGAATAAACAATAACGGGTAAAGACAAACCTGGGCACGGTGAATTACAAAATAAAGTGGGCAAGATAATACTTAAGTACTAGTATTGTAACTATAAATATCAAGGCAAATAGTCAACCAATGTATATTTACTTCATTTTATTTTTACCTTTTTAAAAAAAATTATATCAAAATTTTTCATAATACTTTGTATATATCTTTAAATATGCACATCTGATACATATACATGAAAAGAGATGATACGAATTCATGAAATATTGTCTACATTCATTTTTGGTTGTCTTGCTTCACATCATTATTAAAAAATCTTTGTTTCCAAATAATTGTTTTATCTATGATTTGTGTTCAAAAGAGAACAATGAGGTGATGATGTGCAGAGACTGGCGGCATGTTGTCAAACTACGCGCGTTTCGGCTAGGCCTTCGTCAGGACTCCGTCACAGTGATCACTATGAGAGAAACAACAGGGATCCCCCCACTGAATAAGCGCATCTAGTATTTGAAAGGTGACAAAGCTGAAATCTTCATCTACAAGAATAAGTAGCCGCACATCCTCCTGCAGAATTTCGAATATTGAATATAGAATAGCGATCACTGTGACGGAGTCCTGACGAAGGCCTAGCCGAAACGCGCGTAGTTTGACAACATGCCCCCAGTCTCTGCACATCATCACCTCATTGTTCTCTTTTGAACACTAATCAAATATTTTATGAATTCGTATCATCTCTTTTCATGTATATGTATCAGATGTGAATATTTAAAGATATATACAAAGTATTATGAAAAAAGTTTGATATAATTTTTTTTAAAAAAGGTAAAAAATAAAATGAAGTAAATATACATTGGTTGACTATTTGCCTTGATATTTATAGTTACAATACTAGTACTTAAGTATTATCTTGCCCACTTTATTTTGTAATTCACCGTGCCCAGGTTTGTCTTTACCCGTTTTTATAAAGACTTATGGGCCAGATGTATCAATATTGGGAATAGGGATTACCTAATTGCGATTCTCTGCGAATCGTAATTTGGAAATCGCTATTCCTAATGTACGAAACTCATAGAGTTTCTTTTAGTGATTTCTAGTGGGTCGCAAATCGACCTACCTCATGAATACTAATGAAGTAGGTCGCAATTTGCGACCCACTAAGAATCACTATAATCACAGGGATCAACAGACCACAATGTCTGTGGTTGCTTTTAAATAAAGCAATCATTTTTTTTAAATGGAGCCCATTTTCCTTAAAGGAAAATGGGATGCGTTTAAAAATGAAAAATGAAAAGTTTTCTTTATATTTTTTAGGAGTAGGCAGTAGTCCGTGGGACCACTGCCTGCTCTTAAAACATGTTTTTACGAACATTCACATTTGCGAAAAGGTTACCACATACTTGAAGTAGGTGGTAAAATGCATATGTTTAACGACTGCATTTCGGTTGCCAAACATTTTTACATACCACTGCGATTCAGTTTTAGGAAGGGACGCCCTAAACACTCCCCTTCCTAATACCGAATCGGTATGCATTCGTAAAATTCCAAACTGTGATTCGGTAACATGTTACCAAATCGTAATTTGGGAATGATACATACAAAAATGAATTTTTCCGGTTGCAAACGGCCCGATTCCGACCGGAAAACTGCTTGATACATCTGGCCCTTAGTGATGGACCGAATGTCTGTGGATAGGCTTTAAGCATAGTAAAGTCATGTTAGGCCTGCTGTCTCACATCTCAGCCCAGTCCACATGTAGCTTTCTAGAAACAAAACAAGCTATAGATATTACAGCCTCAAGAAATGAGTGAGATATTGTTGGTGGAATCTAATCCTTCAACTTCTTCCAAACTTCATGGGAGGTGATGGCATGCACAGCATCCCCTGCCATAAATTGTTGCTAATGCACTGGGGCAATGTCCCGCCCCTGACTGTTTCTGCATTTGAATGTGCAGTCACTTTAGTGATATTTTATGCACCGCCCTCTCCGATCCCGCAGCAACGGTGCCATGGGCTTTAATGCCAGCAAAAAAATGATCCCCCGGACCTTGTTGCAGTGAACCCCTTACACCTTCTGAGCTGTTTTCACCAGACCTTCACACTGTAAATAGCTATTACTATGAGCCGTTCTCTTTACATTCACACAACTGTTGAAAGTCCTTAATTTCTTAATTAATTTCTTAAAGATGGGCTCATGGGCTCTGAATTGTGCCAACCACATAGAAAGACCTCCCCAACAAAGCTAATATGCTCTCCTTTAAAGGGATAAACTTCAAACCCAGACCAGCAGACTCACAGGTTAGCACCCTATGTTACATGATATCGGCCCCCTTCACACAGTTACTGGTGAGGAGCAGATATCACACGATGGCCGGAAAAAGGAGCTGGTAACCAGAGTGGATTTCCAGCTCATCTTTCGAGACTGTGAACAGCTGGTGTCCATTAAGAGGTGTGAAAACACTCCAGGATACTGGTACCAGCATCAGCAATTTTTTTTGTTGTTGTTTTTATTTTGGAGGAAGTTGTTTTGTAGGGGTAGGGGGCAAAATTGACTGTTAGATACTTAACAGCACAAATACCTCCCACCTCCAAGGCCCCACCCCCTCCTCACACAGTGATTTTTAGGTCGAGCCTCGAGTAGCGCGCAAGCGCTGCTAGGCGAAGACTTTATGTAAGGGGGTTTCCAAAGCTGACCAAACGCTCGTGCGTCGTGGCCTTTTTCGGGCGGTTACCCGCGCGGCAGACATGTGTTTCCAATTATCGTGCCCAGACGCGGGCGCGATAATTGGAAACACATGCCGGGAAAAGGCCATGACGCACGAGCGTCTGGTCAGCTGAGCAGGCTGCCGCGCTCGCTGGCCCTCGCCCCCGCTCTTGTTGTTTTGAGAATCTGGTCACCCTAAGTTAACGACAATCTATATGTGTCATACTTACAAATCCCCACGAATTCGCTAACAAAAATTAGCCTCAGTGACAAATGAAGTACAGTGCCCGGGGGGTTAGGAAGAAATGTGAGTGTCCCTGAATGAATTGCCAACTGTACGGATATAATAAACCGATTTTCTGAGTCTCAGGGCCTGACCCCGAGAGCTCCAGGCATGCCTTCTTTCAGTCTGCAGCCGCAGCCGCGAATTGTGCGGTTGGAGAAAACGTGGCTGACTATGAGGATGTTGCTGGAGTTAAACTTTAATGTCTGAGCCTTGAGTCAACCACTGACAGCTCACGCCTCTGGCAGTCTCTCCCCCGACAAGCTGGAACACGTGTGTTTCAGACCCTGACAGTCCCGGGCACGACACGGGAGTCTACCCCCTTCTCCCCCCACAAAAAGAAGCAGTAACTCAGGTTGTTCAGAGCCCGAGAGCTCCCAGACACGTCTCATGGGGTCTCTCCCTCAACAAACAGCATTACATGTGGTTCATACCCTGAGAGCCCCCGGGCACGCCTCGGGGGGTCTCTTCCCCTAGAAGCAGTAACACATGTGGTCCGGACACTAAGAACCCCTCGGCAGCTTCGGGGGCAGAAACGCATGTGGTCCGGGCACTAAGAGACCCTCAGCAGCCTCGGGAAGTCTCTCCTGCAACAAAAAGTAACACATTTGCCTGTTTTCGGGTCTTCCGCAGAGAGGGACCGGTGCTCACCTCGCCCTGTGCCCGGACGCAGGCTCCTGAGGTTGGCACTCGCCTCCTGCCGTCCGCCGGGCTCGACTGACACAGCTCGGCCAGGGCTGCAGCCGGCTCACCAGCCTCAGCGACGTGCCCTTTCCCGCCCGGCACAGCCCCCAGGCTCCGCTGTGACACTGAGCGCACCCCTCACCTGACTGACAGCCAGCTCCATGCCTCCAATGACTGCCTGCAGGCGCTCCGGGCCACAGCTCTTAGCAGCACCTCGTCCTCTTCACAGCCACAGCTCTCTGCAGCACCCCGTCCTCTTCACAGCCACAGCTCCGCTTTCAGCAGCACCTCGCTCTCTTCACAGCCACAGCTCTCAGCAGCACCCTGTCCTCTTCACAGCCACAGCTCTCAGCAGCACCCCGTCCTCTTCACAGCCACAGCTCTCAGCAGAACCTCATCCTCTTCCCAGTCACAGCTCTTCTTTCAGCAGCACCCCATCCTCTTACCAGCTCACATCTCAATTTTCAGTGGAACCCCACTCTCTTGCTAACCCACAGCTCCGCTTTCAGCAGCACCTCGCTCTCTTCACAGCCACAGCTCTCAGCAGCACCCCGTCCTCTTCACTGCCACAGCTCTCTGCAGAACCTCATCCTCTTCCCAGTCACAGCTCTTCTTTCAGCAGCACCCCATCCTCTTACCAGCTCACATCTCAATTTTCAGTGGCACCCCACTCTCTTGCTAACCCACAGCTCCACTTCAGCAGCACCCCGTCCTCTTCCAGCCCACAGCTCCACTTCAGCAGCACCCCGTCCTCTCCCAGCCCACAGCTCCAGTTTCAGAAGCACCTCAGCCACTTCCAGTCCGCAGCGCCAGTTTCAGAAGCACCTTGCCCTCTTCCCAGCACACAGCTCCTCGTTCAGAAGCATTTTGCCCTCACCCCGACCCACAGCTGCAGTTTCAGCACCACCAAGCCACAGCTCTAAATTTGGTAGCACCTCATCGACCCCCAGGCCACAGCTGCAGATTCAGCAGCACCTCGCCCTCATCTGGAAACATAGCTCCTGTTCAGCACCGACCCACAGCTCTCCAATTTTAGCAGCAGCTCCCCCAAACCACAGCTCCAGTTTCAGCAGCACCTCACCACCCTACTGATCCACAGCAACAGGATAAGCAGCACACCCCTCCTCCCAACCACACCTCCAGCCGCAACAGCTCCTCACTCTTGTCCCAACAGTGTCTCAACCTGGTCCGGACCCTGGCCATCAGCATCCCACCCTGACCCTCAGCTCCAGTTTCAGCAGCACCTCACGTACCTCAGAGCCACAGCTCCAGTCTCAGGAGCAGTTTGACCTCCTTACAATCCACAGGTCCAGTCTCAGTAACGCCGCACCCTCCTTCCGATACACCGCTCCAGTTTCAGCAGCACCTCCGTACGATACACAGCTCCAGTTTCAGCAGCACCACACCCTGAGCCCCAGCTCCAGCTTCAGCAGCAAGCAACTCAATCTCCTCCCGTTCCACAGCTCCACTACCAGCAGCGCCTCCCCCTCTCCCCAGTCCACAGCTCCACTACCAGCAGCACCTCCCCCTCTTCCCAGTCCACAGCTCCACTACCAGCAGCGCCTCCCTCTCTTCCCAGTCCACAGCTCCACTTTCATGAGCACCTCGGGCAGACCCACGGGTGCAGTTTCAGCCGCACATCGCCCTGCCCCACAACCCCTCTTGCCCACCTCCAGTCCACAGCTCCACTTCCAGCAGCACCCCGCTTCCTTCTGCTTTTCGCGTCATGCTCGTCCAGCGCCAACGCATGTGGCTTCTATAGAGTGATTCAAACATGCCCTGTCGGAGGCGTGGCAGCAGCACCGGGCGAAAAGGCTTGTAAAATTCACTCTATGAAGAGGTAACGGAAGTTTGGCTTCCTAGAGGCATTTGTCCAGACGTAGTTTGACTTCTGTGAAATATTTATTTGCTTGATAGACATTTTAACAATAGCTTGGTTTTTTTTCTAAAGAAATTGTCACCACTTTTGCTGTTTCATAGCAGCAAACCGAATAAACGGTACACATTTTATCCAATCTTAGAGGAGTACAAACGGCCCGTGTCAGGTGTGACACTGTCTGGCACATCAGCGGGGTGGCGAGGTTGTCATGTACCCTAGTGCAAGCAAGGTCAATGGGCCCCTTCATGTCCCAGGACAATGGGGCACAGTGACCCGAGACCCCCGTCTGTTCCACGCCGCCATCCAACTCAACTTAACCAATGACAAGACACTACTACCCGCCATGAGTTAAAGGTTATGTTTATTAACAATCTCGCACAAACACGATGGCCATAAAATTCGAGCAGTAAATATAAACAGTTTTGAGAATTATAAGAACAGTCAATGAGAAAGCAAAGAAAATTGTGTGTGTAACTCTTCTAGAAACAAGCATTGGCATAGCCAATAGGTCTAGCTTTTGGGACCTTATAAGTATTTAGTTATGCAGCACAATATCCTTGGTGCAACAAAATTAACTGTTGCATGGTTAAACACTTATAAGGTCCCAAAGGCGAAGTCAAGTAACACGTGTGTTTCTGAAGTTAAAAAACATGTGTGGTTGAAAACATCAGCTGCACGCGTTTGCCTCCGAAAGCAAACAAACAACATTCCAAACACACAAGCCCAGGCAATCGGAAAAAATTGTTGGCCAGTTATCCTAAAAGGCGAGAAGCAAAAAAACCTGTGACATGGTCAGTCGCCATGGGATGGAACACACACCAAAAGGGAGGGACAAATGGCCATGATTTACCAATGAAAAGTAAGGAATTTACTGAGGCACACAAACCAAACAATTAATTTGCAATGCAAAGGTCTCGCATTTACATAAGTTTGAGCTATTGGCATTGTAAATGACAATGCCTTTCATTTATGTTTTGGTTTTTGAAACATAAATAAAATGCATTGTCATTTACAATGCCAATAGCTTAAACTTGCGTAAATGCGAGACCTATTGCATTGCAAATGCTTGTTTTATTTTTAATTGGCATAATGTCTGTGACACTCTTTCCAGCACTTCAGTATGGTTTCTGTAAATTGTGGTTTCGGCAATCAAAAGTCTAATAATTTTCTAACTAAGTCTGAATCAGTGGGTACGTCTAGTTTTGTCACTACTCTCAGCAGGATGCAGCTTTGTATGAAAGGTGTCACAGTGACTGAGCCAAAAACCAGAACAACTTCTGGCAGCTTGACTACAGATAGAAACAGACACCCAAAATGTCCGACACAGAACTCTCTAACATAAATGTGGTGCATGTTTAAGAAATCTTCTATGTTTTTGTTTCCTTGCCAATTAAAGATAGCATACAATGTTGCAGAGAGGAACTAGGTATAACTACTCTAATTAATTACAGCCAGAAAAAGGATCGGAAGTTTAGCTAGTACAAACACGTCACAGATGTAGAAAATGTGTTGAAGTCTGTTAGGTGGGCGGAAGAGGAAGAGGATGAAGAAGTGATAAGAAAGCAAACTTACGAAGTCTATAAAGGCAAAAAATATGAACAAATTAAGGATTCTACATAGAAAATATCTCAAGAAGCCCAGTCAATGAAAGGGAAGTGTCCATGCAAACAATAAAAGGCTGGATCACAAAACATTTTTGACTGGCCCTGAGAAGGAAGTCCAAGATGCACACACGTTTTACCACCTTATTATAAAAGCAGGCTTGTGGAGGTGGTAATGTTTGACCAGAATGTTTGTGCATATTTGATGTGTTGCATTTTATCATGGTGGAGTTGTGTTGTGTTTTGTGCATTGTGTATAGCATTGTGTTGTTGTTTCGGGTGATGTCAATGTGAAATGTTCTGTTCAGGGAAATCAACAAATGCTGCTTCACGTTCTGCTGAAGCTCTTCATCTATTTGAGGCATGGGTCCAAAAGTGTGGTGGAGACTTTTCCTAAATTAGCACTTTCAATGCTCACTCTTTGTGATACGACCTGAGGCCCTATCATTCTCTCTGTAATAGCGAAGTGCAGGGCGTTATAACTACTGACAAATATTTGGTTCTTTTATTATCAAAGAAGGATGGCGTGAGACAGCCAATTCAATCGGTATTGGGAATTGTAGTTGCTATAAGGCTGTTCATAGATGTTTGGCGAAGGACTTGTATAAATCTGTTATGCAGACCAGAGCCCGAATTTCCAAACTGCAGAAATAGTCAAATCACACTTTCACCAACTAAAACTCCCCATAAACACAGAGGGCCAGATGTACGGCCATTTCATTTTACGAGTCGCAAATTGCAACATTTTGCGACTCTCAAAATGGAATCTACAACAGTGTCTCAGACACTGCAATTCCAAATGGGGTTGCAAATGACCTGCCTCATCAATATTCATGAGGCAGGTCGCAATTTGTGACCCATTGGGAATTGCTAGCACTTGCAGGGATAGTGGCCTGCTGGGGTCAGCAGACCACCATGTCTGTGACTGCTTTTTCAATAAAGAAGTTTTTTTTTTTAAATGCAGCTTGAATTTAAAAAAAGAAAAATGAAACGTTTCTGTTTTATTTTTTAAGAGTAGGCAATGGTCCGCATTCATTCACAAAGGGGAAGGGGTCCCCTGGGGACCCCTTCCTGTTTGCGAGTGGCTTACTTGATTGTTTTGCAACCACAAATTGCGGTCGTAAAACAATCGTATATACAAGTGCGACTCGCTATTATGAAGGGACGCCCTTAACACGCCCCTTTCTAAAAGCGACTCGCAAACCCTATTTTGCGAGTCACTAATTGGTTACCGACTCAAAAAATAGGTTTTGTATATACCATCACACTTTTAGCAGTCGCAAACGGGCCGATTTCCCGTTTGTGAGCGCTAAAAAAGGCCAGACATCTAGCCCATAGGCTTAATCCCAACCAAACAACTCACTGTGGTAGCAGACATTCTAGAGAACTAGCTACTAGACTATTTCAGGCCCTCACTTATTGAGAGCCCTCTCTCCTTCCACTTCTAATGCTCTCTACCTTTTGGACAAACCCTGAAGTTGAAAAGCAGCAGTAAACCAACACATATCAGTCAACTAGATTTCAAATAAGGATTCTTCTTCAACCCAGATGGGCAATCTCCACTTTACAGAAATCATGGAAGCCATTTAAGACTTTCAGTTTCTCACTGAGAGCAAAAGAGTTGGCAGAGGCTTTACTGTATCCCGCCATTTGAAGGATGAACATGCTACATGACAGACAACAGACTGTGAATAGATACCAATAAGGACAACACATCACAACACAAACATGACTACATGAAATGTTGTATGATAGAACACACTACAGTTGCATCTTGCAGGGGGATGCAACCTAAGACCACAGTAGCCTAAATGCCTCTTCCCCATCTTTTTAAGATTTAACAATCTTGAGAGTACCTACAGGCAATTAAGTTATGCAGTGTGCTTTTTACAAACAAAATAAACATGAAGACCAGACATACGTTTCGTTGTCTTGTTTATATATCTGCATTTCTCTTTCAACCAAACACTAATGCATTAGGCAGATCATATTTGTTTAACTGGTTATTTTTTAAGGTAAGGTAATGTGTATTTGTCTGGTTAATAAAAACTATTGCTAAACACGCTACAATAAAATACAATAAAATATTCCTACTTATAAGGTGCCAAGTCTCCTATACAAAAGTTGAATATTCCTTAGTGACGGTTACCATTTTAAGCCTTATATACACCAAAGCAAACAATACCTAACGCCACCAATCAACTAACAGGACCATGTCAAATTGAAGTAAAATAGTACAACCTCGTTGAAATTAAACTTTTTTTTTTTACTTGCCACTGACATTAATATTTAGCTTTCTTACACAGTGACGATAGCTATAACTTCATTAGATTAAATCTTTTTACCATTTCTGCGCACACTTGGTTTGATGCCCACTAAAGAATAATTTAATACATCTATACTGCACTGATAGTCTGTTTTCTGAAGTCTGGGTTCAGTAGTCTAACACAGTGTTTCCCAAAAGTGTGGGTCCGGGTCACAAACCGATTTATTGTGGGTTGCAAAAGTCCAAGCAGTAAATGAAGATGCCTTTGAATTCTGTATTTACCTTGTCACATTTGCTGCTTTCAAAGACAGAGGTCAAATGTCCGGCTGTGCCTTATAACAAACTGCTGCTTATTTTTTTAACATGGGGATTGGTGTTTACAAATTTCTTTTATCTTGTAGTCAGAGAAAGAAAAGTGAAGTGAATTATGTGACAATTTTCCTGGGGTACTAGTGGTGCAATAAGGAAAGGCTGTTGGATTGCATTTTTTGTAACACACACCAAAATGTAACGACCTGTAAATGAACTGTACACACTCAGCATTTAGGAAAGAAAAAATGAAGCACATTTTTTTGTAACTCTGCAGTGTGATGGAAACAAAGTTTCAATAGGATTAAAACAAATCAAGACATTTTATTTGGTGATGCTCAAATGATAAATATTCACTGAATTCCGAATTCTACCCATTATTTTTTGTGTTCAATATAGTTTTATCAGTAAAACTGTATGTCTGTTCAAATTCAGTGGCCATTTCAATGGAAAATGTGCAGTCTGAAAATTACAGTGTGCTACCGTACAATGTTTCAGTTACATTACAAAATCACCCTCCTCATGCCCTTTAAAGCTAGGTGGGTTGTGGAAGTTTCTCATTGTAAAAAGTGGGTTGTGGTTCTAAAAAGTTTGGGAAACACAGGTCTATAACCAGGTTCATCCACAAGTGTTGCAATACAATATAATTCTCTACACATTCGTGTGTCTGAACATCTCCACCTTTACAGAATGTACTGCAGCAGGGACAATCAAAATGGACAGGCTCTCCCTACTAAACCTAAATGTTGTATTATCCACCTCTTGTAATAACTGGAAATGTAGACATTCGTACCTTATGTTTAAAGAGAAAGGCATTGTCAGATATCTTTGAGCATGAAGAGTGCTGTATGATTGTCTCACATACTTGTAGTCCATTTTTAAACAAAAAAGCACACTCTCTATCCTATGACACTTGAATCATTTCATTTGTATTTATTGTCCTTTTTTTCTATGGTTCATCACAAGATTCCTTAAGGCTACTGTAAGCTTGTATTTTCTCGGCAGGGACTGAACATGTTTGGTGGTTCACTGTCCAGCTGCATGCCATTGCTACTATTAATACAAATTATTTTATTTAGGAGTGACTAAACAATATGTATTTTGCTTTTTTGAGAAATAATACTATTGTTATTGTACAGTGGTTTTCAATTTCTTTAGAAATTCCTGAGTGTAATTAAAATTATGTTTTTCACAAAACTGTAGTAGGTCGGCTCTTGGGCCAATATTACCTTAAATAATTAACCTAGAGTTCTGTGAAAAATAAAATTTAGCTAAATGACCCAGCCCCTGTGCAATGTTAACACATTTTACTAATCTGACAATGGGTCTCATTTAATTTGTATCACTAAGCAATTATCTCCAAGATGGGGCATAGCTCCAACAGAATCAATTGACCACAGAGTTCTTCAGAGGAGATGGATGGTTACCATAGCACCACAACTATGGCTGGCAGTCCCTCCCACCTAGCATATTCTTCTTGCAAATTTGTTTTTAATGGGAAGTACTGTCTCCCTCCTTGTGGTGTGCCAGTTTGTTTGGATCTCATTCCTGTCTCTACGTTACATTTTTGGTCTTCGTGCACCTAATTTGCAGTCCTGCCATTATCACTGGTCTGCATGGCCCTCATTCACTGTCTCATGTGGTCTCGCTGGCACAATAAAACCTCATTTTACAGTTCACATTTTACACATCAAGGTCTCACCTGACCATCATTCTCAGCCCTGTGTGTCCTCACTGGTGTGGTTACACCATAATTGCGGTCTTTTGTGTTATTGCTCTAGCTAAATAATATTTGTAATCTTGGAAACACCACATTGCTTGGGTGGGCCATCATTTGCAGTCTTGAATCTTCATTTTGCACTCCACTCCGAGTCAAAGACTCAAGACCAGATTCTCAAACAAATCATGTTGCATTGCGTGACAGGGAGGGAGCAGAAGAGTGCCATATCTACAGAGATATGGTGCTCTCTTCACCTCTCCCTAGCGCCGGCGCAGCTTATAGCTGCTGTGTTCCAGGCACACACCTTAGCACCATAGTGTTAGGGTGCGTGCCAGAGTCTACCATAGGTTTTGTACAGGAAGGGTAAAACTATGACTAGATAAGTGTAAAATCTTTTCCTACTTTGTATGTGTGCGGTACAGTGCAGCACACATGCAAAGTCAGAAAAGCAAGGAGAAATTAAAACATTTCTTCTTTTAATCCCTGCTTTTCAGCGGTGTTAATTTTTGGAGCTAAACCCTGTCATCTAATGTTAGTAGATAGGGTTTGGCATCAAAAAGCATGGGTGGTTGCATGAGAACACCCATGTACCACCCATGTAACGCCCCCTTGACACAAAGTAATGCAAAGCAGCGTTGTGCGCTGCTTTGCTTTACTTTTCCATACAAACCAATGCAAATACCAATTTGCATTGGTTTGTAAATCACTAAACAGGTTTACTATCAGTTTAGCACTAAAAAAGTATCCTAACCCAATGCTAAACCTTTGTGACTCTTGGCCAAAGTTTTTCATTTTTCAAATACAAACTCCCAAAGAGGGAGTTGAGTTTGAAAAAAAAAATGAATGGCCCACAAACCACGGGAGGTTTCGCCCATGGTTTGTGTGGGTCATTACTTTATTTTACCTTCCTTTATTGCAGGGTTTTTATCTGGCGGCGATGGACAGCAAAAAAAAAAAAGCCAACCGTTGCGATGGAGTACCCTCTCCGTCAAACTCTAAAACATCCCTTAAGTCTACATAAGAGCTGTTGGACTTGCATGCTTTGGATCAGTACCCAGTCAAGACACAGCATTTGCAGGGTTCACTCATGTCTAAAACTTTCATCCAATCTATAGAAGCAGGTCCAAGTTGACAATATTTTACTTAAAGTATGCTGTGTCAACGATCCCATTAAACATTATTTTTACCAATCCATGGTTCAGATTCATTTCAAAGCAGGCATTTTTACTGGAGATTTGCTTTCAGTTTGTTTGAAATATGTAATAGTTTCCTGAAACAGATGATGTTCAATTACACCATGATATGAGAGAGCCATATGGGGGTGCACAGCTTCAAAATTCTCACAGGAAGAAATTGAATGTTTCACATTTCTAGGACAATTTGCCTTCTTCACTTCACAGCGGACGGTCTGAAATGAAAAAAGTGCACATTAATACACAAAGCATATCATATTCTGAAGCACCCACAAATGATCCATTACCATACATTGAAGGGTGAGAGAGTGTGTTCCAACTCACTTAAACTACCCTAGATTTTTAAAATTTGGATCACCAGATTTTTTGTTCTCTGCTCTGACTCTCACTAATTAAGGCTCACTAACTGTAATCTTCTGTAAAAAAGGTTTTGAGTCCTTATCAACAGTGCCCGCCATATAAAAATAAGGTCCACTGCTGCACATCTGGAATATGTATATGCTTGTTACACATAAACATGTGTGCACCCATGGGTGACCAGGCGTGTGGACTGATCGAGTAGGAATACTGTCAATGAATAGACTGATTTTGTCCTCTGCAGGTATTATAATCCAACTAGGGATCAAAAAAGAAATACCCCCATTTCTCTTTTGACTAGAGTGTGAGTGTATAGCGCTGTGCTTGGTCCTTTTGCTATAAGTGAATTTTCTGTGCTCACACTCGGAGTGAACGCTGTGCCAAATCTTATCTTTGCATAGGTCAACATTAGGTAAAGTTAAAGTCTCTTTCAGTACGTTTAAAAAGGTCCCAGGTGAAAATTTATTTAATTACTCTGTTTGCCAGAAATTAGAACACAGCCTTCCCCAGACAATAGCCCCAGTTGGTGGGGATTAGGCCTTCATCTGGGAAGAGGGAGAGGGAGAAATCATCATCAGTTGATTCATTTTCTCCTCATTGACAAGCCATGGCATGCCTTTCTAACAGGGTGATCAGGGGGCAGGCAGATCTCTGACACCACTCATACCATTGACTAGCTTTTGAAGTCTTGAAGTGAAGAAACCACTTTGCAGCAGTAGACATAATGGGGCGAAGGCCCAGGACAGAGCTGTTGCCAACCTAGGGTTTATTTCAGCCATTATTAAACCTTCCATCATGCTGTGAGAGCGGATGGGCCAGCCAGTGGGCTGCACCTAGGAAGTGTCAGGCAGGGTAGAGGAATAATGTGGCATCTCTCTGTTTGTCAGAGACTCCCACCTTCTAGAACTTTCCACCTCCACTTTTAAATCACTGCACAACAGAAAAACTCTGAGCTGAAAAGGGAACTGCAAAAGAAGGATGGACCCTGTGTGGACGAATCCCTGCCTGGCGGGGAGGGACTCTCTGGGCTTTTACTTTCTTGAACTCTGTTGGATCCTTGTCTCCAGGTCCAGTGTGGGACAGAAGAGGGCGGACTTGCTGGTACGCTGGAGGAGATGTGTCGCCTAGGAACTTCTGTGTACCAGATCGGGATAAAGGTCTACAATTCAAGTGTACTCCAGACTACTGCAAAAACACACAGGTGAACTGGAAGTGGCCAAGAAACCAGGGGACGTTGGGAGTGCAGGCAGGCAGTGTGATGTGTCTTGAGAGCGATGGGGTGCTGCTGCTGGGAATCACTGTGCCAATGAAGATTAGTGAGTAGCTGGGGCATAAGAGTAGGTCCATGTACTCTGCCTCATTAAAGAGAGAGCTGTTTAAAGTGAAAGTCCCCATGCTTATACCTGGGGGAAATGCAGAGGGCAGAGTTCACATGCCATCTCCTGTGCCTGCCACACTGCTGACCTCAATGTGGGTGTGGAAGACAAGGTGGCAAGAGCCAACTATCCTTGCTGACAACAGTGAACAATGCCTGGTGGTTGAGGAGCTGGCTGGCTTTGTTGGCTTGGGCTCCTGTGCCACCCCTGTTGCATCACGAGTTTTGATAATTTGTGTGCAGTATTTATTAGTGTATGCAATAAAGTGCTTTTCATTTTTAGAAGGAAAAGCATTGACTACACAATTATTTATTAAGTGTTGTTTGTTAAGATGCTGAGTTCTGAGTCTCTAGCCCACAATACCTCATCTGAGTTAGCTTTGGACTCCTCAGCCAGACTGCTCTGCCTCACTGCCCTGAGAGCTAAATGTGAGAAAAAGGTTCTTGGTTCCCAGCCGGGTGTGGCCTGCGGTACCAGCAGTGAAATACCTCAATTGTTGCAGTTGGGGCACAGTACTCTCTGCCTGTCTTGGGACCCTCCAATACAGATGTCTTACAGCAGATGTACAGTGTACTACAAAGCACACTGCCATATGGTATTGTATTATCCCTAATGTGTAAACTATGATATATCAGCAACTCAGCTTTTGCCTGACATTAATAAGCAGCTTCAGATCCAAGTAAGGAGTACTGCACATAGCTGGCAGAAAGGATCAGTTAGTTGCCTCATTATTCTGGAAGGTTGCGGAGGTCTACTGGACAACAGATTGAATTCTGGCAAGGCCTTTTCAGCCTAAATTATTCAGAGGTCGGTTATAGTAGCACCTGCTATTTACACCATTTAGAAATGACAGAAGTGTGGCATAAGGAACCAGTTATTATTATTACATCCTAGTTGATCTATCTAACTCCATTAACCCGTTGCATGCGTCGGACGGCCGGGGGCCGTCCGACGTCACGGTGGGCGTGTGCGTCGGACGGCCGGGGGCCGTCCGATTTGCGCACGCGTGGAATTCGCCCGCACAGCGGGGGAATTCCAGCCGCACCCAAAGGGTTAAGAAGACAGTCCAAACATTGGAACAGCATTACATCTACTGATCGACAAGTCTGTTTGTAGTGTGTCAATCGCAGTTTTAATTTTATTCACAAAGGTATTTGGAAGCTGTTACTGACTTTAGGGCAAGACTTTGCTTTGTATTTTTATTAGGTATTTACTTTGCATTGTTCTACTGCTACTTGAAAGCAGCCTTACATGGTCAAGGTCAGGAATGGCTCCACTGGTGGCTATAATCCATTGCAACCTTGGCATTGCAATACCTGTTCCAAGTCCAGGAATGTGTGATTAAAATCTCCAAGTCTGTCTCACACCAACTACTTCCAAAAAACGACGCTTGCAGTCCTGCAAGAAAGGATTTTCTCATCAGCCCTCTCCTACTTTGATGGGAGCAAAGTGATCTTAGCGGATGCCAGTAACCTAGTAAAAGCTGATTGCTATTTGATTCTCTGGGGGATAGTCTCAAGAACGTGTGTTAACTATCGCCAAATTCGCTTAACGCAACTTCTCACATCGCAGTCTATCGTGGGAAAATAACACCGTGTTAACGCAGTATTCCCAACCCGGCGGCCCCATGCGATAGTCTCACGATAACGCGACAAATGCCCGCGTTAAAATTAACGCGACGCCGAAAAAATGCGAAACACGAACGCGAAAAAAGTTGCAATGTCTCAAATCGCGAAACAAAAATCAGTGATAACCAGCGACAGGCCTGCGATTCCTACGCGACATGCGGGAAAATGCACTATAAAGGCAGAGAAAAAAAAAAGAGAAAAAAATGTAACTGCATAGCACCATGGACGCAACCGGACCGAGTGCAGAGGACAACGCGAACCCCACAAGCCCCACAGACAACCAGCCAGGAGGCCGGGGAAGGGCAAGGAGAAGAGGAAGAGGAAGATGAAGACGGGGTTCAGTCCGCAGGAAAATCGGATCACCGTCACGAAGGTGACAGAACACTACCAACAACTGTTCGTCACCTCCACTGTGTCATCGGCAACACAAACGGAAATATGGCAGTACATCGTGAACAACGTGAATGCAGTCGGAGTGCCGAGGAGGACAATGGAAGAGGTCAAGAGGCGCTGGAATGATGTGAAGGGCAAAACCAAGAAGAAACTCGATGCCAACATGAAAGCAGCAATGCAGATTGGAGGTGGGGGACCAGCGGCACACAAGGAGCTGGATGACATGGAGAAAATGGTGGCCACAGTCATCAGTCGGGATACGGTGCCAGGAGTTGGGGATCAGGACACTGCTCAACATGACCTGACACAACATCAACAGGGTGAGTACCGACCAGGGACTGGGGGGACGGGGGGAGATGGGCACAATGGCACACATGCACAATTAAGTAGAGCACACTGCACACCCACAATGACTCTGGATCATGTCCCTGATCCCCGTGCCACACTGCAGCACGCATACAGAAACTCAGGGAATGTGTGTTGAAATGAATTTATTTGCACATGCTGTGCCTGTGGTCATTTTGTACTGTCTCATGATTGCTAAGGACTGTCACAATGTGACGGCCTCATGTGAATAAATTGTCAATGATGTTGTTCCTACGGGCTATTCCTGCTGCAGCTGCAGTGGGGTGTGGTCCACCTGCCTCATCTTCCTCATCATCGTCCGGTGCATCTGGCACTTGTAACCATGGGGCATTGGTGCGCACACATATGTTGTGCAACACACAACATGCAACGATCATCTTGCACACAATGTCTGGGCTGTACAGGAGCCTCCCACCTGTGATGTCCAGGCACCTGATACGTGACTTCAACACGCCAAATGTGCGTTCGACGATGCCCCTGGTGCGTTTGTGGGCCCAATTGTACTGCCTCTGGGCCTGTGTGTTCGGGGCTCGGAGGGGTGTCATCATTCAAGGGCAGAGTGCATATCCTTGATCACCTGTGACAGTGCAGAGAGACATGAGTCAATAGTTGGTTCTGCATGATGTGTTGGCAGGCTCACTAGTTGATTGGCGTGTGATATGTGTGTCATAGTGATTCCTGTTTGACATGTACTGCTTGTAGCAAATGAGCGCCATCAATGTGTATTATGTAGCCTCACTGCTGCTCCTCCCTCCCCGAGCCTATTTACTTGTGTGTGCTGCGCGGTTGCATCACTTGCACTCATACGGCACACCATTGTCATGCCTATCTGCGCATGTCCACAAGCCTGACAACAACACTGTGATGTTGTGCGTTGAAGGTGGGCGGCCACGTGTGTGTAGGCGTATGGTAGGGATAGGGCGGACACAGATGTAGAGTTCATGGCTGGCTGAACTCACGATGCGGTTCAGGCACGACCTTTGGCTTATGCTGCGGTAATAGCGATACACACACAACAGTTGGCATGTATGATCCCGGACCACGAGCGGGCTTGCGCTCATTCATTTATCCCTTCGGCCGAGCTCGCACTCCGGGGGCATGTTACATTGCAACTTTGTCCATTGCGGGATGGGTGGCGCCGACACTACAACAGAGACACACCCATTAGGTACTTGTGAGAGGGACGGGCGGAAGAAGAAGCGAGGAGGCCGGATTACGGGCTCAATGGTGTTCTTTATTGGAGGTTACAACACCAACAGAAACAGCTAACAGTCAATATGGAAGGGATGTGGGCTTCTTTTCCCCGGGTGAGGTCTGGAACGTCTGTCCGGTGTTTCCTAGGTGTTCTCTCGACGAGGAGGGGGTGTCCCAGAAGGCTCGCAGGGGAGAGAAGCAACATAAAAAAAATAATAGAGGCGATTAGTAACCCTGTCCTTGCACTGGCTTGGCAAGACAGAACCCTTCACCGTAATAGAGGAGCCCGTAGGTCTAAGTAAAGAGGAGGGCGGTCTTCCGTGAAATAAGAAAGAAAAAGTGGGGGGGCGGAAAGAAAGTACGGTGTCAGCGATAACGAAACGACCCTCCAATATGTGGAAGTGATATAGCCTCCTAAGACGTGTCGGACCGGGCACACTCGGTCAGCACATAGGCAGCATACAATCGTGGGGAGGCACTCTCGTCCCTCCAATAGGGCAGTGAAATGACGTGAGGGAGCGGGGCGGGTGTAGGAGACAGTGAGGGGCACACAGACACACACACGCAGTGAAAATACTTGGTGAACCCTTTCCTGTTACCACCCCGATAACCCTCCCTCTTACTCCCTCCCTGCACTCTCTCCCAAGTCACGTACCGCCTCAGCCACAGCTCTCCTGAGCTGTGGCGGCTCTCCAGCGTCCTCCGGTGGTGTCCACCACTCCTCTGTCCAAGAGTCGGGTCCTCCGTCTCCATCTGGTTCCTGAGGGTTGGGGCTCTCCGTGGTGTCCTTCTCTTCTTCCGCAAGGCTCGGCTCCCGATACGGCTCCTCCAGCACGGCGTTCTCCGTCTCCTTCCTTTCCTCCTGGCACAACAACAGCGCGCCTTCCTGGTTCTCTGGCCCTGCCTTTAGGGGGTGTGGCCCCGCCCCTCCGTGTCCGGATTGGTCGACAGTCCCCAGCTGTCCATGACATCCCTGTAGGCGAGGAGAGGCAGGCGGGGTTAACTCTTGGTTACCCGGTTCTGACGCGGTGCTGTGCGTGGTATTCCACTCGACCCCCTCACATCCTCCTTCCCTAACTTTCTTGCCTGCAAGGAAAAGGTTGAGGGGATGACGTGACAAGTAATCTGCATTGCCCTGTTCCTTCCCCTTTCGATGTAATGTAATAAACCGGAATGGTTGGAGAGCTAGGAACCACCTCATGATCCTGTCGTTGTGACCCTTGTGACGGGATAACCACTCTAATGGGGCGTGATCCGTGTAAAGGGTGAACTCCCTTCCTTCCGGGTAGTAGTGGAGAGACTCAATCGCCCATTTGATAGCCAGGGCCTCTTTTTCTATTACTGAGTAGTTTTTTTCTCGGGGGAACAGCTTTCGGCTGATATACAATATAGGCCGCTCTTGTCCGTGGGGGTCGGTTTGCGACAGAACAGCGCCTAGCCCTTGTTCTGAGGCATCCGTTTGGAGGATAAAGGGTTTTCTATAATCGGGGCTCAGGAGTACGGGTTTGGAGGTAAGGGCTTGTTTCAGAGTCTGAAATGCCTGCTGAAGATCTGTAGAGGGGCATTGTAGCTCTCTTTCGGTGTTTTTATGTTTTTGTAGGAGATCGGTCAAAGGGGCTGCTGTGTGAGAGAATTCGGGAATAAAACGCCGATAATAGCCCAGGATACCCAGGAAGGCCCTTAACTCTTGTTTGGTGCGGGGAAAGGGGATGTCCGCTATGGCTGCTATCTTCTCTTTCTGGGGTTTGATGAGCCCTTCCCCCAATAGATACCCGAGATATTTCACGGACCTAGAGGCCAATCGGCTTTTAGCGGGTTGATAGTAAGGCCACCCTCTCCTAGGGTCCGAACGACCGTGGTAAGGTGGTTCAGATGTTGCTCCCATGTACTGCTATGGATAACTATGTCATCGATATACGCTGTGGCATACCCGACACAGGGCCTGAGCAGGGTGTTCATTAACCTCTGGAACGTGGCAGGAGCCCCGTGCAACCCAAAGGGCAGCATGGTGAACTGATACAACCCTCCAGGGGTCGAGAAGGCGTTTTTTTCTCTGTCTGTTTTGGTGAGGGGGACCTGCCAGTATCCTTTGCATAAGTCTAGCGTGCTGATGTATTTTGCCTCGCCCAATCTCTCCACCATCTCGTCCACCCAGGGTAACGGGTATGTGTCAAACTGTGAGATTTTGTTCACCTCCCTGAAATCTATACAAAATCTAATGGAGCCATCGGGTTTTGGAACCAACACTATGGGTGAGTTCCATTCACTTTTAGATGGCTCTATAACACCCATACCAAGCATTTGCTGTACTTCCTGTTCCACAGCCTGCCGACGGGACTCGGGAAGGCGATACGGACGTAGTTTTACCCGCTTCCCAGGCTGCGTGACGATTGCATGTTCAATCAGGTTGGTTCTCCCTGGGGAGGTGGAGAACACCGACCATAAAGAACTCGACAAGGAGAATTCTCTACCTATTTAATATAAATTATGCAATATGTCAATGATGAAACCACAGACAAACCAGTGCGAAGAATAAAAAATATACAAGTGAACCAAAAATTTAGAAAAATATCAAAAAAAGTTTATTTGATAGATATACTTGTTACATATATAATATCACATTAAATCAAAGAAATTACAAAAACACATCCCACCAGTCACTCATACACGCTTCAAACATACCAATTCATTTGTACACATTCTCACACGTCTAGTCCATATAATCCATTCATACGCAACAAACAATGATATGAAGTGACAAATAGAGTGTCTCATAGATCAAGACCAAATACATAAAAATATATATACATCTACATCAAAAATATTTGGTTAACAGAGTCGGCATCTAGGGTATGCCCAACATAGAGTTAAATACAAGAAATCGATGAAAAAGGCTATCTAGTGTCTCATATTATTCCAACGATTGGAATCCTGCGCCGACGCGCGTTTCGGTGTTTGCCCAGAATTGGGCTTCACCTTCCTCAGGGCATTAAAGTTAGAGACACAGAAAAAACGGTGGGGTGTGCCTGAAAAAGGACAGAATATAGATGAAATCTCAGTAAGATAGTTCATATAATAATACTATTTGATTAGGAACATATTGAGAGATAAAACACAATCTAATCAAGTAATCATAACTCAATAGGGTTCACAAAGCACTGAAATAAACATAAACTTTAATCAAAACAGGGGGGGAAGAACCAAGACAATAATTGCACGTTATCACAAATAAACACCTAAAAAACATTGAAATCAAATCACAGACACAAAGCCAAATCACAAAAATAATACTTAAAACTTCACCATATATATATACATGCTAGGGAATGCAACAAAAGACAATTGTTAGAAAATACCAATGAGTTACTAGACTGTACGATGGTTATAATGACTTTCCCGGTCTAAATATATCAGTAATCAATTTCAAGAGAAACACAGTGATTACAAACAATGAAAAGGTATATGTTACCTAAATACAGAAATAAAAAAATGAAAAAAGAAGAAAGACAAGGGATAAAGAGGAATACATGTCAAAAGGCCATAAGATTGGCAGGGCTATCAACGAATAATAAAAGGAAAGCAGGAAACAAATGGTTTACCTGAAGTTCAAAGAGCATTCCAACTATGTGAGAAATTGGCATATAGAGCAGATTGAAGGAGGAAAGAGGCCATAATCGTGAGCACATCAAACTAAAAAAAGGAAAAAAGAAAAGATGACAAAGCAAATAAATAACATGAGTGTAGTAGTGCAAAGTAAATGGAATGAAACTGCATTAGGCAAAAAGAGGCCGAATAGGATAAAAAAGAAAGACGTCTATGTGAGGATCACACGGGAACGTTGGCTCACAGTAAATAAAGAAGAAATAACAAAAGAAAATGAACCAGACATGCTAACCATGGCCACAGTTAGGCGGCCGATGTAATGACCAAATATTAATAAAGTCGATGCATAGACAGCCAGAGAAAGTGCAGAAGGTCAGTCCGAGAAAAAAGATGCTTACCGATATTCTGGGTTTGTAACAGGCCAGCAAACGAAGTTAATTGGAAAATAAGAGGGAAAAACAGGATCTAAAAGGTAAAAGAAAAACACGGAGCGGATTCAAAGATTCAATTAAAAGAAACACGCTAAAGGCAAATAACCCAAATGACCAACCGGAATGGTTCTTACCTATAGAAATCTGTTAATAGCGGGCCAAACAGATCAGGGCTGCTTAGCAAGTAATTAAAGTCAAATCATCTTGTGATAACAAGAAGCCTGTAAAAACAGGGTGTGGATACTATCAAGCGGTTGGTGAAGTCCGGCTGTATAAAGCAAAAAAATGAGAAAAAGAATCAAAGTGATGCCTCGGCGACCGAAGGGTTTAAGGGACACCGAGACGGGACTCTTACCAGGAATTGCAGGTACGTGGTAGAAACTAGCAGCAAAAAGGCCTTGCGAGCATGAGAGCTCCAGGGGCTGAAAGGAAGCAGGCTGCCCGCCTCATTTAAAGGTGGAGAACACCGCCTGAAGAGGTCTCAAACAGGCATCCAGAGTGTTTCGCTGTTCATCAGTCAACTCCGGATCCATGCTTTGGAGGTATAAGGCTGGGGAACTCGAGGTCAGGGCCACCGGGACGGGTACGTCTCAGTTCCATTGTTTCAATAGGTTTATATGGAAGATCTGCGTGTTATTCTTCTTTCTGGGGTCCATTTCGAGGCAATAGGTGACCGGTGTCACTATCTCAACAACCCGATAGGGACCCTGCCACTGACCCAACAATTTGTGGTCGGAGGTGGGCATCATGAGAAGGACGTGGTCGCCCACCTTCAGGGCGCGTGCTTGGGTTGTTTTGTCGTATTGCCGCCTTTGACTCTCCTGTGCGTTTTCAAGATGGGTTCTACAGATACTCCGTATCTCCTGAAGGTGAGTCTTCAGGGCCATGACATATTCAGGGAGAGGTTTGGTCCCTTCGGGTCTTTCTTCCCACTCTTCCCTGGCCATGTCGAGAAGGGTGCGGGGTTGTCGCCCATACAGTAACTCAAAGGGTGAGTATCCGGTGCTTTTCTGGGGTTTGCACCGGATAGCAAACAATGCAAGGGGTAACATGTCCTCCCATCGGCGGGTCTCCAGGTCTAACATTTTTTTCAGGGTGGTCTTAAGGGTAGCGTTGTACCGCTCTACCAGCCCGTCCATTTGGGGGTGGTATGCCGCCGTACGGATCTGTTTGATTTTCAGCTGGGAGCAAACTTGTTTCATGAGTTGGGAGATAAAGGGTGTGCCCTGATCGGTTATCACTTCCCTAGGGAACCCCACCCTGGAGAAGACGTTCACCATGGCCTTGGCTATCTGCTGGGCGTTGGGATGACGAAGGGCCACTGCTTCGGGAAACCAGGTGGCGTAGTCCACTATCACTAACACATATCTGCATCCGCTACGGGAGGGGAGTAAGGGGCCGATAATATCCATCCCAACACGGGAGAATGGTTCGTCAATGATAGGTAGGGGATGTAAGGGGACGTTAGGAGGTCGATACCGGCTGTTCTTTTGGCAAATGGGGCACCTTTTACAATATTGACGCACCTGTTGGTATATGCCTGGCCAGAAGAATTTCCCTAAGATGTCTTTTTCTGTCTTTTCCTCCCCAAAGTGGCCCCCTAATAAGTGACTATGTGCTAGGAACATCACTTTCTCCCGATAAGGCTGGGGTACAAGCAACTAGAGGGGAAGGTTCTTTCCCCCTTTTCTATAGATCAGTCCTCCCTTGATAAGGAACTGGGGACCTACTTGGGTGCGATTCACGGTGTCTGTAGCATGGTTCCAAGCTTCTCTTAGCGTTGGGTCTTCCCTCTGGGCCGCGAAAAAACCCCTATCGTACTGCCAAAGGGGGTCTTCGTTGACTTGGGTCAAGGCAATCCTAGTCCAGTTTAGTTTCTCCTTCTTCTTCTGGTTTCGGCTTTTCGGGATTTTCCCTGACGGGTGGTCTAGGATGGGTTCCTTGGAAAAAGGAGCGGATTGGCACCAATCGTCCTTATCTATATCTTGCTCCGGTACCACAGTGGACAGATGGGGATAGTCGGAGCCTAGGACCAATGGCTCGGGCAAGCGAGGTACCAACCCTACTCGCAGGGACACGGGTTGATAGGAGGGCCCATGTTGTATTCGCACGTCGGTGGTGGGATATCGTTTATTGTCACCATGGACGCATTGGATGTTGACCTCTCCGGTGGTTCGGGTGACTCCCCCAGGTATAGCAGATGGTTGCATCACGCTTTGTAAGCAACCCGTGTCCATCAGAGCCCTTCTATTTTCCCCGTTCACCCTGACGGTCCTATGGTAGCGGAGTTTCTTCCCCATGGGGTTGCAATAGTATGACCGGGTGAGTCCAACCTCCATCGGTTCCTCCTTCTGAGGGCACATCAGGGCAATGTGGCCATAGACACCACAGGCAAAGCACTGAGGTCCGGGATGGGGTGTGGGCGGTCGGGGAGAAGGGGCTGCAAGGTGTGGTATGACAGTCACCGTCTCCGGGCGACGGGTTGGAGGGGGCCTGTTGACTCGTGACAGACCCCCGCCTGAAGGCTTCCAATGGGGCTCTTCCCTATAGCGCTGCGACTCCTGGGCTCTGTGGAAGGCACCCGCTATCTCAACGGCCCTCTCAAATGTTAATAGGGTATGCTGCCGAACCCACTTTTGTGCGGCGGGATACAAGGAGGAGAGGAACTGTTCCAAATAAATCTTCTCCAGTATGTCCTCTTTGGTTGAAGTCAGGGGCTTCAACCACCGGTTGGTCAGGTCCCGGACACGGTAGGAGAGAGCGCGTGGTGTTTCTTGGGGACCCTCCTTGATCTGGAGTAGGCGGATTCTATAGGTCTCTTCATCCAATCCTAACCTCTACAGTATATCTCTTTTTACATCCAGATATGGTGTAAGGCCCAAGGGGTTTGCCTCCTGATAGGCGGCCTGCATGTCATCCGTTAAAAGGGGTCCTAAGTACTGCCCCCATTTGTCCTCTGTCCACCCTGCGGTCCGGGCCATTCGCTCGAAGTTGGCAAAGAAAAGTCGGGGTCTTCCCCACTGACGTATTTTTGTAGAACCATCGATGGCAATGGGGAAACACCTCTCTGCTGCCCCAGGGTGTCAGCCAACCGACCGAAGGTGGTTTGCTGGGCTTGATTCTGCTCTGTCAGAGCCTTCTGTAATTTCTCACGATCCTCTTCAGCGATGGCCAGGAACTTCTCCATGGCCCGGCCCAGCTTGTCCTGCCCCTCCGCCATTTTCTGCATTGCGGCCTCCATCTTCCCGGATCCCACTTCTGACACCAGGTGTGAGAGGGACGGGCGGAAGAAGAAGCGAGGAGGCCGGATTACGGGCTCAATGGTGTTCTTTATTGGAGGTTACAACACCAACAGAAACAGCTAACAGTCAATATGGAAGGGATGTGGGCTTCTTCTCCCCGGGTGAGGTCTGGAACGTCTGTCCGGTGTTTCCTAGGTGTTCTCTCGACGAGGAGGGGGTGTCCCAGAAGGCTCGCAGGGGAGAGAAGCAACATAAAAAAAAATAATAGAGGCGATTAGTAACCCTGTCCTTGCACTGGTTTGGCAAGACAGAACCCTTCACCGTAATAGAGGAGCCCGTAGGTCTAAGTAAAGAGGAGGGCGGTCTACCGTGAAATAAGAAAGAAAAAGGGGGGGGGCGGAAAGAAAGTACGGTGTCAGCGATAACGAAACGACCCTCCAATATGTGGAAGTGATATAGCCTCCTAAGACGTGTCGGACCGGTCACACTCGGTCAGCACATAGGCAGCATACAATCGTGGGGAGGCACTCTCGTCCCTCCAATAGGCAAGTGAAATGACGTGAGGGAGCGGGGCGGGTGTAGGAGACAGTGAGGGGCACACAGACACACACACGCAGTGAAAATACTTGGTGAACCCTTTCCTGTTACCACCCCGATAACCCTCCCTCTTACTCCCTCCCTGCACTCCCTCCCAAGTCATGTACCGCCTCAGCCACAGCTCTCCTGAGCTGCGGCGGCTCTCCAGCATCCTCCAGGGGTGTCCACCACTCCTCTGTCCAAGAGTCGGGTCCTCCGTCTCCGTCTGGTTCCTGAGGGTTGGGGCTCTCCGTGGTGTCCTTCTCGTCTTCCGCAAGGCTCGGCTCCCGATACGGCTCCTCCAGCACGGCGTTCTCCGTCTCCTTCCTTTCCTCCTGGCACAACAACAGCGCGCCTTCCTGGTTCTCTGGCCCTGCCTTTAGGGGGTGTGGCCCCGCCCCTCCGTGTCCGGATTGGTCGGCAGTCCCCAGCTGTCCATGACATCCCTGTAGGCGAGGAGAGGCAGGCGGGGTTAACTCTTGGTTACCCGGTTCTGACGCGGTGCTGTGCGTGGTATTCCACTTGACCCCCTCACAGTACTTCATTGGCAAGCCCAACACTTAGCCACACCCAGAGCCCTGGGGTGATTATCCACACCCCTACGCTGGACTGTCATACGCCAGCCCACTCCGGCAACGCCTACAGGGGGGTACGACACAGCTACATGTCCCAGGTCTTCCCCACTGCCTGAGATGACATGGTTGCGTCCGCTGTACACAGAACAATGCAATGTGGTAGGGCCCGGGGCCCTCATGCATACACAATGACCACACGGACACACTTAGATAGTTTGTGGAACTGGCTACGGGCACGTGCGCCCGGCCCCTTTTATTGCCAGGGTCACATGTCCAGTGACGCCTGTGCTGGATGGGTGTGGGGTGAGTGTGAGCCAGCCCTCAAGGAGTGGTTGGTGCTGGCAACAACTACAACAGTGATCAGACAATCAGAAGTTCACAGTTCAAACAGCAAGGGTCCATGACTTGAGCTGCACAGAGTTAGTGGCCCCGGATGCACAGCGGCCGGCACATGGAACACCGCCACAGGACGGTGACTACCGGTGCACTGAGGTAGGGTCACGAGAGCTGAGCGGGTCCTCGTCGATGTCCAAGGTGAATGTCGCAGAGAGTTTTGGGGGACAGTGGAAGGTGTTCTTCCAGGGCATGATACAGAGGGCAGTACCAAGCAGACACAGGCAATATGGAGGAGTTGAATGCTACAGACTCATTTTTGACACCAAGTCAGTATCAGCTACATGATGATGAAGACAACCCCCAGGCCATAGACTCAGACGCCACCAAAGCTCAACCAGAGAGTGTCCATGAATTTCGGGGCACGGAGTCAGTGGCACCAGAGCTGAAAGGGGATGCAGTCTGCGATGAGGCCTGTACAATGGTATAAACTCTGCCATAAATAAATCAAGACTCAGTTCCAAATGTGTGACCTACTGGACCGCAGTGTAGGCCGGAGGCAGCGGTGGAGTACGTCACTGAGAAAGGAGTACTGGGGGCCTGTGTCGCGGAGGCCGAGATGGTCTGAGGAGGCTGCCAAGGTCGCAGGCCTCGGGCTTGGAGCTTGCACCGGCACGTGGTGGGCCCTCTTTGACACACGCCGGTGTCGGCAGGTGAGCAGTGAGGCCTGGGTGCGCTGGGGCGGGCAAGGCGGGTCTTAGGACCAGCGGCCTGGGGTGCATCAGGCGCACAGGATCGCAGGCACCGCCGCTCACGGCGTCGGCCTCGTGGCGGGGTGAGAGGCGCCGCCCTGGGAGACACGTTGGCCATTCCGGAAGAGAACTACGCCCAGAGTAACGGGCTTTTTATTCACACCCCTACGCTTGCCTAGCGTACGCCAGGCCAGCCCACTCCGCTCATGCTTACAGGGGGGGACGTAAACAGCTACATTTCCGTGATCTTCCCCACTGGCTGCGGTAACATGGTTGCGTCCACTGTCCAGTACACTCCAGACACCAGCAGTGTATGTCAACATGGAAATGTCTGTGGTCTGCATACTCAAGACTGTCCAGCACATCCACACCACACTTGGCATTGTGTACATTCACATTCATGGGTCATTTGCCTCCTTCGCACATGCCTGGTTCCCACCTCTCCCACCTCTCCCCACAGTAAGTTTTGTTGTCGTGTCTGGAATGTGGGAATGTTGGTTGTCAGGTTGTATGTGATTTTGTGACATGTGCATTCCCAGAGTTGTGAGTTTTATGTTGGTGGAGTTGAGGTGTGTGGTGTGTTCAGTTGTTACTTACTGACGAGCAGTGCATTTCCATAGGTGCCATCCTGAAAGCGCTGGTTGATGATGGACTGTCGGAAGATGAAGGAATCATGCACACTGCCTGGGTAGTTGGCGACGACATTGGTGAAGAGTCCCCGGTGGTCCACTATTGCCTGCACATTGATGGAATGCGTGTGTTTCCTGTTGCTGTAATTGTGTGCAGTGGCGGCAGAGGGCACGAGGAGTACATGTGTGCAGTCGATTGCCCCCAACACGTGCGGACAGCCAGCTATGGCGTAGAAGCCTTGCTTGATCTCCAGCTGTTCCTGCGCAGTGTGTGGGAAGTAAAGTTGCTGGGGTACCAAGCTGATGATGGCATCCAAGACAGGTGTGAGGAACTTTGACAGGGCTGGCTGTGAGACTCCTCCGACTCTGGCAGTTGTTGGTTGGAAGGTCCCAGAGGCCAACAGGTGCAGCACGGCCAGCAGCTTTGTCTGCGGAGGGATGTTGGTTCTCCGCTGTGTTGGTACCGTCAGCCTGTGGGCAATGAGGGTCAGGATGCGGAGGATGGTTGTCCTTTTGAGCCTGTAGTGGGCAATGACTTCCTCTGGCGTTAAGTTTCCGAGGCTGGTGCATTTTCGGAAGGTCCGGTGTCTTCGTCTGCGCTGCCTCTGTGGTGGTCTGGAGGGGGTCCTGGGGGGGTGGGGGTCCTGGCGGTGGTGGCAGTGGGTGTTGTGGCCCTCTTGGGGCTCCGAGCTGCATGATCAGTAGCTCCATGGCATCTGTTGTTCTTCTGGTGTGAGTGTGGGCTGGGCTCCCTTTTATGGTGCAGGTTGTCGTCCGACTTAACACCAGGTAGGAGCAGGTGTTAAATCCATGCTGCTAACGCACCTTATCGCATGTTTTTGAATCTTATCGCCGATCTGGCTGGTCGTTGAGAATGTTGCGAAGTGGTGTTTCCACGGCTTTTTGCACGGGTACCTACTCTGCATCTCATTAGCGTTAGTTGCCGGTGTCATCCGTGGCGATGTTTTTTGCGGCTGCTATCGCAGGAAAACTGGTGATATCGGCTGTTAGCACCTGCTTGTGAATAGTGCAATGAATTTATCGCCACTTTGGCTGCGATAAAGTGCTGCTAACTCGGCGATGAGCCCCTCTGTCTTATCTCTTCGAGGATGCCCAGATTTCCTTCAAGCTCTCTTGCATCACATAGAAAGCTAATACCTATTCGCAAACTAGCCTTGTGAAGGACATGTTTGAATTGAGCAAGCATTGCAATTCTCTTACCATGTATTTGCCACTTTCACTTAGTTGTATATGTATTAGCTCACACAGTTGTCCTCGTATAGAATAGATTCAAATGTTGCTGTACAGTACTTATAGACGTAGGAAATGCAGCCATGCCATTTTTCTTACCTTATTTCACATTTGCAAAATACTCTGAATTATCTACATGCACACACACTTTGACAAACATCTACCTTAAGGGATGGCTTTGCATATTTTGTTGACAGGGTGTCTGATTGTGGAAGTGGCTGAAACCAACTGGAAGATTTGCCACCCTCTCATTGCTGTCTGTCTTCATACTCTGCCTTCTGCTCCCACCACCTCTACAAAACTCTGTGTGGTGGTGGGGAACATCATTTCAAACTTGTAGCTGCTTCTACTCACTCCTGAAAACGTTTACCTGAAGGGGGAGTTTGCAAGTAATGTTGATAGGGTGTCTAACTGCAGAAGAGCCTCCAATCAGCAGGTAGAAGTGCTGCTCCATCATTTTTAAAACTTTTTTTGTTCAAAGCACATTAACAATATCATATAAACAACGTGTTGAAATTTAGGTGCACAAGGGCATCAGAGAACAGATACCTTCATAGTTTTTTCTTAATAAGTCCCACCACATCATACAAGGTGTAGAACAGTACATAGGAGGGTTGTAGTCAATTTTAAGGCAACGCATGGCATTGGAATAACAGGGAAATGCAGTTATCAAGTTATCTGAAATGTGTGTTGATTCGAGAGCAATCGGTCACATCGTTAACCATCAGTATCTTCATCCTCGTCCCTCAAGGAACCCTCAGAAGCTAGAAAATGATCACACAATCCCATCCACACTTCTACATCCTCCTGTAGCTTATCCTCAGTTCTACTATTCTTCATATGGATCTCCTCTGCCAGGGACCACTCTGTCACATCTCTTTCCCAGTGGACCAGCGAAGGTGCCCTCCGCCATATCCACGTGATGGCCACACGTCTCCTGGCTAATATCAGTGCTAATTGCAGGAACTTATAAGACATCTTTCTCCCCTTGGGTCTCGCCATATTGCCCAGCAGTCAAAACTGAGGCATGAGGGTTCACTGCAGCGCCATAGTATGCTTAATTCTGTCCACTAACCAAGTCCAAAAAGCATGCACTAATGTGGAACCCCAAGCCAAGTGCAGAAAAGCTGCCCCGTCAATGTGACAACAGGGACAGGAAGATGCTCGTCAGAATTTAAGCAACTTAGTTTTAAGGGAGTCATATAAGTGAAATGAGGGAAATTAAAATGGACAAGCTTAAACCACGCACTACTAGAAACTGTTCGAGTCAGTGTGCACACTCTGACCCAATCCGCATCCACCAAAGGTCCTCCCCAGTACGTTTCCAAGGTTTCTCGAACATGCAGAGTCCCGTGAGCCACACCTGCCCCCATGACCAGATATAACAGAGACACCAGATGTCTCCCTGTTCCACAGATCAACAGTACCCCCAGAGTACACAGCCGCAGGGACAGCCCTCCATGTCTCTCTGGCGAACTCAGCCAAGCCTGCATAATGTAAAAAGAGTTCAGGTCCCATATTGAACTCCACTTGGGCATCCTCAAAGGATTTCATTTGGATATAGATCACCCCAGGTATCACAGCTACCCTCCCGCTACTCCTGATATGTCATGTTGGTCACCATGCAGCGAAGAGGGGCAAGCATCCATACTGGTAGTTCCCTATGAAAGGGGCCCTACGAAGCACCAGGTTTACCAACCGTTGCAATACTCAGGCCTGACCACATAGGGCCTATCCGTCAACAAACCGGATCCTTCCATTAATAGCACCACTAGGTCCTCTGCACCGACACATCCCGCCATTAATGTTTTTCTCAATTGTCTCCCGCCGCCAACCTGTGCAGCATGCTGCATCAATGCAATTCCAATTGCAGCGCCTCCAATCCTTCGTCCTCATAGCTTTTCATCAATGTTGTCCTGGCTACTCTGCTATGCCTGCCTGCCCATACCAAGGAAGTGAGCAGGGTGTGTAGTGCCCTAAATACCCAGGCAGAGAGAGGACAAAAGGAGTTCTGTATGGTATAAAGACATTGCAAGAGAAGCACCATCTCAGAGATGGTGATCCTGCCCATGAGTGAGAGCAGCAGGGTGTTCCAAAAAAGGTAACTGCGGATTTCAGAGAGTCCAACACTTGGCTCATGTTATATTGCATTTGAGCCTTCCTGGAGTGAGCAACCATAATCCCCAGATAGCAAAATCTATCCAGCTTCCAACGGAAGGCCCTCCACTGCAGTCCCCACCAGCACCGCAAGTGGAAACAGCAGTGACTTTCTCCTATTCAATCACAGTCCTGAGATTGCTTCAAAGTCATCAAGGATATGCAGCAGCTCTCCCAGTGACTCCTGTGGGGCCCTGAGATAAAACAATGTGTCATCCGTGTACAGCGATGCCAGGTGTCTCGTCTCTCCCACAGGTATTCCCCACCAAGTCATGTCCTGGTGAACTCTGATCACCAGGGGCTCCAGTGCTGGGCAAACAATAAGGCCGACAGTGGGCATCCCTGCCGGATGCCCCTACCCAGCCAACAGAGCAGAGAGAACCCATCCTGATCTGGGCGTTTGGGCTCGTATAAAGTAATCAGATCCAGGCGTGGAACTTCAGGTCAAAGCCGAGAACCCTTAGTACTTCCAAGAGGTTTCCCCAATCAACTGTATTGAATACCTGTTCTATGTCTGCCGCAACAAGGACTATCTCCTTGCTCTCTCCCTCTAATTTGTGCAGTATTTCCGTGAGTCGTCTCAAGTTCATACTTGTGTTATGGCCTGGGATAAACCTGCATTGATCTTCATGAACCAGGCTGCCTACTACTGGGCCCAGTCGACTAGCTAACATCTTACAGAGGACCTTCACATCAGTATTTAAGATGGAGAGTAGCCGGTAGGCAGCATGGTACGTCTTATCCCATCCGGGTTTAAGTATCATGCATATCTCTCCATCGCTCACGGTCAGGGGCAATACTCTTCTGTCGTGAGCATCCAGAAACACCTCCAGGAGTCCCTCAGTGAGAAATGCTGAGTAAGCCTGATAGAATTCAGTGGGAACCCATCCCGCCCTGGAGCCTTATGTTTGGGAAGTAACTTTAGGGCCGCCCTCAGTTCCTCTAGTGTAAGATCGGATTCTAATTCTAGACGTACCCCCTGGGTCACAGTGGGGAGTGTGAGCCACCCCAGGAATGTCTGTACACCTGCTTGCATGATCCCTGGGTCCTTTTTATATACCCCCTCCAGGTGGTGTCTGAACGTATCCACTGCTGCCTCCCGTGTGACCCTCAGTGCATCATCCGGTGCCCTCAAGTGGACAACCAGTGCCACCTGCCGCTTCTCTAAACAGTTTGTCATCCTCCCTGTGAAGGCGCTATTGATACTGTGTCAATGTGAACCTATCCAGCCTGTCTCAGATATCCGCTATGTGGTGTTGCATTGCTGCCTCCTCCCTTTGGCCCTCCCCTGCAGTCAGATCCCCGGTCTGCAATCCCACCAAGTCCGCCTCTTGCTCCCTGGGCTCTCTCCCCAATTGCTGCCGCACCCGCACGTTAAGCCCATGAATTGCCCCTGCAGTACTGCCTTCATAGCCTCCCACTCAGTGGCACTGCTGGACGTACTTCCCAATTGTGATCCATAAACTCTGTCAGTGTGAGCACCAGCATCTCTCTGCCCACGTCATCAGTAAGGATATCTGCTGGGAACCTCCAGTGCAGGCACCTCTCCAGCAAAACTCCCCATCGTAAATCACAACTAATTGGTGTGTGGTCCGATAAGAATCTGGCTAGGTAGGAAACATTCACTCTCTTGTCCACCGTAAGCCCAGCCAGTGTTGCAGGGATTCTGTCTGGAAACAGAACTATGCCTGGGACCACAGGACGTCAGAATGTAGGGACTGAGTCATCATACCACATCAGTACCTTGGCTCCAAATCCAAGCAGCTCATAGTGCCTCACTTGCCCTCCTAACCTTCCCAGAGTAACAGGTAAATTGGCACCCGAGAACACAACTCTCTATTCCCCAGGGGAACTGTGGAAACAGATTGTCACCTTTTGTTTTCTCACTCATGCATGTCCATAATAAACAAAAGAAATACACAAGGGAAGTTTAAAATATTTATTTAATCTATCGTGCTCTATTATGAAGCAACTGTGCTGCAATTTGAAAATATATACAATTGAGCAGAGGAATCAGTATTACGAGTAAACTGTATACAATGAAAAACCCTACCATGGCGAATGATATATCTGCTTAAGCCTACCCTCACTGCGTGAGCACAGTGATATATCAGTGATCTCTTGGATTAGAACCTGCCCCCGTACCTGGCATTTGTAATTAGGTGCACTGCATCTCAGGTTGCGCAATGCTAGCGGGCCCTGCCTGGGACCTTTCCCCTCTGCAGGAATCCACCTCTCTGTTTTCATAAGGTAAGTCTCGGTGTATATGATAAAAGGTGCCCAACTTGAAAAAAACAGCGGTTCCTTTGTGTTGTGTCTAAATTCCAAGCTATGCTGCTAACCAATCACAGAAAAAACAGGGCACGGTGTTGTTTGACGTTGTACGAAATGTTCAGACTGAGTCCCAGAAAGGAGAACTGAATAATAAAAACATTTGCAGCATATTTCTAAAATAATATTGTGGCACCAAAACAAACGTGCTATGTGTAACGTGTGCAAACAGCCTACAACGTCCAGTTATGCTAAAATAAGGGAGAACTAAGCAGGCCCTAAAGGGAACTCATGACACCAGCAGCACCCGATCCAGCCTGCTGTATGTATTATGTGTGAGGAAATGACAGGTGTACACCTGAACTTGCGGAAAATGCGCTCTCCAAACAGCCACCAGAGTGCTGCTCCATCATTTGCACTCCTCCTTTGTGCTCTTCCTCCTGTCCATCATCTACCCATTCAAGCTCCATCTAGTGACAAGGAGAATCAGTGATGTGTCACTGTGTAAGGTTCTCCAATTGAACCCCCAACTGGCTGACCTGATAAAGATCAGTGGTAATAAGCGAGAGATTCTTGTTCTTTTGCCTCAAATTAGTAGATCCTTGTTCAGTTTAGTACCTGACCAACATGTAGCTTTGTAAGTTATTATTGGCTTCCTTTCTGAGCTATTCATCTCTTGATTCATGACTATTGTGGTTTGGTGCAAACAGAAGGGGTGTTCAGCCTCTTGAACCCAGCTCAAATGCTCAAAACAGAACATCTTGATGTGACCGGGGTATCTAAACCTTCCCCATGGATTTTTTAAATGGACCTTTATTTTTTTAAATGGACCTTTATTTTTTAAATCAGGCCTCTCCCAACCTGGATAATTCACTCCTTTGAGGTGGAGACACTGTATGATTTTCAACGAGTTCCTTCTGGTAAGCCCCATTGGCTTTAATACTTCCCCAAACCATTTTCTCTAATACCAATTTTAGACCTATGATCATAGTTAAGATATCACAGAAAGCTGAAAAGCTGGTAGTAGATATGAATATCTTTTTTTCACTGAACCTAGAAAAAGCTTGTTCACATCCAAGCCCCCATTGCAATAAGAATAATTAAATGCATTGAATTTAGAAGTGGGGCCTAATCAAATAAACCAACTTCGCACCCGTTGAATGAGAGGGCTTTTTCAATTAAATATTATTAAAAATCTCTTTCAAGAAAATGTCATGTTTCTTATCTACTACTAGGACTTCTCCAGTGTGTTACTTGGACACCCTTTGAAGGGATTTTTGCCACTTTATTTAAGTGAAGACCAAGGAGAATAATATCCAGATGTTGCGACAATTAAACTGCTCCAAATTGTAATCGATCTTTTAACATATTACTTCTCTTCATTCCCTGCCTTCTAGAGATCCAAGACTGTTCGCCTTTGTCTATTTGTGTGGTGATGACAATTTCTTTGTATTTAGGTCTTAAGTACAAGGTAAGTTTTGAAAGCTCCATTGAGATACTTAATTAAGGCAAATCAGATAAGATGATAAGGTTACTTTGTGTACCTTCTGGACACCAGGTCTTGGGCTACCATTAAACCCATTTTAAGAGAGGTGACTCAAGTGACCCCTCCCCAATCATTTTTGATTACTGTATGAGAAGATAGTAAAAATCTGTTCTAGGCTCATACTGTCTCTTCAAACCAAATAGTTTACTGAGAGGAAGATGGTCCCCTAACAGAAAGAGTGGTTTTAAGGGGCACATTCATCAGTTAACCTTAGTTATTCCCCTTTTTATATATTTATGCGTAAAGTTTCTCAAGTTGTTACTAGAGGTCCCATTTCAGGTCAGATGCAAACTCTTCAAGATTATTTCACAGAGCTGTAGTTCCTCAAGGTGTTACTGACAGTCCCTCTGGAGTCTTATGCAAAAACATTTAAATTCTTTCATGAAGCTTCCATTCCTCTTGTCATTGCTAGGGGCCGCTAGTGAGTCAGATGCAAAAACATTGCTATTGTTCAATAAAGTCATTACTAGAGGTCCCTCTCAAGTCAGATGCAATTGCTGCAAAGGACCTTTGTCAAGTTGAGGGAGTGAGGCTTAAATATATATATAATTGTATGTACACTTTTGCTTTTTTAATGCTTTATGCTTGTGTTCCATAAGATAAATTATTTTTGCCAAAGCCGGTTTGGAGTAGCGAGTCAAATTTACATATTTCAATACATTTCTTGATTTTTATCGTAGTTAGTGATAGCACGCTACTAGCTGTAGGAACTAGCATTCGCTGGTAAACACAAGTACCTTCTAATCTCCTGTTGACTGAATATGTTTAGGTTGATGTGAAAGCATGTGTACACAAGCCTTCTATAGCAAAGTGGTTTTACTCATTGATGAATTTTGTGGGCTGTATTGGGAGTACGGATTATTTCAGTAACAACTGACCAGCTTAATAGAGATGGTTGACTAAATGCAAATGCATTGACATTTTTTCATGATGCATCAGTTGCTCTTGTCTTTGCTAGGAGCCTCTCTTGAGTCAGATGCAAAAGCACTGAAATTCTTTCATTAAGCTCTGGTTCCCTAAGTCAATAGTAGAGGTGCCTCTTGAGACACCTCTTCAAAATTCTTTCACAGAGCTGCAGTTCGTAAAGACATTACTAGATTCCCCATTTGACTCAGATGAAAAACTTCAACATTTTTCATAGGGCTGCAATCTCTCATGGAGTTGCTTAAAAACGTCCCTCATGAGTCAGATGCAAAATCGTCAGACTTTTTTCACATAGCTGCAATTCCTCGGGTCATTAGTAGAGGTCCATCTCAAGTCAGATGCAAGCTCTTTGATGTTTTCCAAATAATGCCAACAATTCATAATGCCCTATGCTGTATGACGAGGTACGAAGAAGCAAAATGGCAATGTCAGGGGGGAAACACAACAGATATTTGACAAAAGGCTAGGTTCTTTTATTCATATACATATATTCACAAACCTGCAGTTCCTAGAGGTCTCTCTTGAGTCAAATGCAAAATCTTTAATTTCATAGAGCTGCAGTTCCTTCAAAGCATTACTAGAGGTCTCTTTCAAGTCAAAAGCAAAAGCACTGACATTCTTTCGTGAAGCTGAAGTTCCACAAAACATTACTAAAGGTACTCCTCTTAAGTCATGTACAAGTGCTTGAAATGACAATCACTATACTCTGGGGTGTGGCTTTTTGCTAGAAGTTTGCATATAAACTCTGGCTACTCTAATGACTTGTGCTCATTCTCTGTAGAAGAAATAAATATACCAAGGCTGGTTTATGGTCAGGGCCACAAGAATCATTCAAATTTGTGGCCGAGGGATTTCAGGTGTAATTATGGATTTGGTGCATTGCCACATAATCCCTCATCTGTTCCATAATCTGCAGATTTCAACAGAAAACAATTTGTTTCTTGCTCAAATGGATCAAAAGTTACTCAAAGCATGGTAACATATGTTGCAGTGCCATGGAAGGCCCTTTACAAATGCTGGTCACCTTTCTGTTGCTTGTTTCTGTATTTGGGTGTCAAAGTTGTACCAATGAGGTGAAAGCTATTCCCAGATAGAGTTAGCATGTGCAAACATTCCAAAATAATGAGGTAATACTAAAACTAAATGTACTGCATTATGCTAAATAATTTGTTTTCTATTGCTGCATAATTTCATACATTTACTGGCCCATGCATCAAGCAAAATACTCCTCGCTAAATTAGCGAATCGTTAAAATAGGCCGTTAGCGAGCGCAAAACAATATATTCCAATGCATCAACCCCAATAGCGAAAAAACTACACAATCGCTAAAAATCCCCCCAATAATTTACCGAATCGCTAAGTAGCGATTCGAAAATAGCGAAATCATCAATTGCGCGTGCTAATAGTGATTAGCAAATAAAGAATCGCAAAGGAATGCATCAAAAGTCGCAAATAACGAATATCATCTAAATCGCTATTTAGCATGAGCAGAACCAGGGGAATCTCAACCAGGAGGTAACGTTGATGAAACACACAAAAAAAAAAATCTCACAGGTGTAAACTATCTGAAACCCTTCAAAAATGGCACTGGAGACCCCGTAAGTTTTCCAAAATGGCAGCCCTCTACGTGCTTGCAAGGAGGATGAGAATAAATGCAGCAGCACAGCGCAGGAGGAGGATCCAGGAGAGGGTATTCAGAGTGCGCATCACATTGCTGGGCCAAAATGACGAGGAAGTATATGACAAGTACCGTCTGAATCGTGCCATGATAATGCACCTAATTGCTGATCTGGAACCACTACTGCAGCACCAGACCCGTAGGACAAATGCCATTCCTGCGCATGTCCAGGTCCTATGCAGCCTGCACCTACTGGCGTCCGGAAGTTTCATGGGGTCGTAGCGGTAGCCGGAGGCGTCTCACAAAGCGCACTTTCACGCTTCTTCCGTAAATTCATTGATGCCATGCTGACAATGATACATACCCACATCACCTTCCCCACAACCCCACAGCAGTTGAACCAGACCAAACTGGAGTTCTACCAGGTGGCACAATTCCCCCATGTCATAGGATTCATTGACTGCACGCATGTCCCCATCTGTCCCCCCTCTGCCAACGAGTACATCTTCCGTAACAGGAAGTCCTATCACTCAATCAATGTCCAGGTCGTGTGCAATGCCAAGCACATAATTACGGACATAGTGGCACAATTTCCAGGGAGCACACACGACTCAGATAAATTCCGGCACAGTGGCATCCACAGGCGTCTGCTCAACAGTGAATTTGGAGAGGGACACCTACTTGGTACCTACATATACCTATTTGTTACATCATTATCCCATATGTAATTGCATTACTGCGGCTAACCCTTTGCTTCCCACCCTGTAGGTGACAGCGCATATGCCTTGCGGGAATATATCCTGACACCCTACTTCAACCCAGCAACACCACAGGAACAGCGCTACAACGCGGCACATATTAGCACAAGAAATGTGGTCGAGAGAACATTCGGGATCCTGAAAAGTCGCTTCCGGATCCTACATAAGACTGGTGGTGCATTGCAATACAACCCCGAGACCTGCTGCAGGATTGTAGCAGTATGTGCCATGCTGCACAACATTGCAACCAGAAGGGGGATCCCCATTGAGATGGACGGAAATGACAACGATCGGGATGAACAACCACCCGCACAACACCGACAGTCACATGTGCCAAACACAGGCGGACATACATCACACAACATCACTTCTGAGCCTGGTAAGATTGAGCAATCACAAAATATCTTTGAATGCTAATGTTTTATTCACATGAGCACAGGTCAAAGTAAATATTCATGTTTAGGAAACATGACGGTGATTGCATTGGTTGATGAAATGAAATCTAATCGTTAACAGCACGGGAGTGCAATCACAAAATTAAAGTGGAACATGGTTACACCACCATGGACAAAGAGGCAGAAATGCATGTCTAGCGCCTCTTGCCACGTACCCCAGCCTCCTGTCGCATGGCTCCTCGACATCACCCTGATGTGTGCCTGTGGCTGTTGAGCTGCGTGAACTGCGCCTCCTGCTAGTGGTCTCTGGCACGGACACGCTACTCATGCTCAATGCCTCCTCACTACCCTCCTCCCCTTCCAAGTTGCTGGCACTCACTGTCCCAGACTGTAGATGTTCCACAGCAGTGGTCACTTGGCCTAAGGCCTTAGCAACATCCCCGCAGAAATGTCCTAGGTCAATCTGCAGTGACACGGAGCGGCGTGACAAGACAGCAGTGCTGTTGCAGAGCTTGGTGATGGCCCTAGTATTCGCAGTAAGACGAAGCAAGCCCTGCCGATGCCTCCTGCGCTTAGTGCGTTGTCCTGCTATAACGGCACGGGTGAGCTCCTGTAGGCTCTTGTTTATTTCCTGATTCCCCTCTGCAACAACTGTCGTTAGGTGACGCACACAGTCTGACATCGTGCTCATGTTTTTGGCCAGCTTGGAGATCTGCAGGTTGATTGTGCCCATATGTCTCCCCTGCAGGCGCTGAACACGGAGCATCTGTGACTCAACCCCAGCATAGACATTCGGAGCCTGTCCTGATTCTGTCGCAATACTGCTCCAGGACCTGTGCCGTTGTCTGACTCGGCCACGTGCTGGTGTTGGAGCTGCTGAAGGGAAACGTGTCTGGCTGGGGACTGTTGTGGGTGCTGGGGTCGGCTCAGTTTCCATTTCCTGCAGTGCGGGTACATGTGCCCTGCGTTTTGGTGGTGGTGGTGGTGGTGGTGGTGATTGAGGGTCCAGCGGAGTCTCTCCATCCGTCTCTGCCGGTGTCTCCGAAATAATGAGGCACTCACTGTCATCTGAGTCCACCGGAGATGCATCTGTGTGTGAAACAGTGCATTGTTATTTTAGTTTGTTCCTCTATCTGTTTATCATTTAGCCTATTTTACACATTATAAATAACAGATTTAAACACACTGTCGGACATGTACTGCTGGTGTCTTTTCTTGCGCATTGGTGATTATCCATGCACACTTGGCTAACATGACTACAACTCCCATGATGCTATTCGTATGTGAGGGTATATGTGTAATGGACTTCTTCCGGCACACTGTGATTTGGCTGGGGGGATGTGCATGGGTATACAATTCGCAGCGTATTAGCGCAGGCATGCTTCTTACCTTGTTGTGTGGTTGCTGTGCCGGAAGTGTCCATTTGGGTGACTCCCACAACTGCCTCAGGCTCAATCGTCCCCTCAACGAGGTCCTCCAGGGCTGTGTTGGCGGGTACTTTGGATGCTCCCCCTCCTGTGCCAGCTGCTTCCTTCACCCTTTCTGCTATGCGCTCCTTGGCACGTTTCCTGAGGTCATACCACCTTTTCTTCAGGTCGTCAATGCTGCGGTGTGTGACTCCGACAGCATTTACCGTCTCCTTAATGTGCAGCCATATTTTGCGCTTCACAGCTTCTGGCACCTTCAGGGACAACTTGCCAAACAGTTTGTCATGGCTGCTGCTCACCCCCTCTATCAGGTGTTCCAGTTCCCTCTCTGAGAACTTTCTCTTCCTCTTCCTGGGCGTGGCAGTTGTCTTTGCAGCATTGTTGTCCATCCTGGTTAGGTGTAGTGTAGCTGGATTGTGAGGGTGGAGTCTCTCAGCTCAGCTTCAGTCCTCTGCCTCCTCCTCTGAGCTCCTCAGGGCACTGAATGAAGCATGGCCTGGATGACTTCCTGGGTGTGATGTCATCAGCCTGCTTCTAGCGCGACCCGTTTTTAGCGAATTAGCTAATACCGAATTCGCTATTACCGATTTCGCTAATACCGAATTCGGTATTAGCTAATTTCTCTTTTTGCGAATCGCAGTCGTGTATTAGGTCTTTTTTTGCGATTTGTAGCGAATCGCTAAATATTACCGAATCTGTACATGCATCCCGAAAAGCGATTTCTTTTTTGCGAATCCTTATTTTTCGCTAATAAGGAATCGCTTTACCGAATTTTGATGCATGTGCCCCTTAGTAATTTACTGCAATCCCTCAAGGAGTTACTAAATGTCCCTCATGAGTCAAATGCAAAATCATCAGACTTTTTTCATAGAGCTGTAGTTCCTCAGGGCATTGCTAGAGGTCCATTTCAAGTCAATGTGGTGTAACAAGTGTAATGCGAAAGTCCCAAAATTAAATGAATGACGCTGGCGTAATTTAACTTTCGCCCAGGCATAAAAATTACAAACAGCAAGTCTGGCGCAGTTCACGAGATCCACCTTATTCAACCATCATCTTCACCACATTTCTTTATAATTGTTGTTCATTGTAATTAAGGAAATGAAAAGACTAATATTTTCTTAGGCTTGCATCTATGAGCAAGTGCTGTGCTTTGTTGATATTATTTGCAGAATCCAGCACCTTGAGCAGCATGAGAGGTGTTACAGAAGAACAGCGGAAAAAAACCTGAAACCTTCTGAAAGCAACAAAACATATCGAAGAAGCCAATGCAACCAATTGTCGCTTAAAAAATTGACGTTACTACTACCAAACTGTGGGGCATATGTAGAAGAATTGGCGATAACTATCGCTAACGCTAGTTAGCAGCAGTTTTTCTATCGCCGTGTACTGCGGAAAACTATCGCCTTGTTAGCGACGTATGTAGAAGACGTCGCTACATGGCGATAGCATCATGGATCAGCGGTGAAAACTGCTGCTAACATTAGCATGATGGCGATTGGAATTCTGGCGTTAGCGGGCAAAAACCAACGAAAGGCCCATTAGCAGCAAAAAAATGCACGTTAGTCAGCCCAACGTGAGTTTTTTTTGCCTATAATGGAAAAAATAGCCTATCAGTCGACCTCCAATAGAAAATAGGCAAAAAAAACAACAAAAAGCAGAATGGAGCAGCCATCAACAACCCCCTCAAGCCACCCAACATCCAGGATGACCAGGATGAAAGCCTGGATGCCTCGCAGGACCTGCGTCTGGAGCCTGGATGCCTCGTTGGACCTGCGCCTGGAGCCTGGATGCGCCGCTGGACCTGCGTCTGGAGCCTGGATGCCTCGCTGGACCTGCGCCTGGAGCCTGGATGTGTTGCTGAACCTGCGTCTGGAGCCTGGAGTGGGATGCGGAGGAGCTGTGGAGTCGATGAGCCGTGGCGGTAGACATTGAGGCGCGGCGATCGCCCGTACCTGGTGGTGAAGTCTGGTCGGTCGCATGGAGACACGTTGCTGACCTGTGTGAGAAGACCGACTTGCGCCCCTTGGAGCTGTGAATGGTAGAGGCACTCCTGCGCACCAACGTAGGGAGGTCTGCATCGCATACTACGATCCACCACTACACCGGGGTGCACAGAGAGGATTACCAATGGTGGGCGGCACCTCTCTGCATCACAGGCCGGATGAGGTTGCGCTGGCCGGATGCTGTGGAGGGTGAGGCCCCTGAGCTGCGCTAAACTTGTGTTGCGGGAGCGCTGCAAGTTCACGCCTAAGGGGGACCTGCTGCATCAACTGCATCGGAAAGTTCACCAGCGGACTTGGCGGCGACTGCTGTACCAACGCTTGTGAAATCCCACCTGGCTGAGGCTCCTGCTGGGTGAGTCACAGATTTGGAGAGAGTTTAGCGGATTGCGCCACGGTGCCAATGTCCAGGTAGGGAGAAGGTGGGACACGTAGCGGAGGAGGCCCGGGGGTCGAGTCGCCCAGGCCTAGCACCAGTAGATGACGCACATCCAGTGTCGGCTCATCCGCTATGGCGAAAGAGCGTCGCCCCACTGCTTCCAAGCAGTGCAAGAAGAGGAACAATCATCACATGATGATAACTTCCTGATGTTATGGTGCCATGTTTCCGTTGCGGGCTGGAGAGTGGGAAGGGCTGCTCCACTCACGGAGCTGGGCAGGGGCGGAGTGGCATGCCCACTCAAGTGTGCAGTGACTGTTTGGTCGGCCTGCTCAGGCCGCACAAAGCAGTCATGCGCATTGTCCTGTTCGCAATGCAGGCTGCATTACAGCCTGCATGGAGAACACGCCCACACCTCCAGCCCCTGGCTGAATGCCTCGTCCCGGCACCAATGACCAATCCCAACGCCGCATTGCAGCATTGTGATTGGCTTAGGGGAGGGAGCCTGGCTGCCTACTTCCTGTTCCTGGAATCAGACTCAGGAGAGCAGGAGCAACGAAGACACGGGACCCGGCCTTGAGGTAGGATTTCTCTCATGTAAATATTTACAACACCCGCTCACACACACCCCCCCCCCGCGTCCACGCCCCATCCAGTGTTTCCGACCTCCCAGCTGTCCAGTCCCCCCCGCAGCACTTCTCAATGGCGGCCGCTGTGTGGCCATGCGCAGCGGGCGTATCACTGGTGTGCCAAAGGTATATATGGAGTTACGACGCATACCATGATATTGCATTCCATTACAATGCATAGTAATACTAGGCATATTGCAACAGTAGGGAAGGTGTTGGATTGCGGAGATGCAAACATTACTATTCCCACTTCAGTGAGTGCAACCCTAAAAGTGACCCCTGAACCCCAAAGCAAAATCTGAAGCCTAAAATTCATCATTGAGCCCCCAAAACACACCCTGAAAATCATATGTGACCCAAATGCACACCCCAATTTTCATATTTGACCCAAATGCACACCCCAATTTTCATATTTGACCCCAAATGCACACCCCAAATTTCAAATATTACCCAATAATACACCCCACATTTCATCTCCGACACTCGAAACCCATACCCACCCTAAAAATTAAAAATACCCCAGAACTGACCTCCCAATGCGTTGTAATGGAATGCGATGTAAAGGCACCTGCATTGTTGGATTTGCGTTGTAAAGGCATTACGATGTAATGCCTGCGTTGTAATGGACATCTCCCATGCCAAAGGCAAGCCATAGGCAAGCCCGTCTGCGTCCGTCTGCCCCTGGACCGCGCTCAGCACCAAGGACCTTTCCTCTCGGACACTCCACCCCTACGGCGCCAGCACCCTCCTCGCCATCAACCCTGGACGCCACATCGCCTGCCAGGACCAACATCTGCTCCGGACCGGACATCGCCATCGCCATCACTGACTGCTACTAAATCACCCGCAAGGACCACCCCGACCATCCAGAAGGAGGCATTGCCATCACCTACAGAAGCACACTCCGACTGACCACGCACTCTAATGACCCAACAGTGACCATGGAACACCTTAACTTCCAGATCAAGACCAACCCCAACCCCATCCTCTGCGGCACCCTCATCTGCAGGCCCCCCGGGCCATGGACACCCATTCTCAAATACCATTGTAGACCTCATTGCACACCAGGCTCTCCCATCCACCGACGACATCCTACTCGGAGAACTCAAGTTCCACCTGGACAACCCCAGTGACCAGAACACCACCCCCTCCTGGGGTAGCTCCCCAACATCAGACTCAAGCAGCTAGTCACTGCAGCAAGCCACATAGCAGGACACACGGTCGAGGACGTCTCCTCCACCAGCGGGACCTTCAACTACAGCCACACCACCGGACTCTCCTGTACCGACCATCATTGTATACATCACGTCTTCACCATGCGCACCGTACACAACCGCCATCATCGCCCCCCTCGCAGCTGGATCAAGGCCACCGAAGTACGTCTTGTCAGCTCCCTCACTCTGCCAACACTTACAGACGATGACACGCAGTGCGCAACCGCCACCGATGGATCTCCAACTGTGCCGACACCCGGGCACCCCTCAAGAACGGCACTGCGTCAGTACCTTACGCCTGCATGATGGCAGGCGTAAGGGTGACGCAGTGCCACAGGGATAGACTGGCCCCATGCATTGCTGGAGTTGCGTCATGGTTGTGACACGACTGCAGCAATGCGTGACTTTAGCGCGGACAGATACGTCAGGATTCCAGACGTATCTGTCATTATTTGCGCCATGGAGCGCTGGCCAGTGAATACAGCGCATCCGTGGTGTCGCAAGAAGGGGGTAGTGAAAAGCGTTGCAACGCTGTCTTGTCGCAGCGCTGCAACACTTTTCATGAGTGAGGCCCAGGAATGCGCACTATCTTATTGATGGTGCGTAGTCCTGCCCTGTAGTTTTGTCACAGGGCAGCGCAGCAACATTGCTTGCAGCGCAGTCCAGCAACAAAACCTGCTGAAATGAGGCCCCAAGTGTTATCTCCATTTTTAAGACCAGCTATTTTCTGGTCTTAAAAAACTGCCTCTAACTGCAGTTAGAGGCAGTTTTTTGGGTCCTCCAAACTTAAAGAATCCCCTTGTAAATATCGCGAAGTGGGGTTAGCGGCCGTTTTTGCACGGGAACGCCTCCCTTGCATGTCATTATCGCTAACAGAAGTGGCGATCTTTATAATGAACGTTTTCGTCGGAAAACTGCCGATAACAGAGGTTAGCGACAGCTTGTACATATGGCGATAAAAATATCACCGCAAAACCGGAGGAAAAGTGCCGCTAGCGCGGCGTTAACTCCTTGTACATATGCCCCTGTGATTTTTGTGACATAATTCTTATATATTTCTGTTTCTTTGCCAGTGAGTATGCCACTTGTATTACCGAGCAACATGGCCGATGCCCGGTGGAGCTGCCCAGACAGCTATAGAGGAGATCGGCTCTGGTTCACCCCCTCGGCCGTCACCTACCCAGCCGGACATTGGACACATTTCTCCTCGTCTTCCCACTGTTATCTTTCTTCCTCCCCCACCTTCCGACGAATTACCGATGATCTGCCAAACATCGGAGCTAATCTCAGCCCTGAACCTATGCACGTAGATCTGCGTTCTCCTGCTCTCCTCCCTCCTTGCTCCTTTGGCTGCCTTCCATTCCGATTGCTCCCCTCTCGCTGGTCAGCCTGACCCGAGCTGCGTTCCTTATTCCCTTTTCTTTCCCCCATTACCTTCTTTGACCCAAATGACATGTGTCTCTGTTATGCTATGCTCTTTTTACTCATGGGACCGTGGAACATTGTTTCCGTATATGTTGATGTTATTCCATGCTCTTGTAACACTCGTTTTACTGTGTCACACTGTTTTCTCCTTTTCCTATGTTTTAATATGCTCCTGTAACTGATGTAATTTTGTAACTTGTTATCTCACTGATTCTCATGTAAAGCGCTCTGATGCCTCCGGGTCTAGCCAGCGCTATATAAAACTCTTCAAATAAATAAAAAATAAATAAAATTGCACAGATACAGTAGTAAATCTGCTAAGTGCAAAGAAAGTAAAGAAATCCCACGCTTAACCATTGTAATCAGATGTATAGAATGTGTTGAAATCTGCTACGTGGGCAGGAGAGGAAGAGAGGAAAGAAGATATAGGGAAGCAGCTTGACTAAACCTAGAAAAATGTAACATGAAAAATATTAAAAAATAACCTGAGGGTCGTACATCGAAAATAGATTAACTTCGAGAAATTAATCTCAAAAGTCTCAGCCTTTGTGCTGGGAGGAAGTGAACTGGCAAGCACGACCAGAGTCTGTCGCAGATCGCCACCGCACTGGCCATAAAAAAGAAACATTGCTTGCATAGACAGTCTGCTTTAAATGGCTGCAATCGGTTTGAAGAGGACCATCTAGCGTGGAGAAAAAAAAACTGTTCTGTTAGTGTTTACCCCATCGTGCATCTCTAACAATTGCCAAAAATAGACATTGTAGAAATTTTTTTTTATGGTGTCAGAGTGTGTTTTGATGTGTATTTGTGACATCATTTACTCTTTAATATGTACCATTTAGTTTACACTTTTCTATGACACCTATTTTTTATCATGCTGCTAAATAATTGACAACCAGGGGAAGAGGGCATTCCAATTACAAACATTAGCTAGGATTATTTATAATAAATTACTCTATAGTAGAGCATTGGAATGTTGAGAACCCTATTAAAGACTATGTAGTGGCGCCGGGATTATAATGGCTGTCATGAGCCTTCCTCTCAAACATTCCAATGTTTGTCTTTCTGTTTCTTCCTTTCTAATTAAGAACATTCTACCCTTAGTTGGTGAAATGTTCTAATAGCCTTACAGCCCTTCTGCCTTGGGCTATACCTGTTGTTAAAGGCCCTCACCCGACTCAGAGGCCCTAGCCGCATAACTTGAGTTCAGGGCCTTTAACAACCGGTATAGCCCTCGGCAGCAGGCTATAAGGCGATAGTAAAGCGTAGTACATTGACAGGCCCTGATTCACAAAGGTAAGTTACAAGTTTGAGTAAGTTTATACTTTGTAGTTAATTTACCACTTTCAGAATTCACAAACCCGAAATGTAAACTCACTACAAAGTGTAAGTTACATGTCTCTACCCACAGAGTAATGCAATTGGCTTACACGTGTGACCTCCCTAAACCCCTCGCTGACTCTCCCTAAACCCATCTTACTCCTCCATAATCCTATCCCCTTTAGTAGTAAGTGTGCTTTTTTTTCCCACTTGGTCCCTGTGTCCCTCTTACATTTACTACAAAAATCTATGTTCACATGTGCGAAGACTCTAGAGTCAAGCAGGGAACTCCACACACAAGTATAGGTAAAATTTACATTCTGTAGTATTTTTTTTTAGTGTGTTTTGTACAAACTACAATATGTACTACAGAGTGCAGTGTGAGAATCAGGCCCTCAGTCTCCAACCCACTCAAAGCCTTATTGATGGAATGGCCAGTCTAAAAGAAATTCAGATCTTAAGCTGGGATTGACACTAGGAACGGATTGCTTCCATTAGGGAACATTCTGGTACTTCCAAACATCACAAGGACTTGAAGCCCTGACTCGATTACACACTTTGAGCCCGATTTCGATGTCGGGCGGAAAGCCATCCGACAGTTAGTCGGAGGCTTTCTGCCCGACATTGATGGTTTCCCTCCAACCGCCGTATTATAATACCTGCAGTAATAATTCCCTAGGTAGACAGCTCTTCCAAGTTGAAAGCATACCTGTGACCACAATCCGACGTACCACACATCAACCACTGTCAGCACGGATGACACAAGTTTCTCAGTGGCAGTTCCCTCTAATGGGCTCTACCACCAAATTCGGACACATTGTTACCCCAAAGGAAGCATGTGCCAACTAAGTAACTCAATGAAAAGTAGCTTTAAGTTTGTCTGCAAAAGAACAGCCTAGGTACAGTTCCCCTAAGAAAGAGCCTACATGTGACCACAACCAGGCCTACTATAGGTGAAGCACACATAGCCCAAGCTGTACCTGTCTATCAAGGGTGAAAATGTTTCTCTCTTAAAAAACATACACATGGGAAAAGAATGAGTCCGAAAATCCAGAGATGCCCATAATTTGCATTCCTTTAGGTCACCTGTTGGTAGGAGATTCTTAACCTGCCCTATTTGTTTGCAAGCTATTTAATCTGGGTTCAATTACTGTACCCTTGTACTTTACTGACAATAAAGGTTCTACAGTGAAATGATCTTGCCATCCAGGGAAAAGGGAGTTACCCCAAGTGAAATCTCAATCACTGGAACCCATAACCTATTGTAACACTCTCAGGTGACATTGCAGGCCTAGAAATGCTATATAGTGGGAAATATGGGAACATGCTAAGGCATGTCACACCCTGTAGTTAATATCTAGTGGCATTTCAGACCCTGAAAGTCATAACTAGATACTGAAAGGATTAGGTCTCATGACCCAGTATATTCAAACCACTGTGCCAAACATAATCATGTAGCTCTCCACTGTTCGGCCCAGATTGCAGATCTAGTACACCAGTCATAATTCGCTTCTTTAGCACAGCATTAAGTGGCCATTGAGATGCTTGTCACAGTGTGATCACTGTTTTCTGAACTACAGTAGCCTTACAACTGCAGCCTTGCAGCTCCTGAAAGACAGTGCCATATTGCCTATTCCCCAATCTCTCCCCCGACCATGCTATCCTCAATGGCAATGCTCTTCTAAATTGTCCTGGGGAATCTTTACTGTTGTATATATATCCCCCTTCTCCAAACATCACTACTTCTAATATCCAGGAGACTCCTTGAGAACCATGAGGGGATTGTATGTCAGATTACTGAGACTTAAATATCAGGCTACATCAATAGTGTAGAAAAAAATCGAAGACCAAAATATAGAGATGCTCAGTATATATTGGTAAGTATAGATTTGCTGTTCTTAACTCCACATCTTTGTATGTTGAAGATACATATATTGACAAGGGAAATATATGTCAACACTTTGCTATGTATACTTACCTTGTGGATATTTTCGTTGCTGATATTCTTGCTATAATATTTGTTGGACCTGGCCATTTGTGCAGGTTTATCCCCAAACGTTTCGCCTTTTGCCTCATATTTTTCTGATCCTGTTTTTGTTGGCTTTAGAACTCTGGACACTTTACCACTGCTAATCAGTGCTAAAGTGCATATGCTCTCTGTGCAAATTGTGATTCTGATTGGTTATCCATGATAGCATATTTGATTTACTGGTAACTCCCTAGTAAAGTCCACTGTGTGTGCCCAGGGCCTTTAAATCAAATGCTACTAGTGGGCCTGCAGCACTGTTTTTACCACCCACATGAGTAGCCCTGTAAACGTGTCTCAGACTGCTATTGCAGTGTCTGCAGTGCAATTTTAAACTGCCATGTAGACCTGGCAAGTGTGCCCACTTGCCAGGCCCAAACCTTCCCTTTTCCTACATGTAAGGCACCCCTTTGGTAGGCCCAAGATAGCCCCATGGAGTGACTCTGGAGCCATGGCTGGGCAAGGCGAGAACTTGTTAGCAACAAAGACTTTCTTTTGAAGTATGCCAACTTCAAATGTCAAAAAGGTGTATAAGTACTGGAGTTAAAACCTCAGACTTTTAGAACACTTCTGGAACAAGAGGACCATGCCACGAAGAAGAGCTGGAGGGCTGCCAGGAGGAGTACTGCCCCTTTGCTGTGTGTTGCTTTGATGGGTTGGCCTGCAGTTGCTGCTTCTGTATGTATGTGGACAGTGAGAAGGACTGGACTTTTACTTTGCTGTATCCTGCTTGAGAAGATTCTTGAAGCGGAGCTTTCCCCATGTTAAGAAGTCTCAGGGACACAAAGACTTCACCTGCAGCATCCTTGAACTCCACTGCTGGTAGTTCTGACATGCCTTGTGGTGCCAAATCCAGTTCTGGGCCCTTGGAAGTTGTTCCTGCTGCAAAAAGCATATTGAAACCATCAAAATCGACGCATCGCCCTTCCAGCGCCTGTGTTTCTGACACAGCACCACCATGCGGGAAGAATTTCTACACACCACCACCGTGTGGCGGAAGAAATCAACGCATTGCCTGTCCATGGCCGAGTCGGCGATGCGGCAAGCACAAGGTAAGTGGTTTTATTTATTTATTTATTTTCCCTACCCCATCGTATGTCAACTTCACCCCCCCCACCCTGCCCCCGCCCCACCCCTCTTACCTGTACTGGCCGTGCCTGGTCAAGACACCTGTGCGCCCCTCTATGCATATGCACTTGTGTTGGCGAACTGATATGGTTAGATCACATTGTTTAATTTTTCCAGTGCCTTTTATTCCTGCGTCTGTTGCAGCTATGTAAGTGTTCCATTTACTTATTCTCTTTATGGCTTACCACCTGAAAAATGAAGTGTAGAACCAAGAGGTTCTTATTTTTACGCTGCATACAAATTATTTTTGCAGCCGGTCTTAACTTGATCAGAGACATTGGCTTTTACAAACTGAAATGCCTGCTGAAAAATCATTACAAGAAAAGCAGCAGACAGGTACAATGCAGAGTGATGGCTACTGTAAAGGGCAATTACCAGGAAATGTACAGCTTACAGTAGGATTCATCATGATTTGCCAACACGGCGAAACTAAAATTGACAAATGAGTTTAACGTGAATGGGGGAGTGAGAGTCTTCACCAGGAAACAATGAATGAGGCTACATGGAAAATAACAGGGGGAGTCAAGCAACTCAACTAAATCTAAAATACTTATTTGTACAACCTGCAATTGCTCATCTCAAAGCATCAACTGTAATGCCCTAATACAATCCAATTTATATTGAAGCAAACAATCAGTAGTTATTCTGTATGAATATCTAACAATTGTGTGATAAAGAAATAACAATGCAAAAGACTAAATAGTTATGCAATTTAATTAATTGAAATATATTAAATTACATTGAAATTATTTTTAAATTATTTAAAAATACCTACCAAAAGTAAAATGTTTATATTTATTTATTATGTATTCAAAGTGACTGAACTTTACTTATAAAATTAATTTAAAAAATACTCTTATTTCTATTTAAAAAGGGTATTAAAATGTTTTGTAATAAAATAATATTTATTTTTTGTTTAAAATATTTTTACCAATAAAGTACATTTATTTATATTTTTAAAAACTCAAAATGTATTAATTTATTTTAACATAACTTCCTGTGGGGTTTTATTTTAAGTTCCTGCCTCAATTATTTTCTAAGGGATGGTGGGACAATACCAGTAGCTGGCCTTTTGTGGTGCTCAGCTTACTCCAGATCTTACTGCTATTTTGTGTCTTTTTTCTCTGCAGTAACTATAGAAGTGCAGTTTGTGAACAGCAATGGGCTTACTCTTTTCTGGGTGTGTGTGCATCCCTCCCTAAACCCCCCCCCTAACCCTCTCAGAACCCTCAAATCTTGTCCCAAAAACCCTCCAATCTAGTAGTATGTTTCCCATTTTCCAGCCACTTCCCCGTGCCTCTCACATTTACTACTAAAATGTAGGGGTACAGGTGCAGAGATACCAGCAGTCGGGGCAGAGATCTTCATAGAGAGTAGATAGAAGGGTCATAGTGTTCCACATGTATGTTTGTGAATAGCAGTTTGTAGTGTGTGAGTAGTACTACTGTAATACTACTAAACATACTGCAAAATGCAGCTTGTGACTTGACCCATATATGTCATGTCACAGCTGCAAATAAACAAAATAACTACTTGAATCCTTTCACCAAATGAAACACAAAACAAACAATCTAAACATCCACAAAATGCCATGGGCTTGGCAGACAGCCCATCCAAGCAGCGGCAAATCATTAAAAACTCAGGAAAGTCAAGGGATGAAGGGAGCGTACTTAAAGAGTCAAAGCCGATTCTCGCTTTATACATCTTTTTGTACTTTTTGTACTTTTATAAAGAATTGATCACATAATGTTGTGAGAAGCTAAAGATGTCTATAGCCAGACCTAAAAAGAGGGAAATAGGACATTAAGAAATAGATATGGAATGACAATTAAAGTTGTGTACGGGGTACAAATCGAGTAAGACAACAGTATTACTTGTAAACTACTGAAGAATTGGTAATTCCCCTCTATGATGTATGCAGTTCTGTTTCTGATTTTGCAACCCTCATACTAATATTCAAAAAAGTTTAGGTCTAGTGAAAGATGTAAGTAAAAGACGAAAGTCAAAAGAATATTTCAAATGGTATCAGGTGTGGATAGCCAGGCCACTGCACAGAGCATTCTTAGACCGTGCATTACTGTTGTGTATAGGCATAACATCTTCAGCATTATAGAACTTCTCATCAAATGTGTAAGGTTGGATTTTAGATTACTATTTTGAAAATGAAATTTGTAGAAAGTTGTCATTTTCCTTCCTTAGCCTAATGTGCATTTCTTCCAGTGGTCAGTGTTAACTGACTGCTGATGGCTCCCCTGTAGTGAAATGTGTATTGCTCCCAGATAGTGGACAAAAGACTTGGATGTGGGGACATGTTTTTATCTCTCACCGGATGGCCTTCTGGGCTGTGCCAAGGAACTTAATTACTTTAAAAGGGTGCCTACCCTGTGACAGGCAGATGTGGTTCACACATGGGCATACCTCCTCTAATGTCATACTAGACAGCAAGGGACCAATCCCAGTGGGAGAGGGAATGCCCCCATTACCAGTTTAGAGAGACCACAATGGAGAATATGGCCAATATCCTAGCAACGCTTCTGAATGGACACAGGGAGCTCTGCACAGGGGAAGAAAGGTTCTGCTATGTTGGTTTTAGGTAGAGGGGGCACTGTGGGATAGTTTAGAGTAAAATGCACAAGAAGTGCTTCAAAAGTGACTAAGGTTACCCTGGAAACGTTTACCCCACTGATTACGGAGTGGTCAGGAGTTCCCCCACCCAGTCCTGAGAAGTGGACTCCAAGAATCAGTTGGTTGACCTGCTGTTAAACTACAGGAACAAAAAAGTTGCAAGAAGCCCGCTTTTCTGAAGAACTTAGCTGACCAGTTCCAACTGGACTAGCCCTGGACCCTGATGGTGGCTTTTCCTGGAGAGAGTCCTGACGTCTAAGAGGTGTGCAGAAGAACCTGGTGCCCTTAGATAAGGGTAGGACTGTACTCCTCTTGCCCAACCCTGAAAGCTCTCAGTCTGGAGACCCGAGAAAAGACTGGGACATACTTGCAAGCCAATCCACCAAGAGTGTATCGCCGATGGGTCTGACTCTGCCACAGCTCCCGCTATGTTCTTCTATGCAGAGTCAGACGGCCTGATGCCAAATAGCACCTGATGACATTAAAACCTCTCTGGCTAGAACCTGCAGCCTGGCCCTGCTGAAGGAATCTGACTTGCAGAAAAGAGACTATGGGCAAGATTATGAGTTTGATGGACCATAGGGCCGCCAAACTCACGGTGGAGATGCAGTGGCGGTCATGGACCGCCATACTCGTGATCCGACCACCGCATTACGAGAATGACGGTCGGACCGCAATTGGACCGTCGCAACCACCAGGGATCCATGATCCCTGGTGGTGGTGTGGCAGTCTGAGGGCCGCAATGTGCTGGCATTGTCACTGCAGCACTACCAAGCATATTACGAGTTTCCTCACATCCACCCTTTTCATGGTGGTGAGCCTGCCATGAAAAGGTTGGTGGTGAGAAAACTTAGGGGGCCCTATAGGGCCCCCTGTTCCCTCAGGGCCATGGGATGCATGGAGGGAGGCACGTGGTGTGCCCTCCTGTCTGCATGCACCCCCTTTCCTGCACTGCATGGACTTTACAGTCCATGCTGCGCAGGAACAGGCTTTGGTGCTCCCATTGCGGTGCCTTTCTAATAGGCACTGCCGTGGGAATGCCAATGGACCACCCGCCAGACCACAAGATAACTCGTAATCTGGTGGGCTGCCTGCTGTGAGGTTTGGTGGTGTGGGAGCGGGAGGTGGTGTGGTGTCATGCTCACACACCGCCAAACTCATAATCAGGCCCTAAGTCCTAAGGTAGAAATCTTCACTGGACCTGATGCCAACCCGCTTCCTATCACAGTCAACGACTTCCTGGGTGCACAATCCAGACTTTTTCAACCCAGAGCTTCTCCCGTCTTTATTGATAGCTTCCCCAAGACTTAGTGCTTTGGCAACCAGTCGTGGCTATCTTGTCATCAGATCCAGCCTGCTGCCTTGCCCTGCTGAAGACTCTACCTTCTCAGAAAAATGTTAATTTTGAATGTAACTATTATACCACTACCTGCCTGGGCCTAGTATCTGATCTGTGCTCCACTGCATTCAGCCTTAAACCCTACCTTTGTCCCGGTCTCACATGACAAATTGCCCGCAGTTGGCGCTCTGTAATTTTTGGCACGAAAATGTAATTCAAACTTTAAAAAATTCATACCTCTGGTTCCCCTAATTGAACTTTTGTCATTTTGGTCTCATTATGTTTATTAAAATGGTCTCCATTTTCATAAATTGGAGTGGGATATTTATTGTGTTTTGTTTTTTACTTTTTCACTGTTTTGTTACTTCTAACTGCTTTACACATTTTCTTAAGTTAAGCCTGTTTGCTTTATGTCATAGCTACCAGGGGTTGAGCTCAGGTTTAAGTTACTGAATGCTTTACTGGACCTAACAAGAATAATGCAGTTATTACTATCATCCACCCCAATTAATAATCCACTTTTTCACACTTATAGTCACTTACCTGCTCGATATTTTGGTCCTCAGTATTTTTGCTACATTATTTTGATAGAATGATGTTTCTGTTGTCGATATTTCAACATGCAATAATAGCCAGTTCCAAGATGCCCAATGTGCCTATATCTATTCCCTGATCTTCATTACTCAAGATGAAATTCAGCTTTCTTCATGTGAAGTCACTTCTTGTAAGTTTAATATATAGGGAAGCCTACTTTTTGTTGGAAGGGTCATAAAGGATTCAAAGCCTCATTTTTCATTGTGCTAATAGTACCTTCTCTAGAAATCTTTGTCCATGAATTCTTTGCTAGGCTCTTTTCTACCTTGTCTCAAGGTGGTTTGGTACCTAACCTTTCCTCTTGTGTTACTCCATGTTCCTTTTTGGAACCCACCTAAGTAGACACTTAGCACCTTTCACGTGTAACTTAGTCCTGGATGGCATCTTGGCTACTGGGAAAAGTTGCTTATTTCTTGGGCAGTCAAGAAGAATAAAGGAACACCTCCCACTGCTTCTTACCCTTGAGAGGGATGGTGGTTTATCCTGAACAATTCTTTTACATTTGGATTTATAAACCTTTCTGGAGGTTGCAAATCTTCAGCCAGTCAAGCCTAAAAGCTTTTTACCGAATAGTGCCTCATTAGATAGATGTGGAAAATGTCACGTGTGCAGTTTTAAAACAGTTTTACCCTTTATCACATTCTACCAGATATGAAAGGTTCAAAAATGTCTTCCCTTGTGCTCCACACGTCTCTAATGTTTGAGGAAATATTATTGGAACACAGGCCACAGTTTCTAGTTGTAGGATGGATCATCAAAACTTGCAGTGAGGTGCACAGCAAAATGTCACTTTGTAACTGGATTCCTGGGTTGCTGTTGCTGTGCTCGAAGTCCCTTCTTCTCCAGGGCCTTCTCCAAACACCAGACACATAGGAGTGGTTTCACATGCCCAAGAAATACCCGGTTGTCACTGTTCTATTGGTTCTCTTTCAGGTGGATGCATCATCTTCTCTCTTCAGAAAACTATACAGACTTGCACTTTGGCAGAGAAGTTCCTTCTGGCAAACAGGCCCCGCGGATAGTGGCTTGTACCCATTTGTCCTTGTACCCTTTTGCCATAGCCGCAAGCTATCTATCTTAGCTCTTTGGGCAGCCTTGATGTCTCAAAGGTAACGAAGCTGCAGACAATCTCTGCACACTCATGTATCAGGCAACTGGGAATTGCTCCAGCAAACAGTAATCTTCTTCTCTACTTTGGTTTTATTGTGTTCCCTGAAATGATTGGGGTCACACTGTCGATTTCCTGAACCCTAAAAGGAAACTACAACCACTTAGGAAAAAAGGAAAATTGGCAGGTGTCTCTCTCCCTTCCCACTGAGCTTTGCTCTAAGGAGTAATGGTTTTAGGAGTTGGACAAACTTGCCAGAGTATGCAGGTGAAAATATAGAACCCCGTCTGAAACCCCAAAATCAGTACACACAAACAAGTATTAAGATTTTACAACAAGCCAATATTTATTATGTACTATTCTCCAGTTCATATTGTGAGATAGCTTTATTGCAAAAATAATTAATAGATTATCAAAAAAAATGATTAAACGGTGAACACTAAATACATTCCTATCAAATTCCATCACACATCCATAAGAAATGAGTTGAATCCCAACTTATATTATCACCATCAGACAGGGTAGCTTATTTTATACTATCTATGCTGAGTCATGTAAAGCCTCACATACCTTTATGCGATCAGGTCTGAAGTCATCTCTCAGCATCTCCTCCAGTATGCCGTGCCCTACCCATTTTCCAGTATTTTTCCTAACTCTTTCATACAAGATAATCTATGGAGCAAGGAGGGGGGTTTCTTCATGCTCAGATCCACTATTAGTTACACAACTTTTGGAAAACAATGCTTTGATTCAGACTTCAGGAAGCAAATGGAAGCTGCCTGTCTTGCATCACTTTAGTTCCTCTGATACAAAACCATATAAGTCTATTTATATTTGCAGAGCAGATTAACGACTATTGAGAAATACAAACTCCTAGAGATATTTGAAAAATCCTATACCTGGCTTGATAATGGGAGCAAGAGAAAATATGTGACCATTTAGCTTACCCAATTTTATAGGTTTTCCTGATAATGCAAGGCCTACTTTAGTACTGAACAGGCCTGTCTTGCAGGTCATGAGCTACCATCATGCACTCCAATGCAAGCTATGCACAAACAATAACCATATTAGCATACAGCTAGGCCTGTAACATATGGACATCACATAAATATCTAGTAAAAGCCATACCACATGTCATGTCCGAGTCCTTACAGCAGTTTTTAACAGATGGACTTAGTTGTCATTTGTAACAACTCTTAGGCAAATCATATTTACCTTTTTGCCTTTTTCTAAAAGATGCTCCACTGCAAAAGCTATTCTAGAGTGTTCTACTCGGGTAAAGTAACAGTGGTGGATCCAGGATTCCCCTAAACTCTCTCCAGCTCTCTCCAAACTCAACCCAAGGCCAGTCTACTCCAGCCTCCAAAGGATCAAAGAAAATTCATACCATTCCCAGATGCATCTGCTCCCAACTCCACGCCAGACATGGTGTCACTAAAGTTGGGAGGCATCATAGCTGCTTTAAACAGGGAAATAAGGCATAGTAGTGGGACAGTACCTTTATTAGGTTCATTGATATAAGAAATTGGAGTAGTAGCTGAGGGGGGTGAGAACCCACCTCAAATAATAGTCACAATCCTTCTCAGAGTTTACCAGAAAAATCACTAAATAAGCTGGTGCTTAACCCTTTAGTAGCTTAGTACATGAGCATTCAGGCTTAACTTAGAGGCAATGTGTAAAGTATTTATGCAGCATTCAAACAGTAATAAGGTAAAAACACAACAGAAGAAAACCTATTTAGGGGAATAGAGTGACTTTTACTAAATTAAATGAAACCAAAACAACATAAATTCAATCAGTACAACCAGAGTTATGAGTTTGTAAAGTCCTAAGTGAAAACAATGACAAAAGGCAAGAAGCGCCAACTGCAGGTATCTGGTCAAGCCAGTTAAGTTTATGTTCACAGCGATGGAGCATGGGCCGGACACAGGACCAGGTTCGTCTGAAGTTTACCTTCGGGTACGAGGACGGTGCACCGTGACTCTAGGGGCTCTGCATTACTCGCTCTGTGTTGGACCTGGTGAGGCCTTCAGCTGGGAGCTATTGGACTCTGCTTCACTCATCATTGGGTCCAGTGAAGCCTTCAGTGAGGCGCTGCAGGACTCTGCATCGCTCAGCGCCGTAATACATTGGATCCAGTGAGGTTTCCATTCAGGAGTTGTATGGATCTGCGGAGCTCTGCGTCGAAGCCAGTGAAGTCTTCTGTGGGCAGCTGTGCAGTGCAGCTCTGCAGGCCTCTGTGTTGCTCGGAATTACTCTGCATCGAATCCGGTGAAATCTTCAGTTAGGCAGGGAGAAATCATGCAATGATTCCAACCAAGGGTCCAGGTCCTTGAGTACAGCACTTGATCAGGATCACTCCCACAGAGGCCAGCAGAAGGGACCAGGTCAGGTCCAAGTGGGTCCGGTCAGCTGGATAGCAGGAAAGGCCTTTGGAAGCTTGATGTGTTCCTGTAGCTCAAACAGAAGGTCTGCCAACCAATCCTGTAGTGACTTCTGCGGTCCTTTGTTCAAGGCAAGCAGGTCCTGTCTTCCTTCAGTATTTTCAGATAGCACAACTCTCCTTTTTCTAATCTTCACAAGTCCCTCTTTCAGGTTCTGGGATGTTACTTTTATGCCCAGTGCCAGGCTGTGGTTGGGGGACACCCTTTGTCTAACTCTAAAATTTGTTCTGGTCACTTCTTCCCTTTCCCCAGGGTTTGGCTCCAGCATGGGTGGTGAAACAAAGTGCAGACAGACCGAGGTAAGCTGCATCTGCCAGTGACAGGGTATGCTTCTTCTGAAGTTGGTAAGGGCTGGAGACAGCTCCCCGGCTACCCTTTAAAATGCAATGAGTGCAGGGGCACAGCTCCTCCGCAGCTATTTTGTTAGGATGACCCACATGTCTTCACCCAGGTCCTTTGTCCACTATCTGGGATCGATACACATCACAAAACAGGAGAGCCATTAACAGTCAGGTGACACAGACAGAAAGACACACTTGCCTTAGGCAGAAAAATGCCAACTTTCCAAAAGTGCCATTTTCAAAATAGTAATTTAAAATCTGACTTAACCATTATGTTGGATTTTTTATTCCTATTAGAATGCGTCTCTAAAAATATTTTTTTATAGCTAGTCCCAAACTGTAGTTATGCATTATAAGGTGTTATAATGTAATCGAGTGATTTTTGTATGAGAGAGCCAGCCTAGTTACTTTGGAGGTTTCTCACTGCCAGGACATATAAAACTTTAAATATACATGTCCTACGTTTTAAATACCATGGGCATTTAGGACCTACCCTAGCAGTGACTTGAGCACACATCCAATTGGAAAATGTAATTGACCCATAAGTCCATACCACATATGGTACTATGTGTACCTAGGGCCATTTAAGCTACATGCTACAGGTGGGCTGCAGCACTTATTGTACCACCCACTAAGGTAGCACTGAAAAACATGTCACAGGCCTTCCACTGAAACAAAAAGTGCAGTTGTAAACTGCCATGATGACTTAGCAAAATATACCTTTTGCCAGGCCTACACCTTCCTGTCTAATAATTAAAAGCCACCCTTAAGGTAGGCCCTAGAGGCTCATGGGGCAGGGTGCCTGGCATTTAAAAATTAGGACATGTGTGTTTAAGTTTTACATGTCCTGACAGTGGAAAAACTCCTAAAATGTTTTGTTTCACTGTAGCAATGCTGCCTATTTCATAGACACTGGGTTACCATTTTACACCACTTAAGAAGTAATAACTTCTGGTTTGGTACAGATAGGGAAATACTTCTTCCACTTATTTGAATTGTAATTTAAAATCCTCTATAATGGTAAAAGTGGATTTTAAGTTACTCTTACAAAAATGCCACTTTTAGAAAGTTGGCATTTTTCTGCCTGTCCAGGGTCACATGACTGTGAGTGGCTCTCCTGTAGTGTGTTGTGTATTCCTGCTAGACATGGGGACAAAGGGGGAATGGGTGCTGTGGGAGTGGGTCTTCCTGGAGAGGGTGGCTGGGAAGGAGGCTTGCCCTGTACTCATTACATTTTTAAGGTCCCTGCCTCTAGCACACAAAAGGATCCTGACACCAGGCCTGCCCTTGCATTTATCACCCTAGAAAGTTTTGAGCCAAACCTAGGGGAAGGAGAAGAACTGACCGGAACCATTTTGGGAGTAGGCCGTGGATTTTCCCTACGCATAGGGTGGTAAAAGGTATAAATGTGGTATCTTTGGCATCTCTCTTTAGAACACACCTGGCCCTGTGGAAGATTCAGGAAAAGAAATACCCTGCTTTTTGAAAAAGGAAGACTGGTCCTGCTTGGCTTGAACCCATGATCCTAGATGTTACTTTAAGGGTCAGTTGGCTGGTCTCCTATTTGAACTACAGGGACATAACAAGCTTCCAGAGATCGCCCTGCAACTGACCAGCTGACCAGCACCACCTGGACCTGCCTGAGCCCTGATGTTGGCTTTTGCAGGAGCGAGGCATCATCCTCAAGAGGTGCACCAAGTCTTGGACCCTTGGCTGGCATCAGAGAGTACTCCTCCTGCTTCAAATCTAGAGAGTCTGCACTCTAGGTGAAAATCCTGGAGTTTGGGGCTTTTCATTAGTGCAAATTGGCTTCTCACATCAGCAACAGGCACCACATTTCCCGCCAATGTTAAGTTTCGACACCGACCTGCTCTTTGCTTTAAGATCCAGTGACAACCGCTCCTCTTGCAGAAATCAAACTCCTCACGGCCCACACAAATGGTTCCAGCTGAGGCTCCCTGCGTTGACTTGGACTCTGAGAAAGTAAACTCTTCACTGGGACGGACCTGGTCCCTGTGTCTAACCCCCTCTCCTCCATCGTGGTCAGCCTGAACGTGCAACTTTAACCCAGTCCAGTGCGACCAGATACCCACAAATGACACTTTGTGCTATTTGGCACTATTTTCATCAGAAAATATTAAACATTCATAACTCTGGTCCTACTGATTGAATTTTTGACATTTTAGTGTCCTCGTATTTATTTAAAATTACTCTATTGTTCTAAATTGGTTTGGGATTTTACTTGTATTTCACTTTATTACTGTTCACATGCCTCCAAGTAAAGCTGACTGCTTTTGTGCCACACTACCAGAGGGTTAAACACAAGTTTATTTAGTGACTTTTCTGATTCACCCTGACAAGGATTGCGTTTTTAAAATTTGATTAGGGCTTACACTCTTTTCTTACAGTGGCCATTTTCCTTGCTTGCACCAGGGGGGCTGATGACATCTTTGCTATGCTACTTTGTGAGTTGCTTGTTATGATGAATCAGTAGGCATGCAGCCACTTCAATTTGAGACTGCTATCTGACCATAAAATAATGATACATCCTTAGTGATTGTAACTAATAAAAAGATGGACACTGCTTCTTTGCAAGTCTCTTTCTTAAAATAACTGCCATTGTATTAAGAACTATTGTAATTTGAAAATGACACATTCTCACAAAAATGGCTGAAAGATAGAAGGTAGTGATGAATATCTACTGCTGGCAAGAATTCTGTTTTTTTTTGCTTTTGCTACCATTGATTGCTTCTTAGTGTGAAACGTGACATCTTTTATAGGGTTTGGTCTGTGCTCGCTGAAATTCAGGGTTGATGGACTTTCCATTGCCTGAATGGCTAGCAAAATATCTCTTATATTCCAGCATTACTCTTGCATAGTCTCGGATAAAGTTATCAGTAATTGCAAAGGGAATCACATGTTGAACATGTAATATTTTTTATAATAATATTGTTAAAGCCAAGTCTATTACTAAAGGTCAGGCTACACACCGAATTCCATCTAGGTGCTCAAATTGAAGTTACGATGATAACCAAGTGAGTGGTACTCATTGTATTAACCTTGGAAGGATGAAAGGTTGAGTAGGCAATGCCCACACGCAGCCCACTGAGATATATTGACAACATGCTTATACCAGCCAGTCGGCTTCTTTATCTGGAGCCAAAACACAACATAGGAATGAAGCGGGTATTGTCAGATTACTTATAATGCTTAATAGATCCCCTGTTGTCTAGTAACCTGAGCACTGGAAATAATATCATAGATCATTTACCTGTAATCTTAAGCATAAGTCTCACTGCCATCCTCCAGTGTTCAAACTCTGCCCCACACATGCAATGAGTTACACCACAACACTTACAATTCATCTCTCTACCACCAATCCACCAGAAATCCCCTTGAAATATTGATAGACCCAAAAACCACATTTAGCATTGGCATTTTGTAGGTTAGATGTCCTAACACCCGGTGCAAAAACAACAATTAATGGACAGAATGCAGAACAATGTCATACATTCACCCCAGTACAGAGATCTGGGCCTAAATCCATCGTTTTTTTTGTCATGACTATGGTGCTGGATAAACGACCAAGACCTCACCAGGTTCCAACTGAGTTTTTGCTATCTTTGGCGCACATCTGTTTGAAAAATAACTTTTTTGCCTTTAAAACTGATCTATTTTTACAAGTGAAAGGAGTTGGGATGGGATGTTGTTTTGCTCCTGAAATAGCAAATTTAGTAATGGACCACTTTGAAATGAGATATGTCTTCCATGAAGCAACCCCATTCAAGGAGCATATTCTTGAATGGGTTCGCTTCATTGATGATATATTCATGATTTGGAAAGGGACACAAGAAGAACTGGAACAATTCCATTCATGGCTCAATGCTCGAACGACTGACCTTAGATTTACTAAAACAGCTAGTAACACACAAATCAATTTTTTGGATGTATGGATCAGGGACAAAGATGGCAGGTTGGAGGTTGACCTGTATACCAAGTCAACTGATCGTAATACCCTTTTAGATTACACGTCTGGTCATCCGCGCAACCTCAGGGACTATCTGCCCTATGGGCAGTTCTTGAGAGTGCGCCGTAATTGTACCGATAAAAGTGATTACTTTAAAAATGCAAAAATTTTACAAGAGAAATTGACAGCTAGAGGGTACCCTAAAAGATTGGTAAGAGGGGCTTTAAAAAGAGCTTGGTATACCCCACGTGAAACCTTACTTACCCCTAAAAATAAACAAGAATCTGAACAATTGGTATGTGTCCTTACTTTTAATCCTAAAGCGAATAATGTCAAACAGATTATACTAAGGAATTTGAGGCTAATTGAACATTTGAATATTCCCAAGCCGTTGTTCGCTTTTCGACGGGGCAGAAATTTGAGAAACTATCTGGTGAAAGCTATTCGCCAACATACTAATCCAACAGATGTGAGAGGTCTATTGGGTTTACCAGTGGTAATTGGGCATTACAGGTGTAATAATTGCGCTGCATGTCCACAGACAAAAGATTCTAAATGTGTGGAGATAAATAAGAAACAACATAAACAATTGTGTTTTTCGAATTGTAACACTAAAAATGTAGTGTATTGCGTGACCTGCCCATGTGATAAAACATATATTGGGCAGACGACACAAGTTGTTAAGATGCGGATATTACAGCATAAGTCCCGCATACGATGTAGGACCTTGGGGGCTCCCATGGTCCAACATTATATCGAAAAAAGTCATGATGAGAATGAATTAAATTGGTCGATCCTGTTAGTGGTGAAAGCTACTAATAAAACAGCACTGCTAAGCAGTTTGAACCATCTAGAAGCACGCATGATTGAAAGATATCAAACGTCAAGTACAGGATTGAATGATCGAGATGAGATTTGGGCTTTAATTTGATGGATGATATAAGCTGTTAAGTTGTGGATTTACAGCATAAGTCCCGTATTCGATGTGGGACCTTGGGGGCTCCCATGGTCCAACATCATACCAAAAAGGTCATGATGAGAATGCACTTAATTGGTCGATCCTGCCAGTGGTGAAAGCCACTAATAAAACAGCACTGCTACGCAGTGTGAACCATCGATAAGTACGCATGATAGAAATCAAACGTCAAGTACAGGATTAAATAATCGATATGAGATTTGGGTTTCAATTTGACAGCTTTAATTTGACATCTGTTGATTCGATGAGATATGTGTACAGGATACCGATAGGTCCTTGTCTCTCATGAAGTGTAGGAGAGAAAGGCTATTGTAGCCAGGAATGTAAATAAGATAGAATGTTTTCATTCAAAATCTAAAATGTGGGTCATTTAGTTTTGCGTTATGCGCACAGGATGCCGGTAGGTCTTTGCCCTTCACGAGGGTGGAGGTGAGAAAGGCAAGTTAGCTAGGAATATAAATAATATAGGATGTTTTCATTTATAATCTAAAAATGTTGTTCATGTATCCTTATTGATATAGGTTTAGCCACCATGTGTATATATAATGTGTTTATGTGTATATGTGTATATAGTGTACATAGCACATATTTTATATGTTTGATTGAGAATCATTGCTCAACCTTTCTCGTGGTGGTAGGGTGCTGGCATGCTGTGTGGTGACTGCCCAATTAGTCTTTAATTTTATTCTCATTTAAATTTCTATCAGATTTTAGCATTCTTAAGTTTTCCTTTATTATCTGGGAGTAGCGTTATACAGGAACGCGTTTGACTGTGGGCTATCCATTCTTAGGGATAGGTGATTTAGTCGACATTGAGTGATGTAGTCCTTTTTGATTCCGCTCTCCTCGCTGTACGTGATGACGTCGTACAGGGAATAATACTTCCGGTATTTCCCCGTGCGTTCTTTTAACTACGAGCAGACGCCGGTTGTGCTGAATGTAGTAGGAGTGATGGTTTGTCGGCTGAATTAGTGAGCAGTTGCAACTACAGTAATCGTAAGTATGGTTCTCCGCCTAGTTCGGGCTGTGTAATTAAGAGGATATTTTGGTTTTAATTGACTAGAATTATAGTGCTGTCCTTTGTTATGTCATCCGGATGCAGGATTGAATTGGGAGTTGTATGTCCAAAATACAAGGATGGTGACGATTTAAAGTGCTACAAGGAGCGGGTTTGTCACCCTATTGATAGGGAGGTAAGCGCCTCTCTTGATACAGTGATATATAGTGGAATTTGGTTGTACTTGGTGACATGGATATTCATTTATTCCACCCCTTCATTATTTATAGATATTGCGTTCGGGGTGTTGGAATATTAAGCATAAGACATCTTTCCACCCTGATCCATAGGACCATGTAAGTAGTTGACGTGGGTCCCGTATGGTTGGATAAGTTTTGAGCACTTTTTTGTGCATTGTGGTGGTTAGGGTTTACATATCTGTATTTTGCACAGGGCTGGTGTGGCAGTTTATCCACTTTTCTGCTTTTTAGTTTAGCATGGCACTTCTGGTGAGATGTCTGGGTATTAATATGAGATGACTTATGCTCTTGATTTTTAGTTTCCTTTGGTGGTTTTGGGTAACACGGGTGGACATTTGTTTTGTGAATGGGCAGTCACTGCTTTCAGCCAGCATGCTCCACACCGAGTGAAGGATTAGAGTTATGTGTTGGGTTTTGTATTTTAATATTACCATTATTTTGTTGTCATTGTAGTATTATATAACCCCTGTCCTGAAGAGGCCTAAGAAGAAAAGGCTGAAACGTGGTCACGTCGACATATTTTAAGGAGGAGTCCTTGGATTTATAGTGATTTTTTGTAACTATGTGGTGTTACACTAGAGCTAGGCCAATTAGTTTACAAGCCTAATAGTGTTTCACTTAGACTATCTCCTAGTGGTTCACCCAAAAGTATAGGGGGACACTATATGTATATTCATTGGTGTGGTAGTGTTATATGTTTCATTTTTTGATGTATAATGTATTGTGATTTATGTCATTTGTTGTTTTTTTCCTTCTTTGACTAGGCGCCTTTGTTTGTGATATTATAAAAAGTATTTGATGTATTCATTGTGAATAATTATCTTAGAGAGGGTAATTAAATGTGCTCTTCTCAAAAATTATGTAGTATTGTTTCCTTGATACCATTGTTTATTTGTAATATTTACGTCCCACTCGGGGTGACAAATGCAAAAACAACAATTGATGGACAGAATGCAGAACAATGTCATACATTCACCCCAGTACAGAGATCTGGGCCTAAATCCATCGGTTTTTGCTCACCATGCCATTCCAGTTTGAACCCAGCCATATGCAAATCAGTCTTGACCCTGTGCCCAATGGGAACAGTCCAGCCCGAACTGCCAGTCCAGGTCCTCCCTGGACTGGAAACAAGCATCCTAGGACCGGTTTCGGGGTTTCACCCCTCATCAGCCAGGATAGCTTGACTCCAGTGGCATGGAGAGCACGGGACCCACGTCTGGGCATACCCGTCCCACTCGGGGTGACAAATGCAAAAATAACAATTGATAGACAGAATGCAGAACAATGTCCTACATTCACCCCAGGGTGGCATGGTGAGCAAAAGAATGATGGATTTAACCCAGATCTTTTGACTGGGGGTGAATGTTTTGATTTGTTCTGCATTCCATCCATCAAATTTGTGTATTTTGCTTTCTCGCCCTAAGTGCCCCGGGTATGCCCAGACATGGGTCCCGGGCTCACTGTGCCACTGGATTCAAGCTATCCTGGCTGATGAGGGGTGAAACTCTGAAACCGGTCCTAGGATGCTTGTTTCCGGTCCAGGGAGGACCTGGCTTGGCAGTTCGGGCTGGACTGTTCCCATGAGGCACAGGGTCAGACTGATTTGCATATGACCAGGTCTAAACTGGGGAGGCATGGTGAGCAAAAGAATGATGGATTTAACCCAGATCTTTTGACTGGGGGTGAATGTTTTGATTTGTTCTGCATTCCGTCCATCAATTTTGTGTATTTTGCTTTCTCGCCCTAAGTGCACCGGGTATGCCCAGACGTGGGTCCCGGGCTCACAGTGCCACTGGATTCAAGCTATCCTGGCTGATGAGGGGTGAAACCCCGAAACCGGTCCTAGGATGCTTGTTTCCGGTCCAGGGAGGACCTGGCTTGGCAGTTCAGGCTGGACTGTTCCCATGAGGCACAGGGTCAGACTGATTTGCATATGACCAGGTCTAAACTGGGGTGGCATGGTGAGCAAAAGAATGATGGATTTAACCCAGATCTTTTGACTGGGGGTGAATGTTTTGATTTGTTCTGCATTCCGTCCATCAATTTTGTGTATTTTGCTTTCTCCCTGTAAGTGCACCGGGTGTACCCAGACGTGGGTCCCGGGCTCACTGTGCCACAGGATTCAAGCAATCGGGGCTGATGAGGGGAGACACCCCGAAACCGGTCCTAGGATGCTTGTTTCCGGTCCAGGGAGGATCTGGCTTGGCAGTTCGGGCTGGACTTTTCCCATGAGGTACAGGGTCCTACTGATTTGCATATGGCCAGGTCTAAACTGGGGTGGCATGGTGAGCAAAAGAATGATGGATTTAACCCAGATCTTTTGACTGGGGGTGAATGTTTTGATTTGTTCTGCATTCCGTCCATCAATTTTGTGTATTTTGCTAACATCCTGTGCATCACTTAATGTGAAGGATAACACATTTTAAAAACGTTGTTGTTGATGTTCAGGGCTAGTCTCTTTTTTATCATTCTGCTGTTTCTTGGCACAGAGCAGTCAGGCTCAACTTAGAGGCAGTGTGTAAAGTATTTATGCAGTTCTTGAAACACTATATCTAAAAGTGGAACAATTGACCTTGCCTGCATCAAGTATTCGACACCTATACCTGTGCAACTTGATAAATTCTGGTCATCATCATCGAATAAGATGAACTTGGAGATATTAAGTCGGCAAAACATTGCTGATGCTTGAGTGAACACTGAATTTATAATTATTGGAAGTGAAATGATTGCCAATGAGGAGTTGGTGCCTGCAGAGATATATTCAAAAGGTGCGGACTATATTGTTCAAGAACCTAACAGCACATTGGAAGAAACTGACCTTAGTGTTGTGCCACATGTTGAGTGGGCTATTTGAAATGGTTCCAATTGAGTCATTGTACTGTCAAGTGACACAGATGTTATTATTGTGCTACTTAGATTTGTTGCAATGTTCATAAGTCAAGCATTGTCAGAGTTATGGATACGTTATGGAACAGGTGAAAAAAGACACTTAATTCCACTTAAAATTCTGCCCAAGAAACTCGACTCAGAGATGCCAAGTGTTCTTATCAAGGCACATATTCTTACGGGTGATAACTCTATGAGCAAAATTGGAACAAAACTTAGGGCCATATGTATCAAAAAAGAGTTTTGCGATTCTCAAATTGTGAATTTTAGTGAATCGCAATTAGAGAATCGCAAAATGCAATGTATGTAGGATTTGCTAAATATTTTGCGAATCCTACATATTCCTTATTTGCGAATCGCAAATTTAGATTCGCAAATAAGGAATACCTTCCCTTTCATTCCTATGGGCTAGGAGGCCCATAGGAATGAATGGGAAGACATTCTCAATTTGCGATTACCACTTAGAGAATCGCAAATTGAGAATGCAATTTCAAGGTTGCAAGGGTGCCAAAAGGACACCCTTTTGCACCCCTGAAATATGCATGTGTGCACATTTTGCGCACATACATGCCCTAAGGGCATGTATGTGCTCCAAATGGCACTTTGAAAAAAGCAAAAAAGTGCTTTTTTCTAGAAAATCGCAAATTACCACCAACTTGAAGTTGGTGGTAATTTGCAATTCCTTAAGGCCAAATAGCAAATTTCTGGTGCTTCCAGAATTGCATTTAAGGAATCGCAATTTGCAATTCCTTAATTGCATTCGCAAAATAGAGAATTGCAAATTTTGCGATTCTCTAATTTGCGATGGTCTTTTGGGATGATACATCCCAAAAGGCTTTTTCCCATTCGCAAACGGGCAGATTCTGAGAATCGGCCCGTTTGCGAACGGGAAAAAGGCTTGATACATATGGCCCTTAGAGCTTTAACTGCTGAACCTGTGAAGTTTCTAAAAGGATTTGCTGAGACAGAAGAATAATGTGACTTTAAAGGCATAGAAAAATACCTTGTGCATATGTGGAAAACGAGTTCTGACTGTCACAAATGTGATGATCTTCGGTAGAGTGAGTTCAAGAGATCAGTCACGCTAAGTGACCTTCCACCGACATCATATTCTGTGTGTGGACACATTAAAAGAGCGTTCTACTTGATCAGAAGATGTGTAAATGTTTTGGATCATGCATATGTAGAGAAAGATCCATGTGAATTTGGTTGGGAAGATATTGATGGAGTGCTAAAACCTACGAAATTTCAAAAGCCTCTACCCAGAGTACTTACACGTACATGTACTTGCAAAACCTGTGCTACAAAAAGATATTCCTGTCGATATGCTCTTCTCAAATGTTCAATATTCTGCAAATGTGCCAATAGCGATTGCCGAATCAAATAAATAAAGTGAACTATGAAAATGTGTCTAAAACAGGAGTGATAAACATTCTTTTTTTTCATATTCAGATCATAAAAATTGTTTGATGTGTACATAAAAGAATTAAAAAACATTATTATTTGTTTCATTTTTATGTATGTCTCTTCTTCCTCTATTAAAGCCACCATTTTGGAAAATGGTGGAAGGATTGCTCTGAGGAGTTATTTTCTGTCTCTATAAGACTACTTGACCCCCAAAACCTATGTTTTGACACAAAATGAAGTATATAGGTCTCGTGATTCCTGAAATATTACATCATCACTGCAACACATCCATCAATTTTAAAAATGTCATCCAGAAAAATTTGGCCTGGATTAGCAATGTCTACCCATGCTAAATTACTTCTCTAATGATACAAAACACAAATCAAAAATTAAAATCTCTGGATAACAATTTTTTACGAAGCTATATCAATGGGCCAGGACTAAAGAGTGCCATTCTGCCTGTAGCTTACAATTTCAATGTTGAGTTCAGCGTGCTGGAGGACTGCAACTTTAAATAAGTTACAGAGAGAAAGTGAGAGATGTCCTCGACTATGTTCATCCAACATCCACTAAGCAACATATCCCCATGAGTTTACTCTGCTCATCTTTCTTAGATTTGCGACTTACTCTGGTATTTGCTGTTTTGGACCATAAATGCCTGATCTGAGAAAGGGACAATCATGCATTTTTGAGGTGCCACTTAAATTGGTGGCTTTCTTCTATAAAGTCTGGTTTTGAGATAGCTACAGTTTAGCTAACCTCACATTTTCCCCAGAAATCATAATAAAAATATATTCATACTCACAGGGGCTTTTGGTCAGCCTTCTTTATCCACCAGTCTGTTCAAATTGTATTCACATTTTGCTTCTGCCCACCACATCATACAGCATGGGGCAATGGTTCAGCCCACCTCTTCCACTGGCTTTCACAGTGTGACTGACAGCAGATACCCCCGATCACATTTGCATAACCGCTGAAAAGGAGCGCACCTCATTGCCAGGGCTGATGGATCTGAGGTGTTGGGCCAAGCCTTTATTTCTATATGTTTTATATGTTTTACTTTTTTTTTTTTACATATTAACTTATTTATGCAAAAATGGTGCACTTGCCATGGCCAGACCTATTGGCTCGAACAATACTTGTTTTTAGACAGCTGGATGTTCAGTGCTTGATAGATTTGACCAACTCAAAGCTACTGCAGTTTTGGGCAACTCTTTGTGTTTTTGTTAATGCTGCTTATGCGTAATCAACATTGTCAACTGGATTAAAGTCACATTTCTAGAGTGTAAATATCTCACCAGTAGAATGAAGAGAAGGATTTAAATCAAAATGTCTAGTTTTTAGACTAAAACTAACATGGAAAAAAGACAAATATACAAGGGTTTATTAGGATGGACACTGGGACGAAAGGCGACCACGGTTTCAGGGAGATGCATTCTTTTATTTTTGAAAGAGGACCCAGTTAGTGTAGTTAAGGCTAAGGGAAGCAGCCCACGGGCGAGTATTGACGAATCTCTCTCTTCTAGCCCCTGATCAATGCTGCAGCGAAATCCATTTCTTTCAATTAAAATTTCCCAAGTAATTTAGCCATTTCTAAATGGAGGCAACTTGTCTCAGTTGGTCAGAGCATTGAACATGTCTGAGATTGATCACTGCAATTCTGCGTGTCAGGTCTTACACCTGAAACCGCTGAACTGGCGACAAATTGTTCAAAACGCCGCAGAACGTTTGATCTTGGGCTGCAGAGGAATTGACCACATTTCATCCAGCACGGAGCCCAGTGTACAGACTTGCTCTGGCAGCGCAACGCATTCCAAGGCCCTGGTAATAGATCTGTAGCTGTTAGCAGGGGCGAGAGAAGGGTTTCCTGATGTCACTAGCACACACTTTTTGAACAGGCCTCTATTCACATTGCCTCAATAGAATGGAGCATGGTTACACACGGAAATCCGGTTATTCAATGCCCTTCAACTTTAGAATAACATTTGTGCACTGGTATGGACAAATATTTAAAAATTTGGCATCATTATTCAATCTCAGCTGATATTTTTCGTTTGATCAGAGGTGGTTTTGTGATGATGCACAGATTTTACACCCGGGGGCATATTTGCTAAGTTTTAGTGCAACATTGCACATCAACCAAAGATATGGTGCTGTGTTGCTCCCCGCGAGCACTGACAAACTTTAGGCTGTGATACGCCAAAAAACACAGCATTGAACGATAGTACACGTGTCTGTGTGTTCTGCCGAGCAATGTTTTGTATCAGAAAGAGACCCTTCCAGTACAAAAACGATGCTTTCATTATTTTCAGTTTGTATGTGTGCTGTACTTTGCCAGACTTTTAAAAGTTGCTGCACTATTCCCCGTGCCTTAAAACATAAAATATCCTTTTTTATTAGATAGAGATTTGTATTGAAACCTACAACCTACTTTCATCATATGTCTGCCTGCAGGAAAGACGTCGTTGGCTCATGCATGCTTTCTCAGGACTGAACACTTGAGTCAGGATTTCACTAAAAGCAAATTGTAGTAGTGCAGACCTATTGTAAGTGTCATGAATGATCGGTGTTTGTATGCCCTGATCGATGAATGCCAAGATGGAACATACTGTATCTATGTCCAGGCCGTAGATGGTCAGTAGGTTACAAGCACTCAGGCTTGGTGGGTTCTATCATGACCAATAAACCCCTTTTCTCCTTTGATGTGAGTTTTCCCTTCTGCTGTTCTGCAAATCTGAAACTGGCATGCATCTGTGGCATAGCCTGGAATGCGACAATAGCCAGCAGGTAAAACCAGTGGCGTAACAATAGTCCCTGCAGCCTCGGCGGTACAATGGGGGCCCGAGCTCTAGGGGGCCCTCTCAAGCACCGTACCCGGATAACAGGCCCCTGACCTGAGAGCTCCTGAGAGGGTTTGGAGCTGGGAGGTGCCCCCTCCATGTACTATGCAGGGGGGTCCCCTCAAGTTTAGTTACGTCACTGGGTTAAAGATGGGTCTTGGCCTGAACTGGAGACAAGAGTCTAAACACAAAGACACATTGAGCTGATGTTCACATTTGACCTGTGAGAGTACTCGGGCCGTCCGCACCTGTGCCTGATCTTGGCTAAACCTGCAGTCTGTTGGGGACAGGGCCGGACTGGGAACCGAAACCGGCCCTGGCAAACTGCTCGGCCGCCCCCCCCCTGGGGGTAGGGGGGGTGCAGCCGAGCTGTTTACGAGGGCCGGTTTCGGGCGATTTTGTTACAGGGGGCCGATATTGCCGAAACAAAAATGGCCCCACCCTAGCGTCCCACCGGGGAAACGCCCGGTGCCTGCTACGGCCAGTCCGGCCCTGGTTGGGGACTGTGGACATGGGGTCTAGACCACAGCAGGAGGAAGGGGAATGCCACGAAGATGCTGGGAAGAACAGGGTGCAGCGCCGCCATGTTTAAGGCATCTTAGTTTGCAAATCAGTATATGTTACTTGAATTGTGTAGTATTTTGTATTGCTGTATGGCTTAAATACTCTCTTTTTACATAAAAGATAAACACTGGGATTGTCATTACATTACTGTGTCTGTTGGTTAGCGTTTGAGTTCTGAGCTCTTCCCCTTCCTGCTTCCTCCATGAGAAGTCAGTCACTGCTTGCCACTACTACCCTGAGAATCAGTGCTTAATTTGTAAAAAAAAATAAGTGCGAGGGCTCTAGTCAGCAGGCCACTTCTGCTTGCAATGCCCATTGCCGCTGTCAATTACAGTAACAGCATAACTAATAAGTCACACTCCTACAAGTATTACAATTCTGACAATTATAGGACCCCAAAGTTAAAAGAACGTCCTTGGCAGCAGGTCTTTCTTAATGTATATTGATTAATAAACAACAGTTGTTGTGCTCATTTCTGAATTTAAAAAACAGCGCCACCATGTGGCAGAATGTCATAGGTACCGCTGCTGACAATTAAGTGCGGGTGCAGAGCACCGAAAACGCCAGCTCAAATTAAGCACTGCTGAGAATCAAGAGCGGAAAGGGTTGTACTTGGTCCAGTTTTTCAGAGCCGTAGTAGGAAGGACCCAGAACACCTGTGTCAAACGTCAGCCATCACAATTTTGACCCAGATGGCTGGGTCTGGTTTCTGGTCCCCCAAAAGGGGTCTGATAACCTCACATGCTGACTCTCTGACTCTAGATCTATTAGATGGCACTTTCTGAGCACTTAGTTTTAATTTAGATGCAAAAGTTTAAGTTAATGAGCCCAATAGTATGCAAAAATGTATTTGTTTATCAATATCCAAATTGATTAGAAGTGCATTGAGGGTTACTATGATTTTTTTTGTATCGATGAGCTTAAAATACTTTGCATACAGGTGAACAGCATACACTTTGCAAAGGTTTATTAAGAGTTTCTTTTGTGTCTTGTGTGGGTCTTGTGCTGTACACATGACCCTTCAATAGTTCTGCAGCTGGTCCCAATGCATCTTGGGAGACAAAGCGCTAGCGGGTGCATGACAGGATGTGACAGGTCAGCGCCTTGAGGCAGAAGTACTGTCAGCTGCGAAAATGGACAACTGATCATTTCTGGCTCCAGTGACGAGGTGGTTAATTTCCAGCAGTAGGTCAGCCTTTATCTCAAAAGTCTCTCTGCATGAAATTGAGAATATCTCGTTTCAGATGCAGGAAGGCGACCGCTGTGGTCTTGGCACCTTACACTGATTAAATTATGCATCACAAGCCTTTACTTACTAAAATACATAATCACAACTGAAGTGCTCATTCCACTGCGGTAATTTCATTTTGGCACTGCCTAAAAAGCAATAAACAAAGCAAGTCTGCCTATTTCAAACCTGTGTCTAAAATGTCGCATCACCTGCCAGCGTCCCTCCCATCACTGAAACGGGGTAGCCATTTTTTGCGTCAGACGTGCGCTGTCTGGGAATAATTACGTCCCTGTCACCTGCAGGGGTGTTTGAGGTGTCAGCGGCGGTAGCGTGGCTCCCTCCAAGCCAGGCTTTGTTGCGAGATTGAATGTCTGCACCACCTGTCACGTGCTCACCTTTGCACCGCCACGCAGGACCTCATTACTTCGGGTGTTAGCGGTGCAGTGTTTCCAGGTCTTCTCCGGGGACCGGTTGGCTGTCGCCACTTCAGACGCATGACAGCTAAATCTATTTGTGGCGCTGGCCGAATAAAGTCCATTATTGCGCCAACAGTTGAGTTGTACTGCCGGTCGGTTAATAAACCACTCCACTGCATTTTAATGACCGAGGCGAAGATTGCCTGTCGCCAGGTGGATATTAGCAACCTGACAACTGGTCACGAGACTGTGTATGCAGTAGTGGAAATAAATGAATGCTGTCATAGCTGATAATTCATAGGTGACTATGCCCCATCAATTTTCCTATGTTTTATGTATCTCGCAAAGATCAGGTGAAAAAAATAGGTATATTACCCCCGTTCGAATACAGCTATATTTGTAGCAATATGTGACTTTTACAGGGTTCACAAACATCAGCAAAAGCCACTTGGAGCTCTAAGCTAGATGTATTCACACACCTAAAACATGCGGATGACTGCCGAGAGGATGTTCTAACAGCAGCAATGTAATATCGCTGCACATTCAGAGCCTGATCCTCAAAGGTTTTTGTCTGACCTATTCTTGCTGTATTACAGACATACTCCATCAAGCCACGAGTAAATCAGGAGTACTCCTGCCTTACTCCTGGAGATTTGTGTGAATCTCGTTTCCACAGGAGCATGTTTTTCCTATGTGGAGAGACCCCTTCTCATACACCTCATCAAATATAAATGAATGCTAAAAATATTGCATATGTTACAGACAGACTAGAATCAAGCTAGCATCTATGCAGGCATGCAGGTTAATTCATTTACATACCAGCTGAAGCGAAAGTGACACTATACATCCTTTCACCCTGATGACATGACGTGGTTCGCTCTTTTTCTACCCTCTACCTATAACATCCCCCTGTTTCTTGCTCAGGACCTCTTTAAAGGGCATGGATTCAAGGCTACAGAAAGTAAGCAAGTACATTGGAGCCCTTTCACTTTCTGGTCCTGATGCTGCCTTCATGACCCTTAAGACCACGAGTAGCGAAGGAAAAGTCAGAGTAGCAAATACTACCCTTGACGACACGTAATGTCCTGCATATCTGTCGTTTAACTGTGTGGTGAACATTGCCTCTGCGTTACTACGTTTCCATGGTAAAACTAATTTTGATATGCATCTCAAATTGTTTTAACTCCCGGTTCCTTTAAATGTATGTTTAGATGTTTGTCAACTGATTAGAAATGTCTATTTGCCACAAAGTCAAGCGTTGTCATCACCCTTTAATCAAGGAAGCTAAAAAGCAAGTAAAAACAGAATGCTTAGATGTAGGCCATCAAATGAACATAAGCTGTAGTTAAATTAGCAGGAGCGACCTGCGACTCCTTTAATGCCATTTAATTTTTTTAATGCATCGTTATCTTACTCAGATTAAATGAGCATTTTCAAAGTGACAGATATGATGTTTAAAGGACTTGCTGGTTGAGAGTTCTGGCTGCAGACTGCTTTACCTCTCTAGCAAGACCTCAAGTTCTCACAAACACCAAACATAACACACACAGCTTCAGAATGGGTCTTAGGTACATGCTGTTTTAGCCAGCCCCCATTATCATTGGCTCAGGAAGCTGTCACTTTTTTGACCAGCCCAAATTTTGTCACAGATGTTTACACATACGTTTTTAAACTGATGAGTAGTCAAAATAGTTCTCCATGGTGCCAACGCACACACAAATAATACTTTACACTCGGATGCAAAGTGAAAGGACTAATGACGCGCCTTCATTTTTTTAAAATGTACTCTCACTTGCTGCAGTGACAAACTGAATTTTTATTACTATTCTGTCTGTCACAACAACGTCTTGCCAAATACAACATGGCGCCCTACAGCCTTTCCAGCCCCTCTCTCAGAACCATAAAACCTCGCACATTTGCCTTTTTTCAGCAAGTAGCGAGCACACAGGGCGTGCTTTGGTTCACTAGAACAGCACACGTCTTGAGATAGCAACATGGTGTCCTACAACCTACTTCCACATTAGGACGCTCAGCCCAAACCAGTCCCTTTAATGAAGAATCGGGTGTCTTTGTAGAGTCACTGCTTCTAATGAAAGTATCTCCAAACATTGTGTTGCACAGACTCAGCGGGTGGTGCACCTCATGTGTCCTGCTACACAGAAGGAGAAACAGAAGAAAAGATTTGCGCACTTCACAGGTGTTAAATTTGATCTGATAAGTACACCTGTGTAATATAAAGTGGCAAAGCCAATAAGCAATTTAAAGTGGGGTGTTTAAGTAGAGTCTAATGTGTTTGGTTCCCTTAAGAGAAGTAACAAACAAGGTGCTTCTGTTACCTTTCTTTCCTTGCTTCAAGTGATGTACGAGCGCAGATAAAAATAACATTGGGGTATATATATATATATACATATATATATATATATATATATATATATATATATATATATATATATATATATGTGATGTCATGTGATCAAGGCCACAGGACGTGGCCGAAACGCGTCATGGGCAGCACGAGCTTGAAATAAACTTGCAATATCAGCACCAGCAAATTTGGAGCCCGTTAATCTGTTCAGTGCATTACCTGCACTTGAATTGTTGTTCTGATATATATATATATATATATATATATATATATATTCACTGAAAAAACCATAGGTTTCAGGCACGTTATAGGTAGAAATTAGCATTTAAAAAACCTTAGAAATTCACTGAAAAAACCATAGGTTTCAGGGGCGTTATAGTTAGTTGGACATTTCACTCGTACAAAACCATAGAAATTCCCCCGTTATAGTTAGTTCAGCTAACTATAACTCGCGCGCCCGCAATGCACTGCTGATGACGTCACATATTACATCACTCATGACATGGTCAGTGACATCACTCATGACATCACTGATGACATCTGAAATGACATCACCGATGACATCATCCTTGTGATAGAGTGGCAGACCTCCTCTCACCCTAATATAACCTTTGATACACACACTCAAAAATACAAACTGACATTTTCAAAACAATGGACATACCAATACCAGTTACAACACACCTATTCAGTAATTCCAAGATCTACACACACATCCACTCATTCACCAATTCCCTATACAGTCACTCATACATGTACTCACTCATCATATGTACTCATACACCTATACATCCTGTTACACACCGCCACTCATCCTTAGAGTTACTCACACACATAGTCACACATGCAAACAAAGTATCAAACATCCATTTACTTGCATATACAGTTATACACACACTACCACACTTACTTCTACAGAAACTTACACATACTTACTCTCTTAAACAATCACTTATAGAAACACCTACTTATTTGTACAGGAACTCTTCCAATCTCTCACTCTCACATATACTCACTTATATACACCAATACTCACATATACTAGTTTAAAACATATGTAGTTACTCATAAAGACACTATTGAGACAGTCATTCACTCACTAACACACCCATACACACACTCATCCACCTATAGTCCTGCACACATGCTGTCTTCAACACATACAAACAGTGAGTCACTCATTCATGCATCTATGCACTAAGTAATACCCCCACCGAACCATACAGACACTCAGACACTCATACTGATACTCAAAAAACCAACTAATAACCCATATAGACACTCATGTAGCTACTCACCAACCCATGCAGCCACTTATACACAAAGTGAGAGACTGATACAGATATTTTCATATTTAAACATTACTCACTAACCCATGTATTCACTAAGATACACTTAATCAGTCAGTTATACAATCAATTTTACAAAAAAAAATCATCCATTTAGACACTTATATACCCATTTATTCTTCCATCGACCTTGAGATATACATATATAAAACATATTTAATTTTCAGAAAAACACACATTCACTGGATGATGTCATCAGTGATGTCATCAGTGATGTCATTTGAGATGTCATCAGTGATGTCATGAGTGATGTCACTGACCATGTCATGAGTGATGTAATATGTGACATCATCAGCAGTGCATTGCGGGAGCGCGAGTTATAGTTAGCTGAACTAACTATAACGGGGGAATTTCTATGGTTTTGTACGAGTGAAATGTCCAACTAACTATAACGCCCCTGAAACCTATGGTTTTTTCAGTGAATTTCTAAGGTTTTTTAAATGCTAATTTCTAACTATAACGTGCCTGAAACCTATGGTTTTTTCAGTGAATATATATATATTTATTATACTATGTATACATGTGAAAATGTCTCGGTCCGCCTGTTTGCCTCGGTGGCACGGAAAAAATGGGTGGAACTGACGTCAGCACGCCGACGAGGTCCTCTTATGGCTCCGATGACGTCATACGGTGTCGCGAGCGGAGCCGTGCTATTATGACGTCCTCGTTGACGTGGGAGAGCTAGGAAAGTGTTCAGGCTAGTCCTTTGGGAGCAACTGTTTATGTTGCCACTCCAGAAACCAAAACCAGTGATCAGAGGGCAGAGGCCCTGCAGATGGCACACGAGGTGGGGTGCCCAGTCGTGTGCACCGGCGGGGCAGCAAAGTGACAAGCACCACAACCCACAAAAAAGGTAACAAGGGCACTGAATAACACAGGATCTTCTCTTTGTATCTGGCAGGAACAACGAAGTTAAAATGTCCTAGTACCAAAATGTAGAATTAGTGCTACAACGGTCTTCAAGAGGACCTGCGATGCCGCTTCTGCCTCCCGTACCCTGGAGGCGGCACATGGGTCACGCGGTACGGTCATACTGCGGTGGGACGCACACTCGTTGACCTCTCATGGCACTGCTCCACACTTCAGGGAGGACGCTTTCCATTAGCTATGTTTTCTTATGACGTTTTGCGCCGGCCCCGTCCAACAACAGAACTCCTTTAGATCCAAACAGACTCTTTTACTCTCTCACCGGAAGTGAAACCAGGCCACGTGGACATTTTCACAATACAACAGCCGGGAATGCACTTTTCGGTACAAAAACCACATTCCTTCCTCCTAATTAATCAAATAAACGTCTCACTGAAGAACAGGGGCCAGCTTCGATCGGTAAGCAGCCGTTACAACGACTTTTTTACTTCGCGATACCATTACAATGCATGCATTACCACGCATGCGTTGTACATCGCAAAGTCATTACTACGCATTTTTTTAGAACGCATGGTCATTTACCACGCATGCCTTTACAACGAATTTTGTTGTAAAGGTATGTATGGTAAATGACCATGCGTTCTAAAAAACATGTAGATGATCCACGTCGTTGTAAGGCAACAGAGGCTGTTCCGTTTCCTCACAACGACGTGCACCGCCCCTCAGAGACGACGTGAAGCAGGAACCACGAGGAGTGAGAGGTAAGGGGATTGGGCATGGGGTGGGGGTTTCTTTTCTAGGGTTTAGGGTAGTGCAGTGGTGTTTGGGTGGTGTAGGGGGTCGTGCTGGGGGTAGTGTTTTAGGGTTTAGGGTAGTGCAGTGGTGTTTGGGTAGAGTAGGGGGTCATGCTGGGGGTAGTGTTTTAGGGTTTAGGGTAGTGCAGTAGTGTAGGGGGTCGTGCTGGGGGTAGTGTTTTAGGGTTTAGGGTAGTGCAGTGGTGTATGGGTAGTGTAGGGGGTCGTGCTGGGGTTGTGTTTTAGCATTTAGGGTAGTGCAGTGGTGTTTGAGTAGTGTAGGGGTCATGCTGGTGGTAGTGTTTTAGGGTTTAGGGTAGTGCAGTGGTGTTTGTGTAGTGTAGGGGTCATGCTGGGGATAGTGTTTTATGGTTTAGGGTAGTGCAGTGGTGTTTGGGTAGTGTAGGGGGTCATGCTGGGGGTAGATTTAGGGTTTAGGGTAGTGCAGTGGTGTTTGGGTAGTGTAGGGAGTCGTGCTGGGGTAGTGTTTTAGGGTTTAGGGTAGTGCAGTGCTGTTTGTGTAGTGTAGGGGGTTGTGCTGGGGTAGTGTTTTAGGGTTTATGTTAGTGCAGTGGTGTTTGGGTAGTGTAGTGGGTAGTGCTGGAGTAGTGTTTTAGGGTTTAGGGTAGTGCAGTGGTGTTTGTGTAGTGTAGGGGTTAGTGCTGGGGGTAGTGTTTTAGGGTTTAGGGTAGTGCAGTGGTGTTTGGGTAGTGTAGGGGTTCATGCTGGGGGTAGTATTTTAGGGTTTAGGGTATGGCAGTGGTGTTTGGGTAGTGTAGGGGGTCATGCTGGGGGTAGATTTAGGGTTTAGGGTAGTGCAGTGGTGTTTGTGTTATGAGGGGGTCGTGCTGGGGGTAGTGTTTTAGGGTTTAGAGTAGTGCAGTGGTGTTTGTATAGTGTAGGGGTTTAGGGTAGTGCAGTGGTGTTTGTGTAGTGTAGGGGGTCATGCTGGGGGTAGTGTTTTAGGGTTTAGGGTAGTGCAGTGGTGTTTGTGTACTGTAGGGGTAGTGTTTTAGGGTTTAGGGTAGTGCAGTGGTGTTTGTGTAGTGTAGGGGTCATGCTGTGGGTAGTGTTTTAGGGTTTAGGGTAGTGCAGTCGTGTTTGTGTAGTGTAGGGGGTCGTGTTTTAGGGTATAGGGTAGTGCAGTGGTGTTTGGGTAGTGTAGGGGGTCATGCTGGGGTTAGTGTTTTAGGGTTTAGGGTAGTGCAGTGGTGTTTGGGTAGTGTAGGGGGTCGTGCTGGGGGTAGTATTTTTGGGGTTAGGGTAGTGCAGTGGTGTTTGTGTAGTGTGGGAGGTCATGCTGGGGGTAGATTTAGGGTTTAGTGTAGTGCAGTGGTGTTTGGGTAGTGTAGGGAGTCATGCTGGGGGTAGTGTTTTAGGGTTTAGGGTAGTCCAGTGGTGTTTGTGTAGTGTAGGGAGTCGTGCTGGGGGTAGTGTTTTAGGGTTTAGGGTAGTGCAGTGGTGTTTGGGTAGTGTAGGGGGTCGTGCTGGGGGTAGTGTTTTAGGGTTTAGGGTAGTGCAGTGGTGTTTGTGTAGTGTAGGGGGTCATGCTGGGGGTAGTGTTTTAGGGTTTAGGGTAGTGCAGTGGTGTTTGGGTAGTATAGGGGTAGTGCTGGGGTAGTGTTTTGGGTTTACGGTAGTGCAGTGGTGTTTGTGTAGTGTAGGGGGTTGTGCTGGGGTAGTGTTTTAGGGTTTAGGGTAGTGCAGTGGTGTTTGTGTAGTGTAGAGGGTAGTGTTTTAGGGTTTAGGGTAGTGCAGTGGTGTTGGTGTACTGTAGGGGGTCGTGCTGGGTTCTAGTGTGTTAGGGTTTAGGGTAGTGCAGTGGTGTTTGTGTAGTGTAGGGGGTTGTGTTTGAGGGTTTAGGGTCGTGCAGTGGTGTTTGGGTAGTGTAGGGGGTCATGCTGGGGGTAGTGTTTTTGGGTTTAGGGTAGTGCAGTGGTGTTTGGGTGGTGTAGGGGGTCGTGCTGGGGTAGTGTTTTAGGGTTTAGGGTAGTGCAGTGGTGTTTGAGTAGTATAGGGGGTCATGCTGGTGGTAGTGTTTTAGGGTTTAGGGTAGTGCAGTGGTGTTTGTGTAGTGTAGGGGGTCATGCTGGGGGTAGTGTTTTATGGTTAGGGTAGTGCAGTGGTGTTTGGGTAGTGTAGGGAGTCGTGCTGGGGGTAGATTTAGGGTTTAGGGTAGTGCAGTGGTGTTTGGGTAGTGTAGGGAGTCGTGCTGGGGGTAGTGTTTTAGGGTTTAGGGTAGTGCAGTGGTGTTTGTGTAGTGTAGGGGGTTGTGCTGGGGGTAGTGTTTTAGGGTTTATGTTAGTGCAGTGGTGTTTGGGTAGTGTAGGGGGTAGTGTTGGGGTAGTGTTTTGGGGTTTAGGGTAGTGCAGTGGTGTTTGTGTAGTGTATCACGAAGACTCCGTCGCTAAAATCCTATCGACCTTAAACCCGAACAACCATTTTAATGACCCTCTCCCCCCAACTGCCTAGTGGCTGCCGCCCAGTCCATTATTCCAAGCTGGACTGCAATAACTAACGCCTCTCTGCGGCAGGGATCCATTCCTGACTCTCTGAAAGCAGGCCAAGTCCTCCCCATTTTGAAAAAGCCGTTGCTGGACCCAGCTTCCCCGACAACTTCAGACCTATCTCCAACATCCCTCTCTTAGCTAAAGTGTTGGAGAAATGTGTACAACAGCAACTAAGTCAACACATCAACAACTTCCACCTACTTGATGACTTCCAATCTGGATTCAGACCCGGGCACAGCACCGAAACGACCATGCTCCACATCGTTGACGATGCTGTCCAAGCCCTTGACCAAGGGAAAACCTGCCTCCTAATCCTCCTAGATCTATCCTCGGCCTTCGACACGGTCAACCATGTAAAACTACTTCAACGCCTCAAACTCAGGATGGGATTGGATGGCTCCGTTCTAAAATGGTTTAGGTCCTTCCTCCAAAACCGATAACAGAGATTCCTAATCAACGGCAACCTATCGGCTCCCTCTCCGGTCACGGTTGGAGTCCCTCAAGGATCAACCCTGTCCCCTACCCTCTTCAACCTTTACCTTGAAACTCTTGCCGAAGTTCTACGCACAGCGAATATCTCCTACCATATGTACGCTGACGACACTCAGATCTACATCAAAACCTCATCCCTCGAGGAGATTCTCTCCCTGAATGAGGCCCTGAAAGAGACTGTCCAATGGCTCGCCTCCAATCAACTCAAACTCAACGCAAAGAAAACAGAATTTCTCTTAATTTCCCCCCCAAAAACCAATCCCGAGATGCAGATATGGATTAAGGCTATCACAGCCTTAGATTGCCCACCGACCATCGTGGACTCGGCCAAATCTCTGTGAATTACCCTGGACAGAAATTTGAACATGCGGGACTACATCAACGCGATGGCCAAATCAGCCAGATTCCACCTGAGCCACCTTAGGAAACTGAAACCCTTCCTCGACACTGCCGACCTAAAAATGGCAGTCCAAGCACTCGTCATCTCCAGACTGGAATATGGCTGCTCTACCCTCTCGGGTTTACCAAAGATCTCCCTGGCACCTTTAAAAGCCTGCCTCAACACTGCCGCCAGACTTCTTACCAGCTCAAGAAAATTCGACCACATTTCTCCACACCTGAAAGTTTTGAACTGGCTTCCTCTTGAGGCTAGAATACAGCTTAAACTGGCCTGCATCACACACAAGGCCTTATACTCAAACTCCCTGCTTATCTTGCACAGAAACTTGTGGTATCCGGAGGAATCAGAAACTCCCGATCCGCCAGAGACCTCCTGCTACAACCTGCACGCTTCCGGGAAAAAAAACGTACAATCGGGCTTTTTCTGGGGCCGCTCCAAGAATATGGAACTCTCTCCCGCCCACCATCAGAAGAATCCCTTCTCTGACACGCTTCAAAAAGGAGGCCAAAACCTTCCTTATGGGTAAATTCCTCGTTTAAATGTTGCCTCCAACCAGCACAGAGACCCTGATCAACTCCTGACTAGCGCCTCCCCTCGGATTACCTAGTCACCTCTCCTAGAAACCTGGGGACTTCTCTCGAGCAACTATAAAATGCAAACTGTACATACGTGTCCTCTATCCTTTATATATCCTGCACCCTGCCCCCTTTTACCTTTTGTATATTATTGTGATTCCAAGCCTATTGTACATTTCTATGTTTCCTGTAAAGTGCTCTGATACGGGTCAAGTTCGCGCTCTATAAAACACAAAAATAAATAAATAAATAAATAAATAGTGTTGGGGTAGTGTTTTAGGGTTTAGGGTAGTGCAGTGGTGTTTGTGTAGTGTAGGGTGTAGTGCTGGGGGTAATGTTTTAGGGATTAGGGTAGTGCAGTGGTGTTTGGGTAGTGTAGGGGCTCATGCTGGGGGTAGTGTTTTAGGGTTTAGGGTATGGCAGTGGTGTTTGGGTAGTGTAGGGGGTCGTGCTGGGGGTAGTGTTTTATGGTTTAGGGTAGTGCAGTGGTGTTTGGGTAGTGTAGGGGGTCGTGCTGGGGGTAGTGTTTTATGGTTTAGGGTAGTGCAGTGGTGTTTGGGTAGTGTAGGGGGTCGTGCTGGGGGTAGATTTAGGGTTTAGGATAGTGCAGTGGTGTTTGGGTAGTGTAGGGAGTCGTGCTGGGGGTAGTGTTTTAGGGTTTAGGGTAGTGCAGTGGTGTTTGTGTAGTGTAGGGGGTTGTGCTGGGGTAGTGTTTTAGGGTTTATGTTAGTGCAGTGGTGTTTGGGTAGTGTAGGGGGTAGTGCTGGGGTAGTGTTTTAGGGTTTAGGGTAGTGCAGTGGTGTTTGTGTAGTGTAGGGTGTAGTGCGGGGGTAGTGTTTTAGGGTTTAGGGTAGTGCAGTGGTGTTTGGGTAGTGTAGGGGTTCATGCTGGGGGTAGTGTTTTAGGGTTTAGGGCATGGCAGTGGTGTTTGGGTAGTGTAGGGGGTCGTGCTGGGGGTAGTGTTTTAGGATTTATGTTAGTGCAGTGGTGTTTGTGTAGTGTAGGGGGTCGTGCTGGAGGTAGTGTTTTAGGGTTTAGGGTAGTGCAGTTGTGTTTAGGTAGTGAAGGGGGTCGTGCTGGGGGTAGTGTTTTAGGGTTTAGGGTAGTGCAGTGGTGCTTGTGTAGTGTAGGGAGGTCGTGCTGGGAATGTTGTTAATTTCTATGGCAAAATGACTGAGAAAGATAATGTGAATTTACAGAAAATATGCTCTCATTTTAGCTTCTGGAGCACCTTCCAAAACTCTATGGGACAAGCATGTGAAAATAGTTTTCTCTCAAACATGATTCATGATATCCCAGCAGAAGGTTTTTCACAGGGTAAAATCACCTTAGAACACACCACAATTCCTGAAATTAGTATGGTACCATCAACAAATGAATTCTAATGTAACTAAAGTCTGTTATCACCCTTTATAGTTCTCCTTTTGGTAACCCTCAAAATCTTTGATTCACTGCAATGCATTTCAATGGGGTACTATTGGTCCCAAGATGGCTGCCAGCAATTCTAGGATGAAGTGCTGACAGCCAATCAGATCTCACAATGACATGTGTGGTTAGGCTCCGCCCAGATATATATGTGATTTTTCTTTTGATTTTCTCAGGAACTACTGAACGGATTTACACCATTTAACAAAAAGGGTTCTTTCTGAACCAAGAACTACCTCTTTGCCAAATTTGGTGTAATTCCGTTCAGCAGTTCGGGCTGTAGCCGTGTCTAAAGTTTCCTATGGAAAATTGCATGGGGAAAACACGTTTTGGGACCCCCCTTTTTTCTCAGCCCCCACTTGACGAATCACCCCGAGACTTTCAGGATAGGAGCGGACCAGAGCGGGCCATAAGTTTTGAAAATTTCGCGAAGATTCGTCAACCGGCGCCAAAGTTATTGGAAATAGAATGTTGTGAATTTCCTATGGAAAATAGGTCCTAACTATAACTATCTACTGGCGACCGCCAGTAGATAATATATATATATTCACTGTACGGGTGAGTGAGTGGATGTGTGTGTGTAGACCTAAGAATCAGTGAGTGGGTATGTAGTCATTGGTGTTGGAGTGTCTATGGTTTTGCGAATGGCAGTCTGTAATTTAGAGTGGGTGTATCAAAGGTTATATTAGGGTGTGAGGAGGTGCATCAGATTATCACGTGGATGATGTCATCAGTGATGTCATCAGTGATGTCATTTGAGATGTCATCAGTGATGTCATCAGTGATGTCACTGACCATGTCATGAGTGATGTAATATGTGACGTCATCAGCAGTGCATTGTGGGGCGCGAGTTATAGTTAGCTGAACTAACTATAACGGGGGAATTTCACGGGTTTTGTACGAGTGCAATGTCCAACTAACTGTAACTGTCCCTAAAACCTATGGTTTTTTCAGTGAATTTGTAAGGTTTTTTAAATGCTAATTTCTAACTATAACGTGCCTGAAACCTATGGTTTTTTCAGTGAATTTCAAAGGTTTTTTAAATGCTAATTCCTAACTATAACATGTCTGAAACCTATGGTTTTTTTCAGTGAATTTCAAAGGTTTTGTAAATGACAATTTTTAAATGTATTAATTGTTATCTTTATTTTTTTGATACTGATTTACTACATTTTTTTAAACTATTTATTTTTAGAAATTTTATTTTTTAAATTACATTGTAATTGCATTATACATTACATTACAAAATATACTTTCTCAGAATGAATTACTTTAGTTTAAATACTTTGCAAATAGGCAATAGACTTTTAAGTACAGTAGTTACAGTTGTTGCAATGGGCAACACAATTTCAAACACAATGCAACATTGAGCTCAATGTGAATTTCTAGTTAAATGCAATTAGTTACTTTATGGATTACTTTTCTAACCACAGGACTGGATCCTAGATTCAGTCCTGGGACATCTCCTGTAAACAGTTGAGTAAAAGCGTTTTGGTTACAGTACTGATTTTTAAGGAATATTATTGTATTTTAAAAGTTGACACTTAGAAACTTTTTCACATAGAATCACCAATGTTATACTATGGGAGGAAAAAAATCTTAGCAGGTAAGTAGTGTTATCGTTACTTTTTCTTACTCAGTGGTGGTTAAAATTACTTTTCAGGATCAGTACTGGGCTCAAAGATGCAGCTCTGAGGTCTCTCCTGATAACAGGTGAGTAAATCGGAATTCGTTGTTCGGCTGATTTTAGAGGAATATTTGCACAATGGTGAAGGAAGGGGGTGGGGCCTGAGGTGACATGTCTGCAAACACGCCCTGTGGTGGGTTTTAAGTTGGAGAATTAATTCCTCCTCAATCCCGAGGGACCCTAGGGGCCAACTAGCCCACCAGATACCTCCAGTATGCGCCAGAGAGCTGCGTTGTAGAGAGGTGTTCAGAGGCCACGCCCCTTTTTACAACACTCTGCAACGCAGCTCCGTGGCGCTTACTGGAGGTACCTGGTGGGCTTGTTGGCCCCCAGGGACCCTCAGGATTGAAGGGGATTTAATTCCCCATCTTAAAACGCGCCACGGGGCCTGTTTGCACACATGTCACCTGAAGCCCCGCCCCTCCCTTCACCACTGTGCAAACGCGCCCCGTGGCGCGTTTTAAGTTGGGGGATTAAGTCCCCTTGAATCCTGAGGGTCCCTGGGGTCCAACTTACCTCCAGTAAGCGCCACAGAGCTGCGTTGCAGAGAGGTGTAAAAAGGGGCGTGGCCTGGACCACCTCTCTGCAACGCAGCCCCCTGGCGCATACTGGAGGTTCCTGGTGGGCTAGTTGGCCCCCAGGGACCCCCAGTATTGAAGGGGAATTCATTTCCCAACTTAAAATGCACCACAGGGCGCGTTTGCAGAGTGTTGCTGGGAGGGGGCGGAGCCTCGGCACGATCGCGTGTGTTTTTGTTTTTTTGTTTTTTGGAAGGGGGCTGTGTGGCCCCTCTTCTTTTTACTTTTTTTGGGCCCTGGGGACCCCATCCCCCAGGGCCTGACCCCTTTTTTAATTTAAAAAACAAAAAAAAATAACGGGAAGGGGGCCGCGTGGGCCCCCCTCCCGTGGCCAATTCCGGCCCCGGGGACCCCATCTCCTGGGGCGGCCTTTATTTATTATTTACAAAAAAAAAATGTTTTAATTATGGGGAGGGGGGCAGCGTGGCCCCCCCTCCCTGGCCCCTACTAGCCCCGGGGACCCCATCCCCGGGGCTGGCCCTCTCTGTTGGGGACCGTAGGGGGTCCCCAATGCCCCCACGGTCCCGCCGGCTCCCCGCGTCCTGCGGGAGCCGGCATTGCTTTTCCACATGGGGAGCTGCTAAGATGCAGCTCCCGTGTGGAAAGCAATCTGCTTGGTTTTGGAAGAGAGAGCAGGTTTCCTGCTCTCTCTTCCAAAACCAAAGCAGTTTGCTATGGCAGGGCGGGAGCCGCGAGGCTCCCGTCCTGTCATAGCAAACTACAGTGTCCCGGGGTAGGCACCCGGGACACTGCAGGAGCCGGCCCTGGGGGGTGGCGGTCCACAGGGCCATCAAGGGCTCCAGGAGGGGGGCCACGTGGCCCCCTCCCTTCACATGCACATCCCCCGGGAGGTGGTGGTCCCGGGGACTCGGGGTCCGTTCCGGACCCCCAAATTAGCATTTTTTTTAGTGCCCCGGGGAGGTGGCGGTCCCCGGGGCGTGTGGGGGCTCGAGCCCCCCCACACAGGTATATTATTTTTAAAAAAAGAAGCCCCGGGGGGTGGCGGTCCCCGGGGCTTGGGGGGGCCTTAGAGGCCCCCCATATAATTAATAATAAACCCCCGCATGCCCCCGGGACTTGGCCCACCCGGGGGCCAATTAACCACGAAGCGCGGGAGCCAGCGCTTCATTTTTTTTTTTATCGGCAGGATCCGCGCACCCAGCGCGTTTTTTGCCGATTTAAAAAAAAAAATTTGGGCCCTGAGCAGGCCTAGGGGGTCAGGGTGTTTCTACCCTGCCCCCTTTTTGCGTTTTGCGCACTTGTTTTACTGCTTTCTTGTTCCTCGGTTCTACCGAGGAACAAGATGGCTGCCAACACTTCCTGGTTTGGAGTGTTGACAGCCAATTAGCATGCAGCTCGTGGTCGGGAGGGTGCGCGGATCCACCGCGGCCATAGATATCGAAACTTTTATTTTGGATTTTCTCAGCAACTACTGAACGGATTTACACCATGTTTAAAATGGGTGCTTTCTGAACCAAGCACTACCTTTTTGCCAAATTTGGTGTAATTCCGTTCAGCAGTTTTGGCTGTAGCCTTGCATAAAGTTTCCTATGGGAAATTGATTTTTTCACTCTTATTTTTTGAATTTCTCCACAACTACTGAACGGATTTACACCATTTTAAAAAAGGTCGCTTTCTGAACCAAGCGCTACCTTTTTGCAAAATTTGGTGTAATTCCGTTCAGCAGTTCGGGCTGTAGCCGTGGCTAAAATTTCCTATGGGAATTAACATGGAGAAAACACGTTTTGGGACCCCCTTTTTTCTCGGCCCCTGCTTGATGAATCACCCGAAACTTTCAAGACAGGAGCGGACCGGAGCGCCCCACTAGTTTTGAAAATTTTGCGATGATTCGTCAAACGACGCCAAAGTTATTGGGAATAGAATGTTACGGATTTCCTATGGATAATAGGTCCTAACTATAACTATCTACTGGCGACCGCCAGTAGATAAATTTACCTACTGGCGGTCGCCAGTAGGTAGTTATAGTTAGGACCTCATTTCTATTCAAAAAGCGTTTTTTCTTTTGCCAATATCTTTGGCGCCGGTTGACGAATCTTTGCGAAATTTTCAAAACTAATGGGGCGGACCGGTCAGCTCCTGTGTTGAAAGTTTCAGGGTGATTCATCAAGCGGGGGCCGAGAAAAAAAGGGGGTCCCAAAGCGCGTTTTCCCCATGTTAATTTCCATAGGAATTTTGAAACAGATTACAGCCCGAATTGCTGAATGGAACTACACCAAATTTGGCAAAAAGGTAGGTCTTGGTCTAGAAAGCGTGCTTTTTTTTAAATGGTGTAAATCCGTTCAGTAGTTTCTAAGAAAATTAAAAATTAAAAAATATCGATATCTGGGCGGAGCCTAACCACACATCTCATCGTGAGATCTGATTGGCTGTCAGCACTTCATCCTGGAATTGCTGGCAGCCATCTTGGGACCAATATACATGATAGCACCCCACTCAAATGCATTGTAGTAAATAGAAGGTTTTGAGGGTCACCAAAAGGAGAACTATAAAGGGTGATAACAGACTTTAGTTACATTAGAATTCATTTGTTGATGGTGCCATACTAATTTTAGGAATTGTGGTGTGTTCTAAGGTGATTTTACCCAGTGAAAAACCTTCTGCTGGGATATCATGAATCATGTTTGAGAGAAAACTATTTTCTCATGCTTGTCCCATAGAGGTTTGGAAGGTGCTCCAGAAGCTAAAGTGAGAGCATATTTTCTGTAAATTCACATTATCTTTCTCAGTCATGTGAGAATGAAGTCTGACATTCTCAGTAAAACATGTACATCCAACAAGGGCAGAGACTGTTGTGGTGTCTTCCACATTAAGAATAAAGACATGTAGACCAGACGAAGTTACAAGTCTCATTTAATCACTTCATCCATCAACTGCTCATCTGTAACTGACTCATTAAGAACCCTCTTACATAGCTCGGTTCCAGATGGAACCCAGGATGATGTCACACATCTCCCCTCTTTACAGCAAAAGAAACTAAACAAAGCAATAAAAGGCAAAATAGAGAAGAGGGTTACAAGCATGGTAAAGACATTAGGAAAGTGACAAAACTTGAAGAGAACTTAACAAACAGTCTTTCATAAACAAAGGTTGTCTACACACCCTCTGACTCTTCACTCTAATATTGACAAGTAAAGAGTGAGATCCTGTATGAGAAGAAATTACACCATTTGAAGATGAATATTTGCCAGAAAAACCCTCTTTCACAAAGACAGGATTAGGATCGGCTTTGACAACAACAACCCTGCTTTTATTCCAAATCCTACCATCCTCAGTCTTCACAGCATTCCTGAACATTTTTACAACCTTTCTTACTTTGGTGTATTTAGACCATGTTTGACAACCAACAGGTGCCTTAATTTTACAAAGTCACCCACAGTCACATCATTGGTTTGTGCACATTTCTTTTCATCAAAGTACAGTTTCCTTGTCCTCTGTTTATCAAGCTCTTTACACCTCCATTCACCAATATCGTTGTTTTTCAATCCTTTGTTCAATACCATCCATCCTGGACATAACTTAGAGTTGGAAGCCCTACCCTTGAACAACTCAAAGGGAGTTCTTCCAGTGGTCGAGTGAGGAGACATGCGATAGGCAGTAACTGTCTTGCAGAACAGTTTTCCAACAAAGATTACTTGCCCTGGCTAATTGAATACTTTCTTTGAGAGTTTTGTTCACTCTCTCCACAGCCCCATTGGTTTCTGGATGGTAAATTGAACTCCTCTTATGAACTATACCACAATCCTTAAAACATTTCTCCATTTCAGAAGAACAAAACTGTGGCCCATTATAAGAAAGAATAAAATTAGGATAGCTTTCTCTCTTGAAAATTTCTTCTAAAACTTTTATCACACTTACTGAGGAAATATCTCTTACAGAGCTTACCTCAATCCATCTTGAATAAAGATCCACAACAACAATCAAATAAGGTATCACTCACGCCATGTAATGGACCAACAATGTCAATTGCAATTTCATCCCAGGGATGAATGGGAAGCTTCCTGCAGACCATGGGCATTTGCTTGGTTTTCAAAATTTTGTCACTCGCACAACACTCAAAGCAATCCCTGACCATCCTTTCAACTTCTTTATCCATCCCCGGCCACCAAAATTGCATCCTCAAACACTCCTTGGTTTTTACAATGCCTAGATGACCAACATGTGCAAGATTGAGAAGTTTACTCCGAATACCTAAGGGTGGAACAAGTTTTGTTCCACGAATAAGCATACCATCCATCACAGACAATTCCTCACAAACCATAGACCAAGGTTTATCAAGATGCTTGTTTTTTCCTAACAACAACAACTCAATCCCTTTACAGATTTCAACATCTTTAATTAGCTCACTCTTCCATTCAGATTCGTCAACAACACCCAACGTTACTTCGCAGACATTTATAACTTCATCCTCAAAACTCTCCTCTTCCAGGTCAATCTCCTTAACATCTACTAAATGAGATAAACAATCTGCAGAATTGTTGTTCACATCTGGAATATAATTAACTTCAAACTCATACTCTTGAAGAGAAATAATCAATTTTCTAATTCTTGACGAAATTGAATCAAGACCTTTTTTAGAAAAAACATCCTTTAAAGGCTTATGGTCAGAGAGAACTTTTACCTTCGTACCCCAAACCAAATTCCTGTACTTCCTTAAAGCCCAAAAGATGGCCAAGGCCTCTTTCTCAATAACGGAGTAATTGAGTTCTGAGCCTTTCAAACATCTCGAGGCACACGCTATCAGTCGTTCCACTCCACAACTCTTCTGAAGCAACACAGCACCAATGCCCTTAGCACTGGCGTCAGTCAAGATAATTGTTTCATGACCTGGTACAAAGGCCTGTAAACAAGGTGCTTTCTTCAATTCCTCCTTGATAGAAACAAATTCCTTAGCACACTCTGTACTCCAATTAAAACCACATTCTTTCTGGTCAAAGACCCAAGACTTTGTGTCTTATTAGCATAGCCTGGAATGAATTTGCAATAGTATTCGACCATGCCCAAAAAGGACACTAACTCCTCCTTGTTACCAGGTTAATTCAATTTCACAATGGTGTCAACTAGTTCTTTTTTTGGAAAAACACCTTTCCTTGTGATACGATGTCCCAGATAATTAACCTCCTCTACACAGAACTTAAATTTCTCCAACTTAAGTGTTAATCCTGCTTTCCTCAGCCTTTCCAACACAGCACAAACCCTGGAAAAATGTTCAGCCTTTGTGCTTCCATAAATTAACAAATCATATTGATAGCATTTTACTCCAGAAAGACCTTTAAGCACATTTGACATAATCCGCTGAAACAAAGACGCTGCTGATACAAGCCCAAATTGCATCCTTAAAAATTTAAATGTTCCCATGGGTGTCACAAACGCAGTCAGGTCTTGCGATACTTTATCTAACTCCACCTGATGGTAGGCGGCAGCTAAATCTAGGGTGGTGAAGTACTTAGCACCAGCTAAAGTGCCAATTATCTCATCAATGTTGGGTAGGGGAAATCTATCGACAACCACTTCCTTATTGAGAGAGCGCAAATCAATGCAAAGACGAATTTCACCTCTAGCTTTCTTCGCAACCACAATGGGAGCCAACCACTCAGTAGCCTCAACAGACTCAATAACACCCATATCAACCAAACGTTCAATCTCCTTCTGCACACTGACTTGTTCATTCAACGGTACTCTCCTAACTTTGGCAATGACTGGAATGGCACCCTCTTTCAGTTTTATATGGTGTTTGTACCCCTTGAGACATCCCAACCTGTCTTGAAACACATCAGCAAACTGTTCACTTAGGACAGCTACAGGACTGTCAACTACCTGAACTTGAACTTGCGGAACAGCATTTGGATTAAGAAGTTCCCCAAGAAGACGTTGGTGAGGCCACCCTAATAAAGCATCTCCTCTCTTAGCAACATATACTTTTCCTGGAGTCATTCTTCCACTCAATTCAATACATGTCATGAAATAACCCAGCAAGTTTATCGGCAAACCTCCATAACCAACAGGGGAAACGTCTGCTTTTTTAAGAGAAACACTGTCTCCGAAATGAACATCAAATGTGTCTTTGTTAATCATGGTGAGATGTGAACATGAATCAAACTTCATATGAAGTTCAACTCCTCCAACCATGACAACATGCGAAGGATGTTTTGCTTTACCATCATCAACCTGACACATAATTTCTTTAACTTGTGGTTGTTCTGCTCTTCTAACTTTGCTCTTACAACATTTTGCAAAGTGACCTTTCCTCCCGCAGGCATTGCAAATAACCTGTAAAGCTGGACAAAATGAAGTATTCACCCTATGACCTGACCGGCCACATCTAAAGCAAATAGACCTGTTGTCATGCGTGCTGGTGCCTACAGCAACACAATAAGGTTTGCCATTTTCTACATCAACAGACGTCTTATTTTTAATTTGACAAACCACCTCCTCAACATTAGAAGACAATGCATTTGACTTGCTTCTTGCATTACTTAACTCAGCTACACATTTCATCATGTGTTCAACCCGTTTGGCAATTGCTAAAACCTCATCTAATGGGGGTTCATCTTTCAACCATAACTCCTCTCTAATTTTATCATGTACACATTTTAATACAAATTGATCTCTTATTCTTTCCTCTACGGCTCCACCAAATTTACAGGTGGCAGCTAATTTCCTTAGCCCCGTAACAAACTCTTCAATAGACTCGTCTTTCTTCTGTTCATGTAAACCAAAATGATATCTCTCCATTATGGTGCTGACACGTGGGAGATAGTGTCGATCTAACTGTAAAATGCATATCTCATACTCATTTAATGTCCTCTGATCAGCAGCACTTAGTTCAGGTAAGTTCTCAAGTACTTCCTGACTTTCTCCTCCAAGGCAGTGAAGTAACAAAGAATGTTTACCTTCAGCACTTAAGTTTGTTCCACACACTCTCGCATAATTCACGAAGATCTTCTTCCATTTTTGCCACTTAATGCCCGGTTCACCAGGTCTGGTCAAGAAGAATGGTGGTGGAGTTACGTTCTGCATTACCACTAGTAACAATAAGTGCAAATGACTTTTAACCATAGAAGCCTCTAAATTACCTTCACGTAAACTAATACAATGTTAATATAAAAAAAAATAGTCTTAAAAATAAAATAATAATAGTAGGAAGCACAGTCACCTCTGGATTCTTAAAATATAATAAAGTCAGCGAAAACCAGAGACTTGAAGTTAGATTTGAAGAAACTGAGAGAAAAACTTACTGAACTTGCGAACAACGCGGTGTGCCAATCACCGTTGTGTATAAAAATCAGCACACATAGAAATGCACATAAGAAGAAGTGGTGTGCCAATCACCGAAGATCAACACTCCTTAAAACCGGCACACAGTATACACGTAGCAGCTGCTCTCTGTCAGACAAAGCGAAACTGAATACTGAAGCTCCTAAACACATGCGCATTGAAGACTGCAGGCTTAAACGTCATGGAAGCAGCGTTATTCAAATCCAATTTCCCAATTGGCTAACATGGCAGCCATGCATTTCAACGTGCGTCCTGTGACTTGTTCAAAGAAACGAAGAAGCTTACTTAAATGACACAGAACTACGAACTTGCCAAATCCAAAATGGCGCCCGTGCGTGCCTACGCACGTTTGAGGAGCAACGCTTTGATGCTGTGGAACGCAAATGCGTTCCAGCGCTTGCTCCTCCCACCGGTGACAATCGGGCCTGATAGTCTAATGCCGTACGTCGCACTGAGAAAGTGGAATGCAGATGCGTTTCATCGCTTGCCCCTACCACGAAACTCCTCACCGGGTAAACTCAATTCCTTTATTTCGCTGGAACGACTCTTCCACACTTGAAACAGCCACTGGAGAAGTGTACGCTCCACTTCTCATCCGCTCCACACGACAGCCGCTGGAGAAGAGTAAAGATACAACTTCTCTACAGGACGAGTTCAAAGAGAGACAGCTCGAGCTTGATGTTGAGGTGAGTGGTACTCCAGTCCCACGCTCGTCGCCAAATTAATGTGGTGTCTTCCACATCAAGAATAAAGACATGTAGACCAGACGAAGTTACAAGTCTCATTTAATCACCTCATCCATCAACTGCTCATCTGTAACTGACTCATTAAGAACCCTCTTACATAGTTCGGTTCCGGATGGAACCCAGGATGATGTCACAACTGTCAGTTGATTCCTTTGTGTTCTACTGCAGCTTCCCAGAGTGTTCTAAAGAACAACTAGAGAGCTAACAGTCTTACTTATGACAAAAGTATGGCACACCTGAAGCCATCTTGATTGGAATAAACTGATAACACTTAAAGCATTTAATTTAAAAAGGAACAAAATGAGGGGGTTCATTTTGTCATAGAAATTATCGTTAGTGCTGTAGAAAGAAAAATTAGGACATGTTTTAAGTGAGATCTCAAATATCTTCCTGTTATACTTCAACAGGAACAGCCTGTCAGTTGATTCCTTTGTGTTTACTGCAGCTTCCCAGATTGTTCTAAAGAACAACTAGAGCGCTAACAGTCTTACTTATGACAAAATTATGGCACACCTGAAGCCATCTTGATTGGAATAAACTGGTAACACTTAAAACATTTAATTTAAAAAGGAACAAAATGAGGGGGTTCATTTTGCCATAGAAATTATGGTTAGTGCTTTAGAAAGAAAAATGAGGACATGTTTTAAGGGAGATCTCAAATATCTTCCTGTTATACTTCAACAGGAAAAGCCTGTCAGTTGATTCCTTTGTGTTCTACTGCAGCTTCCCAGAGTGTTATACAGAACAACTAGCGCGCTAACAGTCTTAATTGTGACAAAAGTATGGCACACCTGAAGCCATCTTGATTGGAATAAACTGGTAACACTTAAAACATTTAATTTAAAAAGGAACAAAATGAGGGGGTTCATTTTGCCATAGAAATTATGGTTAGTGCTGCAGAAAGAAAAAATAGGGCACATTTTGAGTGACTTCTCAAATCCTCTTCTATTTCATTAAAAAATTCTGACATGCAGACTGAAACATGCACTTTCAATACCAGCAGCAGACTTCCAGTTAACTCCCTGGTGAGCAGTAGCTTTACTACAGTGATCTAATGAGCAACTAGAGTGCTAACATTCTGAGTTTATGGCAAATGTGTGTCACATCTGAATGTCTTCTTGATGGATTCAAAGTAAAAAACTGAAAGCATTTCCTACTGACAAGACTGTAGTAAATGAGGAAATCAGGAAACTTCATAACAAATAAGTCTCCCAAGACGGCCACCGGAGAAAAAAGAGCCCAAATGTAGCACAAATATCACCCAGATGTAGCCCACATATAGCCCAATAACAGTAGCGTGCAAAACACTTTTTATTTTTTGTTTTTTTGCAGTTTTATATAGTATAGACTGGTCAGGTATTGGAGCGTTGCATCTTACTTGGACCCCGTATTGCGTATTTTGCACAAAGTACTTGAGATTGATCTTGCGAAACATTGAACTTTACTATTCTGTTAACCTGAAGTTGCTCTGAGCTGGGCTTTGTAACACCCGTTTTTACATACTGGTTTTAATTCTCATTGCATTGTATTAAGAAAGAGGATTTACTGTTTTTATGCACACTTCTATGATCTATTTTTCTAAATCAGATTGAAAAATGTTTATTGAATTGAATTGAAGTCTCCCAAGATGGCCACCAGTGAAAAAGGAGCCCAAATGTAGCACAAATATCACCCAGATGTAGCCCACGTATAGCCCAATGACAGAAGTGTGGAAAATTCCAGAACCAGTTTGGGCACTTTTAGAAGTCAGTTGGTAAGGGTTAATATGTATAACCAATAGAAATGTGTTTTATCATTTGAAATAATGTAGGAAGGAATGTGATTTGTTACTTACATGTATTTGTGTGGAGAAAGAGAGGGAAACTTTGCCATTACTGGTTTTGCCTTACATTTATTGTGGGCATAAGAAAATATTTTCTGAGTTTCTGATATTTTATATTCTACAAATCAATTTGGAAGGTCAGTTATACATTTGTGAGGTGTATTATTTGTAAGCTTTATTTTTCAAGTTAAATAATTAATCAAGAACTTTGATGTTTGAAATATATTAGCAATTAATAGCAATTGAGGGGGGTAGAAGAGTACGTTGGGCAACATTAGCACAAACACCAGAAAAAATGGCTACTATGTATGACCAAATCATCCCCTTCCTAGTAATTGCATTTACAGCTTCCCAAAACAGTGACGCACCAGAATCCCTATGGGCGATAGGCAAGAATCATGAAGACCTGGCTTTAAACTTGGCTGAGTTTTTTTATAATGGTAGGAGTCTCGCCAGTTTTGATTTAAAACCTAAAAATCCCTGGTATACCAAGGCGTGTAGGGCAGCCAAACGCGCCCTGTTATTAATGATCAGGGAAGGTGATAGTTCTGGTATTAAAGTATCCAGAGCGCACTACAAAAACACTCTTGCTGTAGCGAAAGCAGAATGGGAGACAGATAGATGGGATGCGATAAAGAAAGCATTAGAAGCCAGGGACATGAGAACTTTTTGGAACTTAGTTAAAACGGGAAAACCTGAAGGCAATTTGGCCATACAACCAAACTTGGGGGCAGAAGTCTGGAGATCCTATTTTAAAGCTTTATATGCTAAGCCCCTAGCTAGAGACAAGGATGGTAGGGCTCCAGACTCTGATGAAACTGTCGCTAATCAGAATTGTTTACCACTGTGCACATTGGCAGAGGTATCTTTGGCATTAACTAAACTGTTACCAAACAAGGCCTCAGGGTTGGATAGGATCCCTGGAGATCTCTTTAGGAATGAACAAGCAGTATGGGCCCCCTACTGGCAGATTTTATTTAATGCCATCCTTTGTGGTATGGCACTTCCTCCAACATGGGCTGGGGCCGAAATTATTCCTATTTATAAAAAAGGTTCCCCGTTAAATCCAGCAAACTACCGGCCAATAAGCCTTATTGATGTCACCCAAAAGATATTCGCCTGTGTCCTTTTGGGTCGACTGCAATCATGGATGGATGAGATGACAGTTTTAACTCCATTACAAGCTGGTTTTAGGTCTAAAACGTCAACTATAGACCAGCTATTCAGGTTGCAGTTGATCCACTGGAAAACGGTTATCTTGGAGGGTGGCAGCCTCTACTTAACCTTCGTGGACCTTAAATCCGCGTTTGATATGGTTCGGCGCGATCAGCTATGGGCCCTTCTTTTAGATATGGGTGCCCCAGTATATCTTTGTCATCTCTTGAAGCGCCTCCATGAAGGCACCTATGCAAGGATAAGGCACGGTAGGAACGGGGAACTGACGGCTTCATTTCTGGTCGAGAAGGGGGTGAGACAGGGGTGTGTCCTGGCACCGACCCTGTTCTCCCTCTTCCTAAACAGCTTAATTGAAACCCTACTTTTAGTCAAAGACATAGATTCCCCAAGGTTAGCGAACCGTAAAATGCCAGCCCTAATGTTTGCAGACGATACGCTGCTTTTATCCAAGTCACCTATTGGTATGCAGCGGGTACTGGAAGAATTCAGTCTATTCTGTAAGAGAAGAGACCTGGAGATAAATCTCCAGAAGACTGAGTATATGGTCTTTGGCGCTAACACTAGAAATTGCCCACATCCTCTATTGGATGGCAGATCGTTAGAGCGAGTGACTATCTTTGATTACTTGGGTCTTACACTAAATGACATGATGGATTGGGGGACCCAAGTAAAGAAAGCAGATCTTAAATTAATACAGTCAACAGGGGGAATTTTAAAAGTATTTAAAAATTGTACCCTTAAAGTTTTAGGCCCCCCAGCCGAAATTTATAAAACCCAAGCGAGGGGAGCCTCGCTATATGGTGCCGAACTCTGGGGTTATTGCCTGCCTAACAATCTGATAAAAACTGAGAATACCTTTATTAGGCAGCTGACGGGTCTCCCTAAAAGTACCCCCCTAACTCCACTCAGGATGGATTTGGGCATAGACCCAATAGCCGATTTAATTAATCCCGCCCTCTCCATTATTGGCGACGCCTCTGGAGCACGCCGGAGTTAGAAACATACAGGGAGGAATTGAAGGATGTCTTGTCCATCCTGGGAGCAGGTAATCTACCGTGGTTGACCTATATTAGGAACACGTGCCACCAAATGGGGAGGGCTAATATGTGGTTAACCCCAGAAGAGACCTGTCTAGCTATCCCTAAAAAATCTCTAACTATTGCTTTTAAAAATTACAAATTGGCCCAAATTTCTCAGAGTTTAGAATCCTCAACCCTAACGTCCAGGTTCCTGGACGTCAAGCAGCAAGATTTTTTAGAGCCTGCCTTGGATAGTATCCAACCATTTATGGCAAAGAAATTGTATTTACAATTTAGGCACAGGACGCTCCCGTTGCGTGCATTCACCAACAAATGGAAGGGAGCAATAAAACAAGAATGCCCGGGGTGTTCCCACACAGAAGAAACAGAACTTCATGTCATTCTTTTCTGCCCTGCATATAGTAAGGCTAGGTCTAAGTGGGTACTTCAGCTATGTAGGAATCTCGGGATCAGAGACTATACTGAGGTGTTTAGGCTTTTAAAATATGAGATGCAGCCATTATTTGTAATTGTTACTTCAAGATTTTTATTTGCGATGTGGAATATACGCAGAGGCATCATAAAGTCAAAAGAGTCAGGCAACAATATAAATCTGCCTCTCCCCAGATAAGTTACTGTACTTGTTTACATTCCCAAATGAGAAAATTTGTTTACAATGCTACTCTGGACAAGTGGTTTTAATGTTTTTAATCAATTTAAATTTTTCTTTTTAAAGTAAAAACCTAATTGTTCAAACTCCTTTTAAATTTTCTTTTATTATATGACACTTGACACCAGATGATGTATTTGTTCGTTGCCAATTTAGTGATGACCCAGACTTGGGGATAAGACCAATTTTTGTACCTGTGAAGCTCAACAATGAATTTTTGCTTAATGCTACCCCTCATCATTTTGTCAATTATACCTGTTGTTAATCCTAACTCCTTTTAAAACAATTTTTTTAAATGTTTTATTTAATTGTGCTTTTATGGCTGTACAGCCGAAATAAAGTTTCATTTGAATTGAATTGAATTGAAATATATTATTAAATGTAGAGATGTTTATTGTAGTTTGTTTTATTGTAGTTAAATGTTGTTTGAAATAGATTCTGTATAGTATTATGTGTATATTGGAATATGGATTAGTGATTATGGTAGTTTGTTTTAGTGTGTGGATATGTATATTTGTAGTATACCGCATAATTTTAGCTGTTGCTTTAAATTTGGAGGTGGAGTCTCAAATTTTAAGGTGTGCATGGACTTCTGTCTCAAGTATGTTTCTACTTGTATATGTATTTTCATATGTCTTATACATTTGGAGGTGCATGATGTATAACAAAGAGGTGTTGTTGCTTTTTATGTGGTAGGCTCAAGACTGTGAGTACTAGTAGAATGGTGAAGATGCAGCACAAAAGTGTGGTGTAAAAGATGGTGACATAAGGTGTTATTAATTAGGCTTCTTTTTTAAGTTTCTAGAGAGGTACAGTTGAAGTATGCCGCATAATTTTTGATGTTTGCTTGAAATTTGAAGTTTGTTCTGTGTTTTTTTTAGGTTTGGCTAGTGTTATGATACAGACATATTCATGTATGGTTTTAGTAATATGGTGAGACTTTTACTAAAGATATGTGAAGGGTTCCTACTTTCTATTTGGGTAGGTGTAATATTATAAGTAGTTGTAGAATGGTTAAGCAGTAGCCTGAAAGTGAGGTTTGAGATGTTTGTAGAGATGTTATTTATTAGAGTAATTTGTATGATGTGAAAAAAGTTATATTTCATATATATCGCATAATTTTCAGTGTCTGTTTGAAAATTGAAGTGCACTCTGTGAAGGTTTGAGCTGTGCATGGTGTTGTGACTGAGATATGTGTCTACTTGCTCATACACTTCTAGAATCACCCAGGCACTACCTTTACACTCCTGTAATCACTCAGGCAGTACCTTAGTACTTCTGTAATCACCCAGGCAGTACTCATGCACTTTTAAAATCACCCACTCACTTTTTATGTATTCCAGTAATCCCCCAGATATTACCCCTGCAGTCATGCAATCACCCAGGCACTAGTTATGTACTACCCCTGCAGTTATGCAATTATGCAGGCTGTACCTATGTAGTCATATAATAACCCACACACTATCCTTGCAGTCATAGAATCACCCAGGCCCTTCTGTTGCATTCATCTATTCACCTAGGTATTACTCAAAAACTCATCTATGCCTTCAGGTGCACTCATGCAATTAGCCAGTCACTATCCATCTTTTCCTGCAATTATCCAGTGACTACCCATCAACTCATTCTATCACCCAAGCACTACCCATGCAGTTTTGGAATCACTCTGGCAGATCTATTACATGTCTCAGTTACTAGGTTTTACTATATTCCAGAAATATTGTATACCTATTTGTGATTTGAAAAGGTAGAGACGTATGTATGCACGCTTTTAACAATATAACATTTGGCGATGCAGCGCGAGAAACGAAATTCGTTTTATTTATTTATATGTGTACTTACCTGTAATCGCCCGTAATCCGTAGTTTACTACCCCCCACCCTGCCCCTCCCCCGCACCACATCAGCGCCCGGCGGCACTCCCACCACCGACCGCTACTGGTCCTTCAATCACGAAGGCACTACCCTTCTACTCATGTATTCACTCAGCCAGTAGTCATGGTGTTATGAAATCACCCAGGCACTACCTTTGCACTCCTTTATTCACTTAGGCAGTACCTCAGTAGTCCTGTAATCAGCCAAGAAGTACCCATGCACTTATAAAATCACCAAGTCACTTCCTATGTAGTCATGTAAATCCCCAGATATTACCCCTGTAGTCAGGCAATCACCCAGGTGTTACCTATGTACTCCTTTAATTTCCCAGACGTTACCCCTGTACTCATGCAATCACCAACGCATTAGGTATACAATGCTTCAATCAGCCAGCCACTATCTTTCCACTCTTTCAATCACGCAGGCACTACTCTTGTACTTATGTAATCACTCACCAGTACTCATGTACTTTTAAAATCACCCAGTCACTATCTTTGCACTCCTGTAACCACTCAGGTAGTATCTTAGTAGTTCAGTAATCACCCAGGCAGTTCTATTATATGTTTTAGTTTCTAAGTTTCACTATATTCCAGAAATATTGTATACATATTTCTTTTAGTTATGATGTTGGTTTGAAAACGTAGAGACATATGTATGCATGCTTCTAACAAAATACAGAGACTTGTATTTCAGTGATGTAATAGTCTGCTGCTATATATTTTGCTAGGCCCAACACTTATGCAGTTATAAAAACAGCCAAGTACTACCCATGCACTCTTCTAATGATCCAGACACTACATATGCACTGTTGTAATCACTCAGGCATTAGTGCTACATTCATGCAATCACCCACGCAATACCTATACACTCATACAATCACCATGGTATTACCCATGCACTCATTCAATCATGTAGCCACTACTCATGCACTTATATAATCACCCAGCCACTACTGTTGCACTATTTCAATACCCTTGAACTTATGTAATCACTCAGCCAGTAGTCATGCTGTTAAGAAATCACTCAGGCACTACCTTTGCACTCCTTTATTCTCTCAGGCACTACCTGAGTAGTTCTGCAATCATCTAAGAAGTACCCATGCAGTTATAAAATCACCCAGTCACTTCCTATGTAGTCATGTAAATCCCCAGATATTACCCCTGTAGTCATGCAATCACCCAGGCGTTGCCTATGTACTTCTTTAATCCCCTAGACGTTACCTCTGTACTCATGCAATCACCAATGCATTAACTATACAGTGCTTCATTCAGCCAGCCACTATCTTTCCACTCTTTCAATCATGCAGGCACCACTCATGTACTTATGTAATCACTCAGCCAGTACTCATGCACTTATAAAATCACCCAGGCACTACCTTTGCACTCCTGTCATCACTCAGGTAGTACCTTAGTACTTTTGTAATCACTCAGGCAGTACTCATGGATTTATAAAGTCACCCATTCACTTTCTATGTATTCCAGTAATCCCTCAGATATTACCCTGCAGTTATGCAATCACCAAGGCACTACTTATGTACTATCTCTGCAGTCATGCAATCATGCAGGCTGTACCTATGTTGATAAGAATTCACCCAGGCAGTATGTTAACACTCCTTTATTCACTCAGGCACTAACTCAGTAGTCGTGCAATCAGCCAAGAAGTACTCATGCCTTTATAAAATCACCCAGGCACTACCTTTGCACTCCTGTAATTACTCAGGTAGTACTTTAGTACTTCTGTAATCACCCAGGCAGTACTCATAGAGTTATAAATATTGTATACATATTTCTTTTAGATATGATGTTGGTTTGAAAACGTAGAGACATATGTATGCATGCTTCTAAGAATATGGAGAGACTTGTATTTGAGTGATGTAATAGTCTGCTGCTTTATATTTTGCTAGGACCAAAACTTATGCAGTTATAAAAACAGCCAAGTACTACCCATGCAGTCTTCTAATGATCCAGGCAGTACATATGCACTGTTGTAATCACTCAGGCATTACTGCTACACTCACGCAATCACCTAGGCACTACCTATGCACTCATGCAATCGCCAAGGAATTACCCATGCACTCTTTCAATCATGTAGCCACTACTCATGCACTTATATAATCATCCAGCCACTACCGTTGCTCTGTTTCAATCACGGAGGTATTACCCTTGTACATATGTAATCACTCAGCCAGTAGTCATGCTGTTAAGAAATCACTCAGGCACTACCTTTGCACTCCTTTATTCTCTCAGGCAGTACCTGAGTAGTTTTGCAATCATCTAAGAAGTACCCATGCAGTTATAAAATCACCCAGTCACTTCCTATGTAGTCATGTTAATCCCCAGATATTACCCCTGTAGTCATGCAATCACCCAGGCGTTACCTATGTACTTCTTTAATCCCCTAGACGTTACCTCTGTACTCATGCAATCACCAATGCATTAACTATACAGTGCTTCATTCAGCCAGCCACAATCTTTCCACTCTTTCAATCATGCAGGCACCACTCTTGTACTTATGTTATCACTCAGCCAGTACTCATGCACTTATAAAATCACCCAGGCACTACCTTTGCACTCCTGTCATCACTCAGGTAGTACCTTAGTACTTTTGTAATCACTCAGGCAGTACTCATGGATTTATAAAGTCACCCATTCACTTTCTATGTATTCCAGTAATCCCTCAGATATTACCCCTGCAGTTATGCAATCACCCAGGCACTACTTATGTACTATCTCTGCAGTCATGCAATCATGCAGGCTGTACCTATGTTGATAAGAATTCACCCACGCAGTATGTTAACACTCCTTTATTCACTCAGGCACTAACTCAGTAGTCGTGCAATCAGCCAAGAAGTACTCATGCCCTTATAAAATCACCCAGGCACTACCTTTGCACTCCTGTAATTACTGAGGTAGTACTTTAGTACTTCTGTAATCACCCAGGCAGCACTCATAGAGTTATAAAATATTGTATACATATTTCTTTTAGATATGATGTTGGTTTGAAAACGTAGAGACATATGTATGCATGCTTCTAAGAATATGGAGAGACTTGTATTTGAGTGATGTAATAGTCTGCTGCTTTATATTTTGCTAGGACAAACACTTATGCAGTTATAAAAACAGCCAAGTACTACCCATGCAGTCTTCTAATGATCCAGGCAGTACATATGCACTGTTGTAATCACTCAGGCATTACTGCTACACTCACGCAGTCACCTAGGCACTACCTATGCACTCATGCAATCGCCAAGGTATTACCCATGCACTCTTTCAATCATGTAGCCACTACTCATGCACTTATATAATCATCCAGCCACTACCGTTGCTCTATTTCAATCACGGAGGTACTACCCTTGTACATATGTAATCAGTCAGCCAGTAGTCATGCTGTTAAGAAATCACTCAGGCACTTTGCACTCCTTTATTCTCTCAGGCAGTACCTGAGTAGTTCTGCAATCATCCAAGAAGTACCCATGCAGTTATAAAATCACCCAGTCACTTCCTATGTAGTCATGTAAATCCCCAGATATTACCCCTGTAGTCATGCAATCACCCAGGCGTTACCTATGTACTTCTTTAATCCCCAAGACGTTACCTCTGTACTCATGCAATCACAAATGCATTAACTATATAGTGCTTCATTCAGCTAGCCACTATCTTTCCACTCTTTCAATCATGCAGGCACTGCTCTTGTACTTATGTAATCACTCAGCCAGTACTCGTGCACTTATGAAAACGCCCAACTACTATCCATGCAGTCTTCCAATGATGTAGGCACTACATATGAACTACTGTAATCACTCAGGCATTAATGCTGCACTCATGCAATCACCAAGGTATTAACTATGTAGTCTTTGAATCATGTATCCACTACTCATGCATTTATATAATCACCCAGCCACTACTGTTGCACTCATGCAATTACCCAGGCATTATCCCTGTAGTCATGGAATCACCTAGGCATTATTGCTGTAGTATACAATTACACAGGCATTACCAAAGCCCTTCTTAAATCATCCAGCTAGTACATATGCACTTATGTAATGACCCAGGCACTACCGTTGCACTCTTCAAATCACCCAGGCACTAGGCCTGTACTCTTTGAATCACCCAACCAGTATCTATGCACTTATAAAGTCCCCCATGCACTATCTCTGCACTCCTCCAATCACCCAGGCACTACTACTACACTCATACAACCTCACACACATTACTCCTGCACCCATGCAATCACCCATACTTTACTTATGTACTCTGCCAATCTCCTAGACATTACCCCTGCACTTATGCAATCACCCTGGCATTACCCATGCACTCTTTCAATTACTTAGACAGAACACATGGACTCTGTACCTCGGTTCTTTCTTTCTGCACTTCTTTTGTGTCTTTCTGCTTGTGTTGCTTCTTTCTGTACTCCTTTTAGGTCTTTCTGCAGCCCTGTTTCCTCTTTCTGCATCCGTGTTACCTCTTTCTACACCTCTGTTCATTCTTTCTGCACTTTTTTGTTTTTTTCTGTACATGTCTTGCTTCTTTCTGTGCCTTTTGTGCCTCTTTCTGCACCGCTCCTCTCTTTTTGCACCCCTTTTGCCTCTTTCTACACCTCTGTTGCTTCTTTCTGCATTCCTCTTGCTTCTTTGTACACCTCTGTTGCTTCTTTTTGCACCCCTCATGTATCTTTCACACCTTCTTTGGTCTTTCTGCACCCCTCTTGCCTCTTTCTGGACCTTTGTCTGCAGTGTCTGACATACTTTTGGAATGCAATTCAAAATATTATTTCATTTCTATATGAGAATATTTGTATAAATTATTTTATTAATATTAAATGATTTAATGAAAGTATTTAAACTTTTCTTTCTTTTCAGATACTCACCATTATTATTAATAAAGATTGAGTATGGCAAGAAAAGATCAAAAGAAAAGAAAGAAAAGAGTACTATGTAAAAGAAACAGAAAAGGAGAAATCAGACAAAGTACAACATGTGACTTTGAAGAAAAAGGCTTCTGGTAAGAGAACTAAAGAATTTGTTTAAAGAGTTTTAAAGAAGATTATGAATTTAGAAAATAGAGAAAAGAAAAAGAAAAGTAGTACAACCATTCAGAAGGAAACAAAAAAAGGAGATATTAATAGAAAATCATGTTTTGAGAAAATAATCTATGATGAAAGAAGGATGAAACAGTATAAGGATATTAGGAAACGAATGTTTAAAAGCAGAGTACTGCAAAATTTAATGAAAGATTGCAAGAAATATAAAAGAAGATCTGCATTTTACAAGAAAAAGCAACAGATTGAAAGTGTAGTCGAAAACGCTTTTGAATTGAAAAGAAGATTGTTTATATTAGTTTTGAAAAGAATGACAACACTGAATAAAACAATGCATTTTATGAAGGAGAAAAGTAAAAGAAAAAGACTGGTCAATAGAACTAACTTTTGCAAAAACAATTTGGGTGAATGGAAGCACACTTCTAGTACTGAACCTCTTTTTAATGAAGTAAGCTATTTCCAACAAAATACATTAGTTCATGCAGTTGATACCAATGGTCGTTCTTATGAGGTAAAAAATGGTTGTCCAATTGAAAAAGAAAAGATGGTTCCTAGAAATGTAGAAGAAGTAATAGCTGAAGAAGTTCAAGGGAGACGTTCACAACTCCAGTGTATAGGTGGGATTGTAGTAGTATTTGTATTATACAATAGGAATCTATTGATATTTTACGAAATTTCTTACGAGAGTATGGTAAAAAAAGTGTTAAACAGAAGATTAAGATGTTGCAAGGACTAGATCCTTGTAAAGTGAGAAAATATACTGGCTTGCAGGGTCATTCTCTGGCTTGTCTTTCTAGAAAAGTGTGTCAAAGTACTTTTCATCATTTGAGAATGTTAGCAGTACATCACTCAGAAATGCGTAAGTTAGTAAGAAGATTGTACTATGTAAAGAGTCCTGCATTATGTTTAAGTGAAATAAACACTGCTTTTTTGCATGGTTCAGTATTGGATGTAAAAAAAGTTTGTGATGCTATACAGTTTCCTTTCTTTGGTCCTGAAGAGGAGTGTAGAGAAAGTGAGAGTTTCATAAGTGTAGGTGTTGAAGAAGAGGTGGAAGATAGTAGTACTCAGAAGTTTGTGGAAGATAGTAGTACTCAAAGTTTAAGGTAGTTTGTTGTGAAAAACCAAACTATGTTTGTATCTGTTGTCGATGTACTCACTATAGAAGTCAAACTAGGAATGTTGATGTGTATTTAAAAAGTGAAAAGGAAAACAATGATAAGTGGGAGCAATTTGGTGCTTAATTTTTGGTGGAAGGTCATTTTGAGTTGGGTAGTGATCAATGTATTTGTAAATATTGTTAAAGCAAACTAGAATAGAATACAATGCTAGCTAGAGCTGTACATAATAACCTAGAGTTGGTAGGTATTCCTTCAGAACTAGTAGATTTAAATACATATGAATCTATTCTTATTCAATCTGTGCACCCGTTTCAGGCTATTGTTCGTATGGAGCCTAAAACAGGTAAGCTGCCTCCAACAGATTTACAAAGAGGTTTAAAAGGAAGAGTTGTGTATTTACCTTTAGATTTTAAGAAAAATATTGAAACTGTTGGTGCAGAGAGAGAGGAAAGTGAACCTGTAGTTATTCTAGTTAATGGTGTACCAACAAAGAGTCAGAAAATATGGCAAGAGTTAGTAGATGTCACCAAACTTCAAAAAGCTACATTATATCTTATACAAAACAATATTTATTATAAAAATATATATGTGGACGAAGAAGAAATATCTTTAGGAGATGATAGAGAGAATTCAACTGGCCAAATCGATAAAGTGGATGTCTCCAGGAGTGAAGAAATTTATGAACATTATAGTATACATCCTTTACATTCAAAAGAAGTGATTGGAAATACTATTGAATTATTCCAAATGAAGAAAGCGAAGGGAACTCCTATGAGTGTTTGGGAAAGAAGTTTAGAAGCCCGTTGTTTTCCACAGCTCTTCCCCACTGGAAAAGGTGGACGATATGATGAACGACCCGTGCAGATTCCAGCTTCAGAATATCGTACAACAAGATTGTACTCAGAAGATCCAAGATTTCGACAATGTATTCCATATATATTTCATCTTCTGTTTGAAAGTGACTTGTCTGAACTTTCATATGCAGTGAACCACATATTAAAAACAGGAGTTCATCTCACACATGTTTCTGCAAAGGAATTCATGGACAAAGTACAACAAAGAGACGATCATTTAGAATCTCAGTTGATTATTTTGATGGCGTGTCAACCTGGTACTAAAGAGTATTGGTATCGTCTCACTGAGAACTTAAATGTATGTTAAGGAACTTAGGAACCCCTAGGTGGTTTTTACGCTAAGCTGTGCTGAATACGCATGGGATGATTTACTTGAATTTCTACGGGAAGCAAATTCAAATATTAAAAACATTGAATTGAAGACAGCTGGAGAACTGTGTTCCTTGGATCCTGTAAATGTGTGCAGGTATTTTAATCATAGGTTTCAAGCTATGATGTCTTTTATCTGCAATAAAAATAACCCACCTCTTGGAGAAGTTATTGATTTCTTTTGGAGAAAGGAGTACCAAGCCAGAGGTGCTCCTCATATACATATGCTATTATGGATCAAGGATGCACCTAAATTTGCAACTGATTCTGATGAGACTGTTTTATCTTTCATTGAAGACTATGTTACCTGTGCTATTCCAAAAACAGGAGGAGAAAATACCTTAAGACAACAAGCTTTAAGATTTCAAAGTCATCGATGTGGGAAATATTGTCGACGGAAATACAAGTCAAAGGAAAAATGTTATACAAAATGTCGTTTTGGAGTCCCACGTCCAATAATTTTCAAAGGAAGAGTCAACAGTTTCATGTCAGCAGTGAGGCATACTATAACTCGAAAATCTCCAAAGAATACTTACAATATAAAAAGAAGTGAAGATTCAAAGTATAATAATGATTACCATCCAGTGATTTTGATGATGTGGAATGCAAATATGGATATCCAGTATGTTGCAGATAATTCAATTGCTGTTGCTCGCTATGTTACATCATATATAACAAAATCTGAAAAGACAGAGTTGAAAGAAATGTGGGAAGAAATTTCACAAGAGAAGACTCTTCGTAACAAATTGTACAGCTTTAGTTTGAAGATGCTTTCTGATCGAGAGATTGGATCGTACGAATGTTCGGATCGGTTGACATCTGCAAGTTTATATTCAAAGTCAAGAGGAATCATTTGGGTAAGTCTGGGTCTTGCTGCAACATGAAATCGAGTATTGAAATCTGTACAAGAAATTGAATACTTAGAATTAAATGAACCGGAAAGTACAGATATTGTTAAAACAAACATGTTGGATACGTACTATCCTAAAAGAAGTCCACATCTGGAAAACATATGTCTCTATGAAGTACTGCAATATTACAGCTTTAAGAGAAACGTTACAGAAAATATAAATGAAGAAAAATATGCAGTAATTGGATGTGATGGATGTTTGGTAAAACATACCAAGGGCAATCTTATTAATCACAGGAAACTCAGTTGTGATACTGTAGATAAAAGGGAATTTTTCTATTTAGCACTTCTGCAACTCTTCAAGCCTTGGCGTACTGAAATGGAATTACTTGGAAATTTTGAGTGCTAAGAAGATTTTTTTTAATGCATGTAAAGATAGCATTGAATGCACAGTTTTTCCAAATTATCTACAAATGTTGAATGAAGAGATTGAACAAGAATCTAGTGATGGAGCAAGGTTTCAAAAATGAAACTTGCTTGTATGCAATCCTCCTCATAGTATTAATTTATTAAACTTGTACTGTCAATACTAATCTTTGCATTCACAAACACAAAAGGGATAGACGCTTGCCTATGTGTTTTACTAATGAATAACGCTTGTCTATAAACCAAGATGGCCGCTAAAAGCGCGGGACTTCATTGCGCATGTCGCAACCTGATCACATGGTGTGACGTCTTTCTTTGCTTGGTGGGAAACTTCTGCTTCTGCGCAGTGTGCACTAAAATAGCCGCTAAATGTTTTCACATGCTTCAGCTTGCTCTCATGTCATTATTAAATTGTCGTTTTTCTTAATGCTACTAATGCAGGATATTATTATAATTAATTGGGAATAGAGTAGGGAAAGTGGGCATACAGTGAAACTTTTTATTTGTGATTTTAATATTTTCTTCTTACACTTTTAGTAATTCGTAAACTTGGGCCTGGGTTGGTGACTTGAAACTCGAGAGACAGATGGTTCTGCGCATGTGTCCTGTATGCCTGCCAAGTGAAGTCAACTTGGACGTCTCCCAAGGCCACGACCTATTGGCCGAAGATGATGTACTAAATGTTTCCGGCGGACAAATTGTTACTTTTCTCCTGTAAAATATATAACATTTGTCGTGAGACGGGTGGGAAATAAAGCGAATGTATTAATTTGAAGGGGCGGTAACGTAAAGACAATAGGCTTTACAATTTAGGCCAAATTGACATGGTGCGAGAATCCACCCCCTGTCCCTGTCCAATCAGAAGTAGTGGTCCCATAATGTTAGCAACATTAAGGGGAGGTACATGGGCGTAGAAGGGTATAATAGACTATAGCATTAGTAAATTAGTCAGAGCATGCGTTCACGAAGAACAGGCGTCCATACTGCCAGAGCGCTCTCAACTCCAGACTGCCCAGCTGATCGGTTGCTGACTGAATTCCTGTCCGGAAGAGGTCCTGAGGAGGGGTCGGCGGAGTCCATTAGAAGGAAGGCACGGGAGAATCGAGAGAAGTTGAGTATCAGAGAGGGAACGGCGCAGGCGTCGTTGTAGAGAGGTCACCGGTCCTGTCCTGATCCTGGAAGAAGTCTTTGCTCTTCATCCATCCTGGGTCCTATCTTTTCCAACTCCTTGGCCAAGGGGCTTGGTTCTCGCATTTAGGTAACTATACTGCAACCTTTAGTTGCGCTGCTGTCTCTATCTTCTCCTCTTCCTTAAACACCGTCATTTATTAGCAAAATCATTTCTATGCTTTTTCTTGGGTATTTCAATCAAGTACCGTGTTTTCTGTATTTTACTCTGCTAAAAACTTTAGATAAACATTTTAAAACTTCCTGACTCAGTGGTTATTTCAGGATTATGTACTATAATGAATGTCACTTATTTTAAATTTCCCAATTAGCAAAGGATCCATTGGTAAGTTATTACTCTTCAATCAGAAGGTAATTGGTAGCAGGGACTTTGATAAAAGAGTACATCTGACACCCAGCCTAAGTATTAGTGTAGTGTGAATGTATGGGCCCAAATGAGTATATGGTGCATGAATGTTGTTGGCTAATATTGCGCTGGATCAGTTTTCTGGTAAGCAGAGGACGGTTTTTGTTACTCTTTGTTAATTGGGTAATGAGAATTTTATTTGTATTTTTTATGAACTAACATCTGCTTATTTTTGAGTTTTTGTTATATGTTGTCCAGAATACCCCGGGGTAGGTAAAAAGAATAGTGGGTGGCAAGTGGAAGCCATACTGCAGTGAGATTATCTGTCAGGCAGAAATAGTACTGAGAAGTTAAGCAGGACTTCAAGTACTCGTTAGGGACTCTATGCGTGTGAGTAATAGCAAAAGGGTACGCTGATAAAAATGTGATGTTATATCACCTAGTAAGGGTAACATTGGAGAAGTAACAGGTACTTCTGGAGCTTGTGTGAAGAGTAGACGGAAGTGTTTTTACACGTAGTGTATGTATTAGTAAACGGAAAGGTTTTACTAAAGTGTGGAAGAAACTATCCTTTTCAATATTAGTGGAAACTGGCACGATAGCGAATGTTTTATGTTGTTAATGAAATTTAATTAAGATTTATAGAGAAAATAAGTTTGCGTAAAGTTTTGTAAAGGGAGGGTCAGTTGCCAGAGAGGGAGCTGACGTCACAAAACGCCGCGCTGTGGTAGGTTGAAACAGCGGGTGTGGAGAGACACTTGTAAAGGAGGGGTCAGTAGTCAGGAGTAGTACTGACGTCACAGGTGCCGCGCTGGGATTGGTTAAACCAGCGAGGAGAGAAAAGAGCAGATTGTAAAGGAGGGGTTGACAGAGAAACGTCACCAAAAGGCCACGCAAGGATTGGCTCGGAAATAAAAGATAGCAGACATTTGATTGGTCGAAAATATAGAAGCAAAATTCTTAGTGGATAAGGATTGCATGTTAAAATGTGATCTGACTTTAACAGGAACTCGTCCGGATAGGAGATTCCTAGGTTTTGCAGAATATAATTTTGTACACAGAAGATTAGATAGAATGTACGGAGAAAGGAGAAAATTATCATTCTTACAAAAGATTAAGAATTATTTTAAAAAGGACAAACCAATCAAAACTAGAGAAGGAATTATTATTCCACCAGCTAAAACACCAGCATCATTTATGATGATGGAGAGAGGATTATCATACTTGTGTATGGATGGAGAATTGGATAGAATACACCAAAAATGATGGAGTATTAGCATTTCCCGAGAATGGTACCTTCAATGGAAGAATTCTTCAAAACTTGAGATTGAGGATGAATGATTTAGAACCCAGACCTAGATTAACCCAGTACGAAGCTCTAGAAGAATGGGAAACCGAGGCATTTGAGCGGGATAGATCTAGAAGTAATAGGAGTTACCCAGGATTTTACCCCAGATATTTACGTGAGTCAAGAGAGGGTCAGATGAAACAATGGAGAAGGGCAATGATTACAGAGGGACTGTATCCATTATTCACAGAAGGAGAAAAATCAGGAGGCAAATGTACAGAAAAGACAAAACATTTAATGAGAAATGAGGAATCTGAAGACGAATTTATGGAAGAAATGTTAAGAAATCCCCCACCATATCAGGAAGGGACAAGTGGATGCACCCCAAGTGCACCACCAAAAACTCCATTAGTGCCACAGGTAATGCATGAGTTCACCCCGACTAGAATACTTCATGACAAAGAAAAAGAAGCCCTAGAAAAGACCAGAACAGAATTAATACAGAAAATAACTCAGATAAAAGTACATCCTGATTCGTTGACCATACCTGTAACAATTGGTCCAGTAGTTCCATTATATGGTACTCAGGGAAATTGTCCACCACCCATACTTGCACCTACTCCTATGAGTAATCCCAGACCTGAAGCTCCAGTTATAATTGAGGATCAATTTAGTGACTGTGAATCCACAATATCACTTATGGACTTGCCTATTCGAGGTTCTGTAAATAGTACTCCAAGAAAAGATGTACCTGGAGGTTCAAAAGATGTAAGTTTAGTAACTTCATCGGGAACAAAAAGTGCTACCATAGTAACACCTGAAGATCTAGAAAGATGGGTACAAGGGTCAGTTAAACAGTGCACACCTCCAAAAGTACTGGATATCCATAAATTAAAAGTTGAATTAGAAGAAATAATAGCAGGAAATGTAGGAGTAGAACGCTTGAATACCTATGATGAAGAAGAATTATTGTTCCTGTGCAGAAGTATCACTAGAAATGTGAGGGTATTTCATGAAAAATTGTCCAATCTAGCACTACAGATGGGAATTGAAATAGGGAGATCAAAAGTACTACAGAAACCCTATAGAGCAGAATTTTCAGACAAAGATTTAGAAAATATGAATGCATCTGGAAGAAGATTACAAATAAGAGAATTGTATAAAATTATGGTTGCAAAACAAGGTACAGAAATAGACGAAATTTTTTCGTTAATAACAAGAGATGAGTTACCAGAAGAATTAAAAGGTACAGTAAACCCAATAGTATGGGATTTCACCGGAAAAGAAGTAGGACTTATGGCAAAAATAGATCCAGTTCAAATTACGGTAAAAGAAGGTGCAATTTTCCCAAATACCAGACAGTACAAAATGAGTGCAGAAGTAAAAGCAGGAGTCATTGACGAAATAAAAGCGAATGGTAGAACAAAACATCCTAAAAGAAGTAATGAGTAGCCCATGTAATTCACCAATCATGGGACTAAAGAAACCTAGTGGAAAATATAGGATTGTTCAGGACCTGAGGAAAATAAATAAGATTGTGGAACCATGTTGTCCCATAGTACCAAATCCTGCAGTAATACTATATCAGATTCCTTGGAATGCAGGATGGTTCACAGTAATTGATTTGTGTCAAGCATTCTTTTCAATTCCATTGCATCCAGACAGCCAGTATATTTTCTCATTTAAATTTGAGAACAAAGTCTATGTGTGGAATCGTGTTCCTCAGGGGTACACAGAAAGTCCTTCCATCTTCAACCAGATACTGAAAAAGTACCTGGAAAAACTAGTGATGCCAGGAAGCTCAGTCTTAGTCCAATATATCGACGACTTATTGGTGGCGTCGACCACCCGAGAAGACTGTGTTGTTGACTCCATAGCATTATTAAATCTTTTGGCTGAGGAAGGGCATAAAGTCTCACCTGAAAAGTTACAGTTTTGCAGGACAGCTGTTAAATATCTGGGACATCAAATTGAGAGGGGAAAAAGAAGAATAACCTCTGAAAGAGTAGAATTAATAAAGAGAATGCAAATGCCTGTAACACAAAGACAAGTACGGATGTTCCTAGGAATAGTAGGCTACTGTTGACAATGGATACCAAATTTTTCAATGTTAGCTAAGCCCTTAATTAACATGACGAAAAAGAAAGCAAAGGACGCTGTTGAGTGGGAGGATGAAAGTGTAGAAGCTTTTGTAAAATTGAGAAACGCACTTTGTTCAGCACCTGCTTTAGGCATGCCTGATTATAAAAGAGAATTCGCATTATTCTGTCAAGAGAGAGAAAATTGTGCACTTTCTGTCCTAACTCAGAGACATGGACTAGATAGACGTCCTATAGCGTACTTTTCTGCTACATTGGACCCAGTAGCAGCTGCGTTGCCAGGATGTTTAAAAGCAGTAGCAGCAACTTGTTTGAGCATTGAACAAAGCGAGTCAATTGTGATGGGACATCCTGTAAAAGTGTATGTTCCACATGCAGTTGTGATTCTATTGACAAGAACCCGAACTCAGCATCTTACTCCTAGTCGGCTGACTAAATATGAGAGGATAATAATGGGTGCTGAAAATGTGACCATGGTAAGGTGTACAATAATAAATCCAGCAACTTTATTGCCGGACCCATATCATGAAACAAATAAAGTTGACGAAGAAGATGAACATAATTGTGTACAAATTACAGAATTATGTACAAAATCACGCCCAGACATAGAGGAACAGCCTCTTAAAAAGCCAGACAGGGAGCTATTTGTCGATGGTTCATGTCAAAGACATGAAGATGGTAAACTAACTGCTGCCTATGCGGTATGTGAATTAACTGGAATAGTCGAAGCATCCTATTTACCAGGAGTAAAATCTGCACAAGTAGCTGAATTTATTGCATTAATAAAAGCTTGCAAAATTGGGAGGAATCAGAGAGTGACCATATTTACAGATAGTCAATATGGTTACGGGGTTGTGCATGATTTTGGCCAACTGTGGATGCAGAGGGATTTCATGACTTCTTCAGGATCCCCCATTAAAAATGGACAATTTGTAAGGGAATTGCTAGAAGCAATACAATCACCAAAAGAATTGGCTGTGGTGAAATGTGCCGCACACCAGTCAGGAGATGACTGGGTGGTAGTCGGCAACAGATATGCAGACTTGGTGGCTCAACATTGTGCCAAAACAAGAACGTCAGTCAATAAGAGGGTGGAAAGAATGGGAATCAGCTGCCAACTTATGATGTATATGCCACCTGAAACTTGGAATGAGGTGAAGAAATTGCAAGATGAGGTTGATGAAAGTGAGAAAAATTTGTGGATCAAAGTGGGTTGCTCCCAAAGAGGAGAAGATGAATTGTGGATCAGTGCAGATGGCAGACCAGTCATGCCAGACTGTTTACTCTCACAAATGGCCAGAATGCATCATGGAGACACACACATAGGGAGAGATGCAATGATTAGACTGTTCAGACAAAATTGGTACAATCCCAAATTCAGGGCTGTTGCAGAGAGTCTTTGCCAGAGATGTCTAACTTGCCAAATGCATAATCCCGGCAGGAAAATGATAATTGGGTTTGGAAAGATTGGAAAGGCAGAGGGCCCATTTATAAGACTACAGTTCGACTTCATACAGTTACCACCATGTAGAGGGCTAAAATATGTACTAGTCATAGTGTGTCTGTTTTCAAAGTGGGTGGAGGCTTACCCTACTAGGAGAAATGACAGTATTACAGTTGCAAAACTGTTGTTACGTGAGCTCATACCTAGATTTGGTTTCCCAGTATCTTTGGAATCAGATTGAGGAAAACACTTTAATAGCGAAGTGATCCAGATAATATGTGAAGCATTTCAAATCAAACAGAAATTGCACTGTGCATATCACCCAGAGGCTTCTGGAGTTCTGGAGTGGTTGAACAATTGAATGGCACTATAAAGTCAAGATTGGGAAAAATGTGTGCATCAACGTCATTAGAGTGGCCAGACGCATTGCCACTTGTCTTGATGGGAATCAGAAGCATACCTGACAGAACAACAGGATTGAGCCCCCATGAAATAATGATGGGAAGAGCAATGAGACAAACACATGTTCCCACAAACAAATTAGTAAATATATCTGATGATATGGTTCTGGATTATTGCAAAGGATTGGCTGACCTAGTGCGTTCTGTCTCTCATCAGGTTGGAGAAGACGCAGTTTCCAGGCAGCCTGAACTAGAACATGATCTGAATCCTGGTGATTGGGTGGTAGTGAAGAATCACACCAGAGAAACGTGTCTATCACCCAGGTGGAGCAGACCTTGTCAAGTTATATTGACTACCAATACAGCAGTGAAGTGTGCAAGATTTCCTAATTGGATTCACGTAAGCCACACAAAGAGAGTACCAGACCCTGAAGAAGAGAATTCACAGACAACACCAATCACTGAAGAAGCTGAAGGTTGCCCAGCAGAAGAATCTCAAGTTAGAGGTTCGAGGGAAGCTGACGGAGAACAACGAAGCACAAGTCAGGATTGGATACCAGTGGTAGAAGTTCCTGAAGTATACCACAGAACGAGAAATCAAACTAAATTGGAAGAAATTGAAGAAGATCAGATAGGTGAAGAAGAAGCAGTTCAGGATCAAGAAGAAAAGATAGTAAAAGATCCTGAACAAAATAAGATAGGGAAAGAAAATTGGACTCAAAACAGTGAAGATTTAATTGACTTTACACAGGGAAAAACAGGTTTAGAAGAATCCGGTCAGGCTGCAGAAGTTCACAGTGCAATAAGCCCTGATCAGAAGCAGTTAGATCAAGAAGAATTCACTAAAGAAAAAGGGGTTGATACAAATGAACATAAAGAAATAAAAAAGGAACAAAGCCAACATCTTGAAAGTCATTGTGGAGCAACTGAAGAGAAACCAATCAGACCTGAAAAAGAACAAACAAAAGAGGCAGTAATCAAAGAAAACAAAACAGTATTGAGCAGGGCAAATAACAAGATCTCTGAAGACGTAAACAGAGAAACAGTGCCAACCAAGAAAACAAGAAAAGGAGATCATTGGCCAAGTGTCATTAAAAGAGTAAAATACCACATAACAACCAGAAGTGAAGATCCAGAACAAGTACCTGAAGTGACAAGTCAAACTGAACAAGAGAAAAAGTCAGGAAAAAGAAAAAGTAAAAGACTGAGACTTGTGAATAACAAATTCAAGGATCCTGACTGGACTTATATCATTCTTGAAGATTTTGAAAGCTCAGAGTCAAGTGACAGTGGTGGCGAAGGAACAAGTGCAGAACTAACATACGAAGAAGAAACAAGACCACCCTGACTAAACAAAAGAATCCTCTAAAGAAAAGAAGAAGAGATAAGAAGAGCAATCTTCCTTGTCGAAAAATGCCTGAAGATAGAGTTACTGGGAGACCAAAACGAAATTGTTGTAGGAGATGCTGTGCAATCGGCATATGTAGTCTAGTATTGGTGCTTATAGTATGGTTAGTCCTGATTGTAGCAGTTCCTTACCTTATGATAATAGATAAGAAGATTAATAATGAAACTTAAGGGAGGACAGCAAACATGAAGGGCAATAGAGTAGAATTAATGACAGAAGATGAGGCAGAAATTCATCATGAAATAGCTGATAACGACACTAGTTTAAATGTTTTCACAAAGTTATTGTTTCAGTATGTAGACACAATGGAAGTTAGTAATTGTTATGTCTGTATGAAGTTACCTGAATCAGCAGCGGAAGGATTAACATACCATCATTTACCACTGACATATGGCATCTCATGTAGTGTATTAACAAGTTTATTTTATAGAACAGGTAGGCTACAGTATTATTATTCAAACTTAGATGTGATATTTTCAGAGGTTCCGATTTGCAAGAGTATGAACCCAGTGCTTAGTAGTCAAGACGCACAGTTTATGGGAGAGTTTTTCTTAACAATGAAATCGATAAACATAACACATGCACATAGACACAATCTAACATGTTCTTTACTAGAAGAAGAAAAGATATTTTTGAATTTAGTGGAAGATAGAAGACATGATTTTCAAAAGAAAGCTTCAGAGCATAAGGCTCATTTGCCACCTTGGGCGGAGAAAGAAGGGAGTTATACACCTGGTAAAGCTCAAGCTGCAATGGCTCTGGATTTCGTAAAGAAAGGGAAAATTTGTCTACATAGGTTAAAGACTGATTATAACAATGTTTTCATCGGTACCAGTGAATGTGAACACAATTTTTTAATTCTTGGAGGTTGGGGACTCAAAGGAGGAACAGATTCAGTTTTTCCTGGAATCTATTATGTATGTGGGAATAAGGCTTACTTTAGGCTTCCTGCACGGTGGTATGGAAGTTGTTATTTTGGAATAGTTTTTCCAAAGATATACCACGTAAAAGAAACACTGGAAGCAATGAAAACAATAATGAATTAATACGTAGTAAAAGAGCTAGTTTTTCAGAAATTGTAGGTGATATATTTGTTGCATTGATACCTTCAGTGGGAATAATTCTGAACTCAAGGAAAATATGCAAATTGTCTACAGTGGTTGATCGTTTATCAACGGATACTGCTGGAGGTTTTCTAATGATTAATACGGAGATGGTTGCGATTAGATCTATGGTAATGCAAAATCGACTTGCTCTTGACATTCTATTGGCAAAAGAGGGAGGAGTCTGTAAATTATTGAAGACGAAACATTGTTGCACTTATATTCCTGATAAGAGTGCAGAAATTGGAGCGATATATTCAGAACATAACTAAACTTGAGAAAGAACTTAAACCACTGGAAGTTGATAGTGTATGGGAAAGATTGACAAATAGTATCTCGTCAATTGGAACCTGGTTTGCTAATATAGGGAAAGGACTTATAGGTCAAATATTAGTACCCTTAGCAGGGATAACAATAATAATTTTAGCAATAACAATATGGTGCAAATGCTGTAGAAAGAATGGAACATATAAAGTGACAGGAAAAGGAAAGAAGAAAACTAGATGAAATCGAACTAGAAGAATGGAGAAGTGATTTATACAAGAAATTAAAAGGAGACTGTAAGAATAGAAAAAGTAAAAATGAGAATGAAATGATTTGCTAGAAGTTGGCATCTGATTGAGGGTAGTATTTTGATGGCTCAGAAATGCCATCAGAGAGGGATTGATGGAGCAAGGTTTCAAAAATGAAACTTGCTTGTATGCAATCCTCCTCATAGTATTAATTTATTAAACTTGTACTGTCAATACTAATCTTTGCATTCACAAACACAAAAGGGATAGATGCTTGCCTATGTGTTTTACTAATGAATAACGCTTGTCTATAAACCAAGATGGCCGCTAAAAGCGCGGGACTTCATTGCGCATGTCACAACCTGATCACATGGTGTGACGTCTTTCTTTAGCTTGGTGGGAAACTTCTGCTTCTGCGCAGTGTGCACTAAAATGGCCGCTAAATGTTTTCACATGCTTCAGCTTGATCTCATGTCATTATTAAATTGTCGTTTTTCTTAATGCTACTAATGCAGGATAGTATTATAATTAATTGGGAATAGAGTAGGGAAAGTGGGCATACAGTGAAACTTTTTATTTGTGATTTTAATATTTTCTTCTTACACTTTTAGTAATTCGTAAACTTGGGCCTGGGTTGGTGACTTGAAACTCGAGAGACAGATGGTTCTGCGCATGTGTCCTGTATGCCTGCCAAGTGAAGTCAACTTGGACGTCTCCCAAGGCCACGACCTATTGGCCGAAGATGATATCCTAAATGTTTCCGGCGGACAAATTGTTATTTTTCTCCTGTAAAATGTATAACATTTGTCGTGAGACGGGTGGGAAATAAAGCGAATGTATTAATTTGAAGGGGCGGTAACGTAAAGACAATAGGCTTTACAATTTAGGCCAAATTGACATGGTGCGAGAATCCACCCCCTGTCCCTGTCCAATCAGAAGTAGTGGTTCCATAATGTTAGCAACATTAAGGGGAGGTACATGGGCGTAGAAGGGTATAATAGAATATAGCATTAGTAAATTAGTCAGAGCATGCGTTTACGAAGAACAGGCGTCCATACTGCCAGAGCGCTCTCAACTCCAGACTGCCCAGCTGATCGGTTGCTGACTGAATTCCTGTCCGGAAGAGGTCCTGAGGAGGGGCGGCGGAGTCCATTAGAAGGAAGGCACGGGAGAATCGAGAGAAGTTGAGTATCAGAGAGGAACGGTGCAGGCGTCGTTGTAGAGAGGTCACCGGTCCTGTCCTGATCCTGGAAGAAGTCTTTGCTCTTCATCCTTCCTGGGTCCTATCTTTTCCAACTCCTTGGCCAAGGGCTTGGTTCTTGCATTTAGGTAACTATACTGCAACCTTTAGTTGCGCTGCTGTCTCTATCTTCTCCTCTTCCTTAAACACCGTCATTTATTAGCAAAATGATTTCTATGCTTTTTCTTGGGTATTTCAATCAAGTACCGTGTTTTCTGTATTTTTACTCTGCTAAAAACTTTAGATAAACATTTTAAAACTTCCTGACTCAGTGGTTATTTCAGGATTATGTACTATAATGAATGTCACTCATTTTAAAGTTCCCAATTAGCAAAGGATCCATTGGTAAGTTATTACTCTTCAATCAGAAGGTAATTGGTAGCAGGGACTTTGATAAAAGAGTACATCTGACACCCAGCGTAAGTATTAGTGTAGTGTGAATGTATGGGCCCAAATGAGTATATGGTTTTTGAATGTTGTTGGCTAATATTGCGCTGGATCACTAGTATTGCAGCTGAAATTGCTAGAGACAGTTCTTAAGATAGTCAAAGTTCTGCTCCACTAAGTCAAGATCCACTACGACAAACAATTCTTGAAAATGAAGCAGCAATAACCATGAGTGAAGTAGAAACGGTAATGCAACAAGCACAACAGGATATTATGGAGTTGGGAAACTTGGAAGAACAACTAAATATTGAACAGAAAGAAATATATTAGCAAGTTACACAACAGATAGAGCATGGTTTACTTCATGAAAAAAAGAATGCAACTGCACATCATTTAAACCTATTCGAATGTATATCAGTGGTCAAGCTGGTACAGGAAAACGTTTCTTAATTAAAGTTTTGACCAGTTATCTACAGAAAACCACTGAATCACATTTATCTTGTGTTGTAACCGCTCCAACTGGGTTAGCAGCACACAGCATTAAAGGGATTATATTACATCATTTACTAATGCTACCAGTTGAACATGAAAATAAGTTGGAATATCACAAGCTATCTGGAGAAGCTTGTTATGAAGTTTCAAGAGTACTAAAGAAATTGAAACTTCTGATAATTGATGAGGTGAGCATGGTCTCGAACGTAATGCTTGCATTTGTACATTTAAGAATGCAACTGATTTTAAAAACAGATTATGATGTTTTATTTGGAGGAAAACATGTAATTGTATTTGGCGATCTATTACAACTTACTCCTGTGAAAGGGCAGCCAGTTTTAAAACACTTGTCCATGAAGACACTAGGAAATCTTTGGGAAGTATTGGAAATGTGAACATTTGGTCTCTTTTTGAATATAAAGAACTTATTAAGAATATGCGACAAGCAAGTGATGAACATTATGGAAACATTCTTCAAGATATTAGAATTGGTGTCTTGACAAAAGATGGTAAAGAAGCTTTACAAAGTCGACTACTAACAAACTTTTTTCCAAATGAAAATATTGCACCTGAAATAATGTACAAAAACATTGGATAAAAGAAGTCTATAGCTTGTCTAATGCCAACACTGCAAGAGTGCTCTACATTCAATCAAGAACTTTTGAAACTGGAGAAACAACCAATAGTGAAAATGGAAGCCATTGATAAAATGGAACACGAAGGAGTTACTATTTTTCTGTCAGAGAAATTACAGTCAAAATTAGATTCTTTGGAAAAATCTGTATCTAAGACTGCTGGTTTGGAAAAGACTTTCTATGTAAGTGTAAACTGTTGGGTAATATTATGGCGTAATTTAGATGTTGAAAAAGGTTTAGTGAATGGAGCAATGGGAAAAGTTGTTGATTATGTAAATTTTCAGAACAGAGATGGAATTGAATTTTTGAAGATTAAATTTGATCAGATTGAAGAGGTAAAACATATTGGACATTGTGCTGTTCGTTTTTGCTTGTTAAAGATTTGTATGTTCGTAGAAAACAGTTTCCTCTTTATTTAGCATATGCAGTGACCATTCATAAATCTCAAGGTTTAAGTGTAGACAGTGCTTTGGTAAATATTGGAAGTACAGTTTTTAAAGAGGGTATGGCATATGTTCCATTGTCTCGAGTAAGAACATTATCTGGATTTTATTTGATTGATTTTGATGAGAAATAGGTTAGTGCAGATGCAAATTATGTAAGAGAGTATAATCGGTTAAGAAGACTGTATGCTCCTAACTTAGGTGAATATCCCATATATGAAAAACGTGTAGTATGTCCAAAACGGAAATATGAGAAACCCTCTAGTGAGGTTGGAAAGAAGAAAACAATTCAAGAGAATGTTCAGGCGGTAAAGAAAATTAAAATGGACACTGTTGATGATATTGTAGGATACCAGTTAGAAAATAGTTCAGGTATCAACTGCTATGCTAATGTAATTGTGAACGTCGTGTTTTTTCCAGAAAATCTTCATCATCAAATTATTGAAAATCGAAAAAAAGATTCTGTTCTTTGTTACATTATATTTTTAAAAGTTGAAAACTGATAAAACTAAAATCCATACTGCTTCTGGCATTCGGCATCTTTTGGATATATGTTCTGGTTCTTCACAATTTACACTTAATGTACAACAAGATGCTCAAGAATTTCTTATGTTTATGCTTGCAGTATTGGAAGATGAAGGAATACAAATTGAAAATCTGTTTGGACTACGTTACAGATGGCATCATAAATGTGAAGACTGTTCATTTTCTTCTACCACTGAAATAGACACTGAACGATTCATATATTTGACAATACCAGATTGCAAAACAGTGTCTTCTAACAAATTAGTAAAATCAGCTAATCAAGATATGAAATGTACTCACTGCAAATCAGAAATGTTGTCAACATTATTTATAGAAAGATTTGGACAATATGTCATTTTAATGCTACAACGTTGTACAGCAGATGGAAGAAAATTGGAAACCAAAATTTAAAATTTTGTGGCAAGTCAAGTGTCAATTTCAGGAAGAACTTTTAAAGCAGTGGCTATTATTTTCCATGATGGACCTAGTACAACATCTGGACACTATACTGTGTATTTAAGATGCAATAAAGGATGGACACATTGTAATGATGCCCATTTGGAATTCAAATGTCGGTTGCCTTACGAATTACCAAATTCATATCTGATATTTTTGATGCCAACGTTTTGAAAACATCATTCGGCCTATTGGGAAGACGTAAACAAGAATTAACGATTTTATTTTGGATATTTTCAATGCAAATGATTTCGGAAACATCATTCGGCCTATTGGGAAGATGTGAACAATTAGTGTTTGAATTATCGTTTCTGTTCTTTGATATTGCATTTGGAAAATTGTGTTTGAAAGAAGTAGTTCATATATTTGATCTTTGTATTATATGCAATGTAAATGAGAGTGTTTATTTTTGAAAATGTAAACAGATAGTTGAACTTGTTGTAAATATTTTGAAAAGAGATTTTTTTTTTTACAATCTTATTGATTGTATTTTTTGCCAGCTGTTATATGATGATCAACATTGAAATCACTGTGTATGGTGAAGTTCAATAAAATCTGAAAACAGCAAAAAAGAGAACCTGAATATGTTATGTAATTCTAAAATTATGTTGTGTCCTTAAACCTATAATATTATTTGCAATATCAGTATTTTTATTCTCTTTTACAGAAAGTAAAACTAAAGTTTGAAAATATTTTAAATTTACTTTACAATGAAACAACTGTAAAATAGTTTCAATGAGTTTGATATATACTTCAATACAGAAGGTAAGATGAAATAATGTAATAAGCATAATAATATGAATTAATGTTTACAGTCACTTTTATTGCAGTTATTCATTTTTTCAAACTCAATCATCTCCTCAAATCACCTCAGCAGTACTTATGCACTCCTTCAATCACTGAAGCATAACCTATGTACTTACAAAATCACCCAGGCATTACTAATCCACACCGTTAATCAGTTTGGCAGTACCCATACACTCCTGCAAAATCAGTCAGGCACTACCCATGCACTCCTCCAATCACCCAGATACTACCATTGCAGTTATACAATCACTCAGCCATTATGCATGCACTCCTTCAATTAGTGACGCACCATAGGTTTCAGGGACGTTATACTTAGAAATTAGCATTTAAAAAACCTTAGAAATTCACTGAAAAAACCATAGGTTTCAGGGACGTTATAGTTATAAATTAGCATTTAAAAAACCTTAGAAATTCACTGAAAAAACCACAGGTTTCAGGGACGTTATAGTTAGAAATTATCATTTAAAAAACCTTAGAAATTCACTGAAAAAACCACAGGTTTCAGGGACGTTATAGTTAGTTGGACATTTTACTCGTACAAAACCAGAGAAATTCAGCTGTTATAGTTAGTTGAGCTAACTATAACTCGCGCCCCCGCAATGCACTGCTGATGACGTCACATATTACATCACTCATGACATGGTCAGTGACATCACTGATGACATCTCAAATGCCATCACTGATGACATTATCCACGTGATAATCTGATGCACCTCATCACACCCTAATTTAACCTTTGATACACCCACTCTAAAATACAGACTACCATTTTCGAAACCATAGACACACCAATACCAGTTACTACATAACCACTCACTGATTCCTAGGTCTACACACACATCCACTCATTCACCCATACAGTCACTCATACGTGCAGTCACTCATCAATACAGCACTATCATATGCACTCATACACCTATACAGGCACTTACACACCGCCACTCACCCATAGAGTTAGTCACACAGGTAGTCAGGCATGCAAAGAATCAATCACACTCCCATTTACTCAGCTATACAGTTATACACACACCACCTCACTTAGTCATATAGATACTAACACATACTTACTCTCTTGTACAATCACTGATACAAGCACACACTCATCCATACAGCCACTCTCACAATCACTCACTCTCACATATAGTCATTTATATACTCCAATACTCACATATACTGCCTTTCATATATGTAGTTATTCACACATGTATCACTGAGAAATCCATTCGCTCACCAACATACCCATACACACACTCACCCACCCATACAGCCCTTCACAGATGCACTCTTAAACCCATACACCCAGTGAATCACCCACTCACACATCTATGCACAGAGTCACACACCCCCCACTCACCCACACAGATACTCAGGCACCCATAGAGATGCTCAGACAACCAATCAATAACCCATATAGATACTCATGTAGCTACTCACCAACCCATGCAGCTGCTTACACACCAACTACCAGACTGATAGAGACATTCACACAGTTTAGTCACTAACCAATGCATTCAGTAAGACATGTTTAATCACTCACTTATACAGTCAGTCACACACCTACTAAATCATCCATTCAGACACTTATACACCCACTCATTCTTCAATATACCTTGGCATATATATATATATATAAAACATATTTAAACTTTACAGAAACACATAGTCACTGGATGATGTCATCAGTGATGTCATTTGAGATGTCATCAGTGATGTCATCAGTGATGTCACTAGCCATGTCATGAATGATGTAATATGTGACGTCATTAGCAGTGCATTGGGGGCGCGAGTTATAGTTAGATCAACTAACTATAATGGCCGAATTTCTCTGGTTTTGTACGAGTAAAATGTCCAACTAACTATAACGTCCCTAAAACCTGTGGTTTTTTCAGTGAATTTCTAAGGTTTTTTAAATGCTAATTTCTAACTATAACGTCCCTGAAACCTGTGGTTTTTTCAGTATATATATATATATATATATATATATTTTCACTGTAAAAACCAAAGGTTACAGGAACGTTATAGTTAGGCTCAGGTTTCACTCATACAAAACCATAGAAATTCCGCAGCTAGAGTTACCTGAGCTAACTATTACTCATGCCCTCGCAATGCACTGCTTATGACCTCAGATATTACATCACTCATGAAATGGTCAGTGACATCTCAAATGACATCTTTGATGACATCATCCACAGAACCACTCAGATACCCACTCACAACCCCAAACAGTCTCTCATACACTCACACACCCACAGAACCATTCACATACCTATTCACAGATCCATACAACTTGTCACACACCCACTCACTCATCTATGCAATCACTGACATACCCACTCACTCACCCATATGGCCACTCACACAAGCAATGATAGATATACATAATTTTTGGGAAGTTGGGTTTCTAGTTGGCACCCTGTCCAAGCATGAACCATAATCCTAGTCATGGTATGTCAGACACACACTAAAAGATAACCTATGCTCACCCTCTAGCAGCTTGTCACAGAGAAGTTGGGCTTATCTAAAGAGGCAATGTGTAAAGTATTTGTGCAACACACATACACAGGCCACTCAGGCCCGGTGAACAGAGTACCTTGATCTTGTTCACAGCAGCGAGATGCGGGGAGCAAACGAGCAATGCATCAATGTCAAGCCAGCAGTCAAAGTGTTGCACCGATTTTCCCCACACAGTGTTTGCAATGCATTGGTTCCAAAGACAAAGCGCCGAGAGGCGTTGGTTCCGAAGTGCAATGCATTCAGTTTCTCCATGCAGTCAAGGGGATGCGTCAATCTCTCCACACTGCTGTGGCGGCAATGTGTGGTTCTGATGCTTCGGGCTCTGGAGGCGATGCGTTGGTTAGGAGAGTGATGTGCCGATTTTATTCCCACAACAAGGACAATGCGCCAGTTCTGCTACACACAGACTGCAGAGGTATTGATTTCTCTGGTGCAAATATCTGCGTCCACTTCCAATGGACCAGACACAGTAGCAGAGATAGAGACTTCGATAGCCCTGAGTCTCAAGCAACAGGAGGAAAGCCAACAAGCCCTTGGAGATCACTTTGGTTGCAAGGCAGAGGCCAGTTCTCCCTCAAAAGGGTCAGAGAGCAGCCGGCATCAGGGCAGCACAGCAGAAACCTTCCTGTGTTTGAGGTTGTCTAGAGAGAATGCACAAAGTGTAGCTGTCACCTGTCATGACCCTGACCTCCATGTGTCCTCATTCCTCCTGTACCTTGTGTGTGGGGGGCTTGCAGTATCGAGCACACGTCTCAATGCCTCCGTGGTTGTTCTTGGGACTCATTGCCCTGTAGGCTTGAGAATGTTCTTGGCATGGTAATTATCCCCTGGGGCCCAAGGCCACTGAGTCATGAAACACCACAGTGTAAACAGTAACATCCCCCAGGACCTTCAGGCTAACTCTTCATGACTATGGTGATATTTGGGCTGACTCATCATGACTATGGTGATATTTGGGCTGACTCATAGGCACATGACTATGGGCATAGTTGGGCTGACTCATAGGCACATGACTATGGGGATATTAGGGCTGACTCATAGGCACATTGCTATGGGGATATTTGGGCTGACTCATCAGGATTTGGGAACGGTATTCATACCGTACTCAAACCATGAGGTAGTGCTTGGCTTACCCACTGGTTGAAGAGAACAGATCCTCTTCAGCGATCCCGCTCAGCTGAATGTCTCCACGACCTGGCTGAGCTTCTTCTGCATTGCAGCTCTCTTGTAAATCTCTGACGCTGCGGACATCTTCTCTCCTGCAAATCCAGCGAACTTCATCCCTGCAACGCTGCACCTAAAAGGAGAAACCTTGGTTAAGTACAATCCTTAAGGTTTGTGCACTAATGGAAAGTGTATCAACCAAAGACTTGCTTTTATGATGCTAAAAATCAGAAAACAGGACATCTCTTGAAAATTTAAACATTGTGGGCATTATTATTTAACATGCATGCGAAGGCCTTAGTTTAAGCACCCAGTGACATTACTATGTGCCATCTTTTATTGTGCTGTAGTCTGTGAATCCAAAAGCACACTCTTGCGCACCTTTTGCCTAGTGTTGAACAAACAAGGTGTACCTTAGTGTGTGATGTGAAAAAATGATATAGCTTCTGCCGAGAGTGCTGCAACTCCAAGGGTAAGAGTTGATTATTGGAAGTCTATGCAGCAATGGCTTCATTATTGTGTAAGTGACTGTTAGCACACATGTCAAAGGCAGGAGGCAATATTTCACGACTAATCGTTTTTTGAATAACCTCTCTACTTGTATTTGCAGTACAGCTCACCGTGCACTGCATTACACACATATCATGACAACACTCTCCAGGATTGAGAACAAGACGGCTACAAGAAGACAGTGGCTGAGCTCGATGGCATGCAAGTCTCTCTGCTTGTTATTTTGTCCCAACCTGCCTTACCTTCTGGGGCTAATAAGATCAAGCAAGGCTTGGGTCCGTAACTCCCTGGACTGGACCACCAATATATTGAAATAACAAATAAGATGTCCGGGGAGGTTATTCAATTTGAATCTCAATAAACCTTAGACCATTAATTCTAACGTTTATAAGCTTTATTCAGCTTAGTTTGGTTTTTTCAAAAAGACATTCAAAGTTAATTACACATGTCTTTAAAAGGAATAACACATTATTAAATCACACATTGTCATCACATTTGAAAACGTAATTCGAAAACATAATTCAACATAAATACACATGACAAAAATCGTTTTTGGGAAAGAATACAAAACATAAGTAAAAACAAACACACATCAATAACTCGTATGTACAAGCCAAAAATTTTAACCAGTCCTAAGTTCAGATTGGAACACTAGGGGGACACAGTAACTCATTGTAAGACACATGTCTGCTGTCCTGCCTGTGAGAGAATGGGGATACAAATAACAATACCAGGTGTTATCAACACTAGGAGGGGGGATACTATTTAACCAATTCCCTCGTGGCACACCCCATCAACGGTCCCCCATGCTCAAAAGTCAACGTGTTTCGAATCCCTTGTAGTTCCGGGATTCTCTTCAGGACTCGGACTCGGTCTTGGGCTCTTAGTTGAGGTGTAGAGTTAATCAGAAGAAACTGTTGTCCGATAGCGGTACTTCTACTCATTTTTTAATGAAGCTTGAAGTAATGTTGCTTGCTGGAATCAGACTAGCGCGATGGAGTGACAAGCTCTTTTTCGTTTCTTAAACCACAGGAAATAGACAGGATTTCTCACACGTAGACCCAACAAAAGTGCAGCTACATTCTTTGACGGCGTATGCCGACTTTAAGAAATTGATTACGTACCAGACTAAACCACAGAGCTTTAACGTGCCTGATTACTTCAAGCTTCAGTGTCCGCCTAGTGTTCCAATCTGAACTTAGGACTGGTTAAAATTTTTGGCTTGTACATACGAGTTATTGATGTGTGTTTGTTTTTACTTATGTTTTGTATTCTTTCCCAAAAACGATTTTTGTCATGTGTATTTATGTTGAATTATGTTTTCGAATTACGTTTTCAAATGTGATGACAATGTGTGATTTAATAATGTGTTATTCCTTTTAAAGACATGTGTAATTGACTTTGAATGTCTTTTTGAAAAAACCAAACTAAGCTGAATAAAGCTTATAAACGTTAGAATTAATGGTCTAAGGTTTATTGAGATTCAAATTGAATTACTTCTGGGGCGGCAGTTGATTCATGGTTACAATTCCCTGTTGAGGCACCACCCTAGGAGAGATAGAAGGTCCAGCATCGCCTCTGCGGACAAGAGCCAGGTGAGTGCCATGACATCACCCACCACAGACGTGTGTTGGATACAGGCTGCAGGCACACAAAACTGTAAGAGCAGAGAAATTTCAACTTTCTAAAATAGTTACCAGTAAAGGGGATTAGTCCTCACCATTCCAAAGATGTAAAATGTGACACAGCTACTCCTTTCTAATCATGAATTGCAGCTTTCAAGGTAATTCCCAAAGTTAACCTATGAGAAGAGTAAGCCTCACGGTAGTGAGAAATGAATTTAGGTAGTTTCACTACCAGGACATGCAAAACTTAAAAGTACATTTCCTACCTTTTACTTACACAGCACCCAGTCCTACGGGCTACCTAGCTTAGGTTTGACTATGTGTAATGAAAAGAGAGTTTGCAGCTTGGGAAAGGGCTTAAAATGCCAAGTCGAAGTGGCAGTGAAACTGTCCACACAGGCTCTGCAGTGGAAGGCCTGAGACATGTTTACAGGGCTACTTGTGTGGGTGGTACCATCAGTGGTGCAGGTCCACTAATAGTATTTAATTGGTACATGGTATACCACTTTACAAAGGACTTACAAATAAATTAATCATGCAAATTGTGTATATACCAATTGTTGGAATCGGCACGTACTGGTTGGCTGAGGCGATGCCCTAACCAGGCAGAACCTATCATTCCATCCATGGGTGGGTGATTACACTCACTGTGTAGCCTTCGCTCATCCTTGGATAGCTTGGCACTGAGCAGTCAGGCTTATCACATTGGCAATGTGTAAAGCATTGGCACAGCACTCTCTCACAATAAATACACTGAGCATCACAAAAGAGACTTCACATGTGGTGTATGTAAATAAGGTTTGTATTCAAAACACACATTAGCTAACACAACATGAACATTATGTATTTCTGGGCATAAATCACATTTAGAAATATCACATGCTTTACTAGGACCAACCCTGTTAAAATGACATCAGTAATATACACACTTGGGAAAGATCCTATTTTATCACCCAGCACCCTTGTGCGGTGCGAAACCTTGTCAGAATGAGGCCCAATCTAGCAATTATTATAATTCAATACCACACAGCTGTAGGGTGCACCCCAGATTGCAACAATATCAGAAATGTGTACATACAGATAATTACAACACTTTTAAGCAGCACCATGGGCCAAGGCTGCACAGGTAAAAACCAATGTCAAACATAATATGCTTTTGGCAAGGAATCAACATGTAAAGCTACACTGCTGTGCGGTGTAAGCAATAACAGGCAGACACTATCACACACTCATTCAGCACCGCTATGCAGTGCCACGGATCAGGCAGGTCTGTATAGAGCATAATCGCACACACACGCACACAGCACCGTAATGTGGTGCAACTGATATCCGGCAGGTCAGTTGATAATGCACATGCCGACCCCATTGTCCAAGCCCTCCTCCACCATTCAGCTAACCCCGACTACCCTACATCCACAGGCTGTGGATAACGAAATCCTTACCCCTGATACTAGGTCGATCGCAGCCGAAGTCACACTTAGTCAGGGTCCCAGGGAAGAAATTGGAGATAGATAGCTGGGCTAATTAGGCAGCAGTCGACAAATGGAGGTTTGGCCACTACTTGGGAAGTTCACCCACAGTATGCGGAGTAGAAGCGGGCTTAGGACGATAGTCATTCAATCAAGGGATTCCACACTGTGCCTTCCGGCACCAGCCCAGTTCTGTGAAGCACAGGGGGAGTCACACAGTCTCTTGACCCGCTACCGATCGCTCTCGGACCGTTCACTAGCCCCTTCATTACTTTCACCACCCCTGTCCGATCCGGGCAATACAACCTGGCAACACGAAGTCGTGGGGCAGGGTGAGGAGAGGGCAGTTGGTCCGCCACACTGAGGTCACAAAAGGAAAAATTGATGAATGGGGTATGAAACGGGCGAGCCTCTTGCAAGAAGGACCCACCCCATCAGACACACATCAATCAAAGCAGCACCCGGGCAATCCGGGCACAACGGAACACACATCCGCTCCTCTGCACCTCCCTGGTGCGTGATTCGAGTTGCACCAGACAGTTCCGGACACACACAAAGAAGAGTCACAAACTCAGTACCTCCCTGAAATGAGGCACAATGTCTGGTGCGTGTTGATCTGGGTCGCACCAGACAATTCCGGTCTCACGTGCAGGTGCAAGTTTAACAGTGCTGCACAAGGTAAAATGAGGCACTACTACGAGTACGCCCTCACCTCCAAGGGGAATGTATGACATTACAACGCAAACATTTACAATGCATGCTTTTACAACGCGGTTTTTACATCGCAGCATGATTTTACAACGCATGCCATCACAACACATTTTTAGAAACTACACGTACAACGCATTCCATTACAACGCATACCATTACAACGCATACCATTACAACACATAATACGTTTAGGGCAACAGTAGGGTAAGTGTTGGATAGTGTAGGGGTAAAAATTACTATTCCCACGCCAGTGAGTGCAACAGTAGGGTAAGTGCTGTATAGTGTAGGGGTAAAAATTACTCTTCCCACTCCAGTGAGTGCAACAGTAGGGTAAGTGTTGGATAGTGTAGGGGTAAAAATTACTATTCCCATGTACCCCAAAACCCATACCCACCCTAAAACTTAAAAAATCCCCATTACTTACTTTATAATGCATTGTAATGGCATGCGTTGTAGTGACATGCGTTGTAATGGCTGCGTTGTAATGGCATGCGATGTAAAGACTGTTGCGTTGTAACAGCCTCGTTGTAAAGGTAGTGCGTTGTAATGACTGCGTTGTAATGGATGTTTCCCCTCCAAGGGTCACAACCTGTGAATCGGACACCGCATGCAATGAGCATACAGTTAGTGTGTCACATGAGAGAGATGTGGCACAATCAACAAAGCGGGCCACGCGGGCCCCACAACCAGTGAATCCGCTCACCACCAACAAGATGCTTTATGCATGTTGAGGCCCCCACGATGCAAGGGCCACACTCCTTAGATGTGGGCAGTACTTTTAGGGCTCAGCACAAGGCAATCCGGTCTCCAGGCACAATACTTAGTTCCATGCTCATGTCGCACTGCCAGTTGCCATCCAGCCGACAATGTGGGCACTTGAGAGGGCACCGGTCTCCAGGTGTCAGAAGTAGACTACGTGGGTCCCTCACATGAAATCTTTGATATCCCTGAGACCTCCACAAGTGAAAAGGGGCAAGGCAACAAGCCCTTGGAGAGCACACTTCAGGGTTCTATTCAGCAGCAGGTAGTCAGCCCTGGCCAGCCACTATCAGGAAGGGTGCACGGGGCCTTCCAATGGCAGTAATCCTTGTGCACATCAGATTCCTCTAACAGTGTACACCACACTGTTCCAGGAATTCCGGTCCCACATCCCCACAAGCGTATCTTTACCCTGCTGAAGTATGGCACCAGTAGTTATACTGTAGTGTGCCTTTGAAGTAGGGGCTGGTTCAGAGGGTTTCCCTTTGAACCCCAGATGTCTCCTTTAAATGTCAGTCCTATTTTTCCTGGGGCCATGGAATGCAGATCTTAATCTTTAGTGGGGCCATGGTCTGGCTCCCAGAGGCCAAGTGTCAAAACCTCTTCCTCCAATCTATCCTGCCAGGCCCTCAAATGGCAGTGGTCTGTCGTTCCAGTTGCATGCCCAATATTTATAGCTGTCTCTGGGGAATGCACACGTGTGCTGCTCCACCCTCCAGTGTGAGAGTCAAACTAAAAGGCATGCTAATAGTTTTAGAGCAGAGAAATGCACACTTTCTAGAAGTGACATTCCTAAGCTATTAATGACAACTCCCTCTTTACCACAGGAGAGGGTTTGTCATTGTGAATCCTATCATAGGAAACATTATGAGGCTGCTCCACTGTAAGCCATTATTGCAGCTTGAAGTAATTTCAACCATTTCCCCATGTTAACCTATAAGAGGAGCAAACCTCATAGGTAGTAAAAACACACATGGGTATTCTTCACTACCTTGGCAGGGAAAACACATGTGTACCTACCCTGCCTTTCACCTACCACTGGCTTCACCCCTTAAGGCTTACCCCAGGGGTGCCTTAGTGGTAGTGAAAGGTTCCGTCAGGATTGGGCAGTGGTTTAAGAAGGCCAACCTGTGCATATGTGCAATTGCGCACACACAGGCCTGCAATGGCAAGCTTGACACATGGTTAAAAACCTCATAGGTGCAAGTGCGCCCCCACAATTCTGCAATGGCAGGCTTGAGGCATGTTTAAAACCACCAGGTATGCACCACTTACTAACGTGTGTAGGAAGGGCGCACACATTTTCACAATTCATATACAGTCCGAAAGTGCCCAGAGCCCTAAGGCCCCTAAAAGAAAATCAGCAAACCCCGGGTATTGTCCCATGAGAAGAGCCAACCTCCTAGGTTGGAAAAACCCACATGGGTGTTCTCCACTACCTGGGCAGGGAACACCTATGTGTACCTGCCCTGCCTTCCGCCTACCACTTGCTCCACCCCTCAGGGTTTACCAGAGGGGTGCTCTAGTTGTAGTGGGAGGCTCACTTAGGGTTGGCTAATGAGTTAGAAATGCAAACCTGAGCATAGGCGCAACTGCACACCCACAGGCCTGTAATGGCAGGCTTGATACATGTTTGAAAGGTTATGTTGGGTGGCACAATCAGTGCTGCTTCCCACCACTAGCCAGCGCAGTACCTGCCCTGGGGATGTGGTGTACTTTTTTACAGGGCACTCACAAATACAACACCTAAACCAATCAAGTGAGCACCACTTCCTAGCATGGGTAGGAAGGGCACATGCGCTTTCACATTGCATTACAGTGGTAAAGCGCCCAGAGTCCTAAGGCCACAAAAAGAGAATTAACAAAAACAAGGAGGAGAAAAAGCAAAAAGCTTTAGGGTAATCCCCTAAGAAGGGATATGTCCAACATCAATGTTACCGTATTTAAGAAGCACATGCGGTTTAGCACTGTTCAGCAGTAGTAAAGTGCTCAGAGTCCTAAGGCCAACAAAAAGAATCAACATGAAGAGGAGGTAAGCAGGCAAAAAGTTTGCGGGAACACCACCCTAAGGCTGACAGGTTTAACATATATATATTACACAGTGCCAGCAGTGGCAGTGAAGTTCTAATTAGATCAGAGTTGCCATAAGAAGAGCGTTTTCTATTTCACTAATAACTTTGGTACCAATTGATGAATCTGCATGAAAAAAGTCCATCAACCTCAGCTCCTTCATGAAAGGTTTTGCGCTGATCCATCAAGCAGGGCCAAGATTTCCCCTTGTTAATTTTGATTAAAAAACATTGCTCTTTAGTACAGAAAAAAATTTGGTGAATTGGTGTTAATATGTTCATTTGTTCATCGGATTTTTAGATATTAGAGATTAAAGAGGCGCTCGGGATGGGCATGAAGGGGTTACAAATTGGGTATATCCTCACAGTTGGTCCCACAGGAGTCCCGCAGTACCTAAAATTAAAACAATAAGGCCTTCTTATTGACCAAGGGAGTTTTTTCTTCCATCAATTATTTCGGTACCATGGGAACGGACCGGTACTTTGGTTCTGTGAAATTTTATTGCCTGGCTGCAATTCAGTAGAAAATGCTGCAGCCGTCATTACAGAACTCAGGGACTTGGTGTACTTGGTCTGAAAATGTTTTAAAAATAGGGTATAATGAGGCAGGGTAGAGACACCCTGACCCCAGGCACTTGAGGGGGAGACCCAGAAGGACCCTCCCTAAGGTCAAAATTAAAAATTTAAAAATCGGGTTGCGGGTACCATTGCACTCTATGGAACAAAGTGCGACCCTCCAGTGAAGTACTGCTGGACTCTAGTGGGAGTCACTGAACAAACTTCAACCCCATGGTACTGCAGTACTGTGCAAGCTTCACTTCATGTGCACTACCATGGGAGTGAAGCTTGGGCAGTGGGTACCACAGGAATACCATGGTATCACAAATAAAAAAAAGAAAAAGAAAATGTGGGTTGGGTGCAAGGCCTGAATAAATATCAGGCTCTGCTGCCAACCACGCACTCCACACAGTCCAAGTGAGTTGGGGGCATGGGCTGGCCAGAGTGCAGGACCTGCAGTCATCCTCCTGCTGCACACAGCCAAGGGCCATGCTCAGTTAGGATTTGGATGCCTGAGGCAGCATTGGGTTAGCCTTAACCTGTTGGCAAACCCTTACTATGCACGACCAAAGGCTGTATTAAGCTGGGGTTTTGACAGCCTTGGTGGGTTTGGGTGCAGGACCTGGCCTGGCCAGTCCCTCATTGTGCAAAAGCCAAAGGTTGTACACAGTGGGAGTTGGCCACCTGTTATGGGGTGGGGAGCAAGGCCTAGCTGGAGGCCAGATCTTGTGGACAAGCCTTCACTGGACACTGCCAAAGGCCACACGCAGCATGGGTTTGGCCAGCTGTGGCAAGGTTGGGTGCAGGGTTTGGCCAGAAGCCAGCCTTTGCAGCCAATCACCCGGCAGTGGGCTGCAGTGGGGGTTTTGTCTGTAGGCTGCACAAGGTGGTTGAGTGTATGCTCAAGTTTGAATATGATAAAAAAAACTCAGATATTCACTGAAAAAACAAAGGTTAAATTGACGTTAAAGGTAAGTATGGTTATAATATCTTAGCTTACATTAAAAAAAAAACAGAACTTCACTGAAGAGAGCAAATATTAAAGTGCCGTTATAGTTAGGTATTGAAATCTGGTAAAGACTAACTCGGAAAAACAAAAAAATCACTTAAAGTCAGCAGTTATAGTTTACTCAGCTAACAATGTCTTGTGCCCCTCAAACACTGCTTATTGCCTCACATATGACATCACTAATGGCATGTTAAATGGCATCATTGATTACATCACTAATGACATCTCAAATTACATAATTGAACAGAATGGCAAGCCAGGAGAAACATGATAAGGATGGGGGCACACACAAAGATGAAGAGGAAGTTCAGTGACACTGACCTAGACATACTTTGGAAGAATAAGTTGCTAAAAAGAACATAGAGTTTGGCAAAAATTTGCCCTAACGTTCCCAGAAGCAAGGCATTACAGATTTTGTCAGGCATTAAGCAGATCAAGACTATTGGTGTGACCAACCATACAGTGGATAAGATTGTGGACGCGTTGCTACTAACAAAGTACTTTATTCCACACAGGATTACGGATTCACCATGAGAGGAAAGGAGTGACCTGTTAACTACTATCCAGGAGGCAGTCAACATCCAACTGACTATTTATACTAAAAACCAAATTCCAGCCTCACCACCATTCTATGTTCTACACGTGCACTAACACTCATGTATCATCACCAGCCATTCTATGCACGTCCCAAACCAACACCACAGTGATACAAGCTACTCTTGTGCACAGAAGACATGCTAGCCACAGGAGGCTGAAGAAAGAGGTGGAGGCCCATGGCTAAGTCAAAGCACATCTCACCCTGACATATGTAGGAACAGGGCACATATGTTAGGGCAGACAAACCCGTACTACTCAACTGGCAACAAACAACTCATACATATCCAGGCACTGCACTTTGCAATTTGCACTTTTTCTTCATTTTCATATTTTTTTTACATTTTATAAATTACACATCCCACCCCATGTCCCTAGGGACACTAAATTCAGGGCCCAGCGGTATCTCAGATGTTCTTAAGTTTGCACGGCCTGAGCAGAAGTTTGTTGTAATTACTGTGTTATTTATGCTACTTATATGATTTTAAGTAATCACATAGTAAATCTTTGACTTGACTCGACTTGACTTGAGGTGGAGGGCCATGCAGACAACTGCTACCCATCCCATTGGAGTAACTCATAGGAAGAACATTCTAACCTTAGGCATTCTTTGGAATAGGCAACATTGACACATATGCTCTCCAATCCACTGTAGCAGGTCAGCTCCACCTTAATGGGAAAAAAAAATTGACAGAGGAGTAAAATGCACCACGACTCCAGGATTCATGCCAAACTTAATGTTGCACCACACTGAGCACTTACAGTGGGCATGTATCTACTATTCCATCCTGTACACATCCCAGTCACACACCTTGCATCGCGGGACATATAATTCTAAAGTATGTACCCTGGGTTACTTGAAGTGAACCACATGTCAATGCATCAACCCCTGAACAGATGGCCGGGAAATCTGTGCACACATGTCTCAAGATCATAGAGTAACATATTGTTGGAAGTGGAGGTCCCTGTCGCTTACCGCCGCCACCAAATGCTGGAGGCGTGCGCCCTCGACCCCTCGCTTCAACGTTAGGCTAAGTAAGGACACCGTCTGAGATAGCCCTGCTCACCCCCTTAGTAGCTTGGCACGAGCAGCCAGGCTTATCTCCAAGGCACGATGGTTCAGTATGTGCAACCACGCTCACAATAACCCCATGATGTCATCACAAATAGACTCCACACGAGTATTGATAAAAAGAGTATAATCTCTATATAAGAAATTATACGATACGACCACACGATACAAAATCAACATATAAGAACGGGTAGTATTCTTTCCGGTGGGTTGGTAGGTTCTAATCCCAACCACCGCGTCTAACCAACAGTTAAGCTCTTCTCTAACCGTTTCCCAATAGGTTAGACCAGTCGTATTGCTAGAAACACACACGTTGCATAAGGAAACAATACTGCAATGCGTAACGATATTCTCTTATACTGTGCAACAGAGAAATAATGCCATACGTAGCGCCACAGTCATGTACTTTGCAATTGAAGGAATAATGCAATGTGTATCACCACCAGCATGCCCTGTACCAGGAGGAAACAAAGCAATGCGTCGCGCTACAATCCTGTGCGGTGCAATAAAGAAATAATACACTGCGCCACGTTATACTCAGATACTGTGCACTGACGAAGTCATACAATGCGCTACGTTACAATCAAATAATATGCATGGGAGAAATAACGCAGTGCGTAGCGCACCAAGCATAAAGTTTGTTAGGCACAAATGAGGTCAGGCGTCATACGACAGTTCGATAGCTCGTTAGCAGCAATAATGCAATTGTGTAATACGACAGTTTTACGTGCTCCAGTAACAGTGCCCCTGTTATGGATCAAATGATGACACACAAAGTACTGCTTCCCACTCCGGCCCCAGGACTGCCCCGTCCTGGGTCAGCACGGGCCGGGATCCGAGCCGAAGCAATGGCTCGCGCAGCTGACTGAGCGGGAGGCCGAGAGAGTGTCCCTCCGGGCCCGCACCCCACCTCAGGTGTTGATACATGTTACCTGGGGGGGCGCGATCCCACTCTCCTCCCCGACGTCAGTGACTTGGGCCTTGATCCAGAACTCCGTCACGGGGTTTTGGCGGACTCGGGCCGGCGGCTCAGTTCTTCCATGGCTGCCGGTCCAGGCCGCTACTGATGGACTCTGAGGGCCCGATGACTTGTCCCTCACTTCCGCAGACTCGGTCCACACCGAGACCCGCCCTCAGCACTGTGGAGACTTTACTTCAGTTTGGTGCACAACCTAACCCGGCACTCCTCACCAGCACCTCAGGTTGTACTTCGACACGCACACCGCGCGTCCGAGACTTGCCTCTTCTCTGGTGCTCACGACGATCCGGCGCTCTTCACCAACGTTCCGCTTGCACCTCAACACGCACCCTCGCGTTCGAGCCTCGCCTCTTCTCCTGGTGCACACGATGTCCAGGCGCTCTTCCTCATGCCCTGGCTGCACAACGACTTGCACTCCTGCGCGTCCAAGTCTCACCTCTTCTCCCGGTGCACACGATGTCCAGGCGCTCTTCCTCACGCCCTGGCTGCACCACGACACGCACCCTTGCAGGTCAGAGACTCACTTCTTCTTTTGGTGCCTACAAGGCCCAGGCGCTCCTCACCAACACCCTGACTGCACCACGACACGCACACTGCGCGTCCGAGTCTCGCTGCTTCCTTTGGTGCACACGAGGCCCAGGCGCTCTTCACTAGCACCCGGGCTGTACCACTACACGCACACTTGCGCGTCCGAGCCTCGCCTCGTCTCCCTGTGCACTCCACGACCAGACGCTCCTCACCAACGCCTTGGCCTGCACCACGACACGCACTCTGCGCGTCTTAGACTTAGCTTACTCCTGCGTGCCCACGATCACACAGCACAACTTCTGTGGGTCTCAAGCGGCACAAAGCACGCGCACACCGCGTTGCTTGGGACTTCTCCGGAAACTTTTATGATCCTGTATTTCCAAACAGGGAGCCAGCTCACCTCAGGCCCTTGGGGTTATAAGACACAGCACAAAGCACAGTCTTCTTCAAGCAGGGAGACCCAGCGCCTCCAAGCACAGTCCCAACAGCCTCTTCCTTAGTTAGAACAGCAAACTGCAGACCAGCCCCAGATCACGAAGCAAGGATTGGTCTATCCACCACAGTCTCTTCAGTTGTTCCTTCTTTAGCAGAGGTTCCTCTTGACCACAGAATGGGTCCAAGCCTTTTCAGTCTCAATCCATATCTGTTTCATTCCAACGTTCAGGGGTTTTAGCTCTCATAGCTATACCCCTTACTGTCTTTGAAATTTGTATGTGCTCAGGGGTCCCTGACCCCTCCCTAAATCAGTTCTAGGTGTCTCCCTCCCAGTGTCACCTCTCTCCCTTTGATACTGGGGGTCTGGATCCTTAATCACTCAGCAGGAGATGGGTCAATTGGTTTATAGCACCAGCCCAGGCCTTTTCACCTCCCGGGCTTCTCCTCCCCCTACTCTCCAGATGCAGGGCAGCCTGGTGCCATCTCAACCCCTCCCTGGGTCAAGACCTAACCCAGTTCCTCTCACCTTTCAATTCCAGACAGACAATCCACATTTCAGAGACACACAGAAATGCTCAGAGCACAAAACTCAGCCACTTCTAAAAGAGTGGTTTATAAACACACAGTGACAAAACCACCTTTACAGAAAGATGCATTATGACACCGTGAGTTCACACATACCAAACTTCACCTCTCCATTATAACCTGACAGGAAACTAGGCTAACAAATACAACACCTAGCCTCCCCCATTCTGTCCTATGGGCAGAATGGCCTTTCAGCAGTGAAAAACGAAATGGAGAGTTTTTCACTGCCAGAACACAACACACACCTCAGTTTATGTTCTGCCTTTTACCTACACTGCACCCTGCCCAGGGGTTACCTGAGACCTACCACAGGGGTGCCCCATGTGTATGTAAAAGGAAAAGTCAGGCCTGACAAGTGGTTGCACTTGTCAGGACAACATGCTAACTTAGCATTCTGCGCGCAGGCCCTACACTGAAGGCCTGAGTTCCCTTCTCTGCGCGCCCTTGCATTACTAGCCCTTGCACACACAGTGCACATCACTAGGGACTTTTACTAGTAAGGCAAACATACCAATCATGGCCAACCAATCACCATACATTTTACACAGGGAACTCCTGTACTTTGACACTGATCAGCAGTGGCAAAGTACCCAAAGCATCTAAATTGGCATCTCTATGTCAGGAAAACGGTCTAGGGGGAAAGCAAAAAGTTTAGGGAACTTTAACCAAAAAGGCCAAGTCCTACACATATGCTGATGCTATGATTCATTACAGATATGTCATGTTGCTTTTCTAATGATATGCCCATATTCTGATATTGTCAGTGGCATTTTCAGCCAACATCATTGAGTACTATTCAAATGACCTTGATATTTTTCTTTTGCATCTGTGTTACAAGCAACATGTTGTCTGCAATGGAATTATGTTCTACATGTGCATTAATTTACACATAGCACGTGTTGCACATATTAGAAATATTAATAGTTTACACCTGTCCTAAGGGCCTTTCCTTTGGCGGCTTTCACTGCATTGCCTCTTGTGAAACTGTGGGTAAAGTGAAGGGGTTCCTCCTCATTGGGTTACCCATCATCTATTACAGCAAGAAGACACTTTCAGGTTGCACTGTTATGTAACACTGCACATGTGGCAATGATGTCAAAATGTATCTCAGCATCTTCATCCAGTGCTCGGCCACTTTTGTGTGGGCAATGGAATCAACCTTTTAGTATACCCAACATGTGCTCCACCACAAACCTATCTGTTTGTTTTCTGCATTGTTCCATCTGTGTCTGTGCATGCAGGTAGAGAAAAGCGTGATCCATGATAAAATGGTGTATGCAGAGTTGTTTACAGCAGCGTCAAAAGAACAACAGTGGTGAAATTGACCATGTAGGGCCTAGTGGTGGACCAAGTATGAGCAGCCGTGGCCCGTGCAGGTAAGAGCGGTGGGGAGGTGGGGCCGGATTGGGGGGATTCAACAGACGACTACAAGGGAAAATTAAATAAATCATTAATTTTACCTCGTCGTCGTCTGTCGAAATCCCTCCCCCACACGCGGCCCCCCACCCCACCGCTCCCACGGCTGTGTATGAGTCATATGTGCAACCTAGATCATATACCACAATGTCAGCTCTGATGCTGTCAGCATTGCACACCACTTGGATGTTCTGGGAGTCATGGCTCTTCCAGTTCCTGTTGAAGTACTTCATTTCTGAGGTTGGACAATCTAAACCGTGGTGTCATTCACACAGTCCATGACATGAAGGGAGTTTGCAACCTTCTAAATTTGCACTGCGGCATTCTACACTATGTCTAGCATGCTGTGGGAGCCTAAAGTGTGCCTACTCTCGACAACATGGCAAACAAACCAACAGCCGCAGCTACTTTTTAGTGGCAACTACCAGAGGCTATCATGTTTACTGAACACATGACAGGGACATGTGTGCACAGAGTCTGGCTGTGTAGTGTTTGTATGACTTTCATTAGTTGCAATAGTTCCATCAGTCACTTCGTCCTCTCTTAGTCCAAAGAATATAACTCTCTGTCTGAAAATGTTTCCCCTCCATTGATGGGCTCCCAAAATTCGCATCCGTGTCCCTATGGCATTGAAAGTGGTAATTGTGAAATTTGGTATTGAATTGTGGAACTTTTACAGGTTGCTTCCGTGTACAACCTGTTTCCACTTCATGGTAGTTAAAAGCACAATTTACTGTCTTTCCAAGTTTTCACTTTTTGCAAATGTTTCACGTATACATTTACTAAATCATTATTTGAGAATTGTTATTTGCAATTGTTATGTTATGTTATAGATTTTTATAGAGCGCACGGCTGCCCCAGCAAAGGGGCGTCCCGGCGCTGAGCGCAGAAAACTGCAAAGCAAATCACAGAACGAGACAGCTTATAACGGAGGGAAGAGGTATGTTTTCACAGCTTTCCGAAAAGGCAGGTAGGACTTTATACTGCGAATGGAGATGGGGAGCGCATTCCAGAGCTTCGAGGCCAACACACGAAAGGAGCGCCCACCAGCCCGAGCCCTCCTGACCCTGGGGACAGCCACAAGATTCTGTCCCATGGAACAAAGTTGGCGAGAGGGGATATAGAAGGTATGAAGATTAGTCAGGATACAAGGAGATGAAAAATTAAGGATTTTAAAGGTAATGCAGAGGGCCTTGAACTCTGAACGGCAGCCACGGGCAGCCAGTGAAGGTGACGGATGGCATTAGAGATAGGACACCTCCACAGCAGACCAAGGAGAGCTCGAGCCGCTGCATTCTGAACCCTTTGTAGTCTGACAATCTCAGACTGGTTGACCCCCAAATAGAGGGAACTGGCATAGTCCAGTCTTGACAGAATCAAGGCCTGAATGATAACCTGCCTAATAGGGGATCAAAAAAGCCCAGCAGGGGTTTGAGCCCTCGCAATAGCCCAAAAACAAGTCCCTGCCACCTTCTTGGTTTGGGTTCGAAAGCAGAGGGCGGTGTCTATCCAGAACCCTAAGTTTTTTACAACCTGTTTGGGAACATGTGCTAACCCCATCGTGGCAGGCCACCAGTGCTCACTCCACAGCTCTGCATCTCTCCCCACCAGCAGTACTTCAGACTTGCTGGCATTGAGCTGGAGACAGTTGGCAGTCATCCACTCCGAAATGGCCTCAAGATCGCTACGAAACTTACAAGCGTCCCGGGTAATGTCATCGGAGAGTGTGACCACCAACTGAGTGTCGTCTGCATACGACACTATCGTAAGCCCTCTGTTCTTAGCCACTCTCGCCAGCGGTTGAACGTACAAATTAAAAAGGGTAGGGCTCAAAGCAGAGCCCTGCGGTACACCCTGCTTGATGGCAATAACTCTAGAGGTAACTGCTAATCACAATTTACGAATTTCTGACGTATTCAGCACTATTTCAAGATAATCTCATTTTGTACTGCTTTTAGCCCAAGTTCGTTTATTATTATGTACTGTTTTTTAGCTGCAGAGCATTTGCCCTTCTTCAAGCCCTCTTTAGTAAGTTCGAAAGGTAAGCAAAAAACAAAGGGGCATATTCTCAATGAGCTATCGCCGAGTTATCGGCACTTTAACGCATCCAAAGTCGCGCTAAATTTATCGCCCCATTCACAAGCTGGTGCTAACAGCCCATAACACCAGTTTTCCTGCGAAAGCAGTCGCAAAAAACATCGCCACAGATGACCCCGGCAACTAACGCTAATGAGATGCAGAGTAGGCGTTCCCGAGCAAAAACCCGCGACAACACCACACCTCAACATTCTCAACGACCAGCCACATCGGCGATAGGAACACAAAACAGGCGATACAGCGCGTTACCAGCAGGAAATTAACACCTGCTCTGACCTGGTGCAAAGTCGGACGTCAACCTGCACAAGAAAAGGGAGCCCAGCCCACAGCCACACCTGAAGAACAACAGATGCCATGGAGCCACTCACCATGCACCCCGGAGCCCCGAGAGGGCAACAACACCCACCGCCACCACCCCCAGGACCGCCACCCCCCCAACGGACCCCTCCCCGGGCCCCACTCCGGGCACCCCCCACCCACACCTGTACAAAGATATGTCACATCAACCTCACGAAATCATGAACAAAACAATGTGCCCGATGTTGCACAATAACAACACCTAACCTACATGTGTCGTCAGAAAATGAGAATCATACATTCATCTTAGATTCAGCAAATAATTTGTTTCATACAGAATAAACACAAAATAACTATTTTGAAGAGTCATGGCGGGTCCACCCAGGACAATATGGAAGTCACAGCCTGCAAAACACATTTCCAGATAAGAAGGTGTGTCATGCGCTCATCAAAGGACAGAGAGAGCGAGCAAAAGTGAGAGAGAGAGAAAGAGAGAGTGAGAGAAAGAGAGGGAGAGAGAGAGGGAGTGAGAGAGAGAGAGAAATAGAGATATTGTACAAGGAGCGCAAGGCCAAACGGGCTCCTGGCTCATACATGCCAACTGTTGTGTGTGTATCGCTATTGGTGCACACTAAGTCAAAGGCCTGGCATCAATAGCAACGTGAAGGCCACATCACATTTCAAAAATGCAAGCAGTAGTCAGACCAATATCAGGAATGAAAGCTCCATTGTCTCAATACACAAGACTGAAGGACACCTGAACCCCCGACCTTGGTCCTGAAGCGGCTGGCACTCCCTGCGAGAGATACCAAACCAGATCATGACGACTCCCACACCACGAACTGCACGAATGAAAGACCAACGTGTCTACACCCCACACACACTTGTCCCTGCCTGAGGCACACCTGCTTGGGATGCCCCTGGCACATAAGTAAGAAACAACCCATACCCCCAAACGTTGCACACAAACACGACTCATTGCTCCGAGCAGTGGCATCTCATCCACACAACTGCCGCCTGTCAGAAGTGTGCCGGTGTTACGAGACCAACAAAGGCAATGGCTGGCAATCCCGGGCACATGCACAACCCCTGTCACGTGGAACTGTACCGTGCACGAATGCTGCATCTGTTGGGATCACTGCCACTGGCAGTGTTGCGCATCAGTTACCATCTGAGTTTCCGTCTTGCGTACGTCACCTGCGTCCAGCCCTGGTTCCACTGTCGATCATGCACATTCGTCTGGATGGATGTCTGCCTATCCAACACAACGGTAGCTGAACTGGATTATGACACGTGTGTGCGCCCCCTATTGGCCCACGAACAGGAGTGTAACCGTGACACCCGTGCATGGGATGCCTTGATATTTGGCGTATGTGCAGGCAGTTGGGCATGGGAGATTGCACAACTCCTCGTGCGCAGTGACCACATTGAGGCGCTCCCCTATTGGGCTGTGTTGCGGTTTGGTGAAACGGCGTGGACGGAGCACAGCTGCCCGGACCAGGTAATGGACTGGCTCGCCCTCGCGTACCTTGACCTCGACAACGATGTATTCTTGGAACAGATTGCCCATGAAGCAGCGCTCGCATACATGGACGAGTAACTACGTTCCTGCAGCCACAATTGATTGCCCACAGCACAGGTTCCCACACCTTGTAGCATCACGGAGGAATTTCCACATATCCCACCACAACAGTGGACATGTCTGCCTTCGCCTGGACTCAGAATGCATGTGCGTGGACCTACCCGTGTGTACACACACCTGTGCAAGGTGATGCAGTCCCATGGGCGGAGCAGCACAGCGTCGCCTGGCAACGTTCCAAAAGCGGCGAAACTGCTGGGGGGAGAGTACACACATGGCAATGTAGCACAACATCTGACCTTGTAGGATCCCTTCACCTGCTCACTGTCAGCAGAGCACACAGTCAGCGCAGTCCGGTGCTACAGCACTATGCAGATCCCATGGGCTGTGAGTCATGTCCCCTGACATGGGCCGATGAGCAGACGCTAAACATCACATGACTTGTCCAGCAAGGCAAGGTGGGCTGAGACCGTTGACATCCGTGATGAATTGTGTGCACTTTTGCCACCCCATTACTTGCACCTCGACATGTTCCTAAGCTGCCTGTAAGTGTCTTAAACATTGGTCTGCATGTTGTGGCCCTTGCCTTGCCCGTACTGACACGCACATGCTAATAAAGTCTACGCAACTTCACCTGTGTACAACCGTGATGAGTGTTGATTATTATGACAGATCATGTGCCTACATGTGCATTGTCCGTACACAGGGAGACATTGACTGACGTTTGTGAATTGGGGGTGAGTCCCTATTGCCAGCTCCACCTCTGTGAGCCAGACATTGTGGCTGGGATAGTTGGTGGCAGACCTGTGCTCCTACGTGTCCCCAGCAATGTGCGTATGGTGTCCAACTTCTCGCCATGTAGAACAAGGTCATCCATCAAAACAGACTGTGTCCACACAGATGTGTGTGAGTAGGCATGCGAAGAGACGTTCAGTTGTCACATGTGATGGGGACACCACTTAAGGACTGCTACCGAATGTGACATTTCCACACACAGCCCTATTTGATACATGGACGTGGTGCTACGTTTGGGGGCAACGGGATTGTTGTCACTGTGCAATGTGGCCACAGCTAGTTCACACCTTCACAGTCATCTAAGTGGCCAGGTGGGTCAGGGTCAAACATGCGCATTGATGACTTCTACCAGGGTGTACCTTTTAGTGCTATCGATGTCCCTACATTCATCCAAACATTTATTCGTGAGTGAACACAGACATGACACATCTGTGTGATTTGGAATGTTTTATTCACATTCTGGGGGGTGTCGGACCTGGAGCCAGTACATGGCCACTTCAAGCCCACATAACATGGTTGCCCAGTGGTGGGCCAACCAGAGTTCTTGTGGCAAGGCAAAGTTGATCTGAAGAGGAAGGGTGCAGTCCGCCGCCGGGTTGCTGTGTCATTGGTACCAGAGCAGATATGGCAGTCCATGTCGGGGTCCATGTGAAGGTCGCAGAGTGTTGCGGGGGACAGTGGGAGGTGTTGTTCCAGGACATGATGCAGAGAGCACGACCAGGCAGGGACAGGCCATATGCCGGGGATGGATGCTACTACCTCCTTCCTCACACAGTCATTACCCTCCACATCTTACTCCTCTGAGACGTCTTCTGTGTCCGGTGTGTCAGGTGTGTGTGGTGGGGTTATGGCTGCGTCACTGTGTGCCACTGACACATCAGGGTGTGAAGGTGATAGGGCTGCATCACTGTGTGCCACTGACACATCAGGGTGCGAAGGTGATTGGGCTGCATCACTGTGTGCCACTGACACATCAGGGGGAGGATATGTGTGTGTCGAGGTTCCTGCAGCAGTGACCTGGAACAGGCTCAGTGGCAGCAATGGCAAGATGAGGATCTGCAAGGCATGGAAGATCGCAGCTACATCTCGCTGGTGTTCAGCAGTGGCAGCCATACTTCCAGCCTGCATCGGCTCCATGGTCTCCATTAGCCTCCGCATCTGTGCCAACTCTGTGCTGTCATCGCTTGGGCCTGTCTGCCTAGACAGTTCTTGTAACTGAGTAATGGACCCAGCGATGTCAGACAAGGATTGTTGGTGAGCATGGTGCGGACAGTGGGTATCCGTTAGGGACTGTAGGTGCTCCCTGATGGGACTCAGGCACCCACGTATGGCATCGAGTTTGTCTGCCATGAGCTCAAAACCCAGCCGCAGCTGATCTGCCATCTTCTCCTGGCACCCTAACAGACGGAGTTTGAAATCCGTGTGTTGGTTGTGGGGGTCCTGGGAGGCAGCCGTGGTGGTGTGTGCTTCCTGCGGTGTGGTTTGTGCAGGGTGTGGGCTCACTGCGATGCAGCTGGGCTGCCCTGCTCCTGGAGGTGGGGTGCGGAGGCTGTCCACGAGCCGTTGGAGGGTGTCTGTGCAAATGTGCAGGGTGTCCTCTTCATCATCACTGAAGAGATGTGTGGTCTGCTCTGCAGGAGGTGTTGATTGTCCCTCTGCAATGTGAAGGGGAGATGCAGGTTAACAGTGTGTTCCATGTATGTTGACGCATTGTAGATGTTTACATTCAGACTGCATGACGATGTGCATTGTGACTGTTTTGGTGCAGCTGGCTATTTGATGGGAGTCGGACATTTTGACTACATGACGGATGTGTGGTTGTACTCGTACGTTATCAACTCACAGTGTCATGCATTGCCAGTTGTGATTGGCCAGTTTCTACGCACGAGCGGCACCAGTTGTGTCCTCTGTCCTGTGGTGTAGGGGTTGCACTCTGTCCCACATTGTCGTCAATGTTGATGTACTGTGATTGCTATCTGTGTGTGCTGCATTGTTGCCAATTCGCCCCTGCAGCTCTGCATTGGCGGACCCTTATCCCTTTGAGTCGGTGTGCATTTGACTTGTGTGCTTTTCGGGTGCTGGGATGTTTGCGACTTGGGTCATTTGTGCTACTGGAGATATTTGGTACTCTTGTGCATTGTTTGTCTGCAAATGTGTTTTTTGCGTCATGGTTCGTAGGTGCACGTAGATGTGTCAGAGTGTGACCTGCTCCTTTACGGATGTGGTCCACACTCAGCCACCACAGTGTCGTCTCGTGCACCATGTCATGTATTGTGACTTCAGCCATGCTATCTGTCATGCAGTGTCACTTGCATTGTCGGTGTGGCTCACAGAGCCGCTGCTTTCGGGATTCAGCACATGTGCATGGGTAGGTTGTGGCATTGGTGATATGGAGGGGGCCCATTTGTGCAGATTGTGGACGGGGGACTACTTTGTGTTTCTATGTGTGCTGCAGTGTGCCAAGGGTATCAGGGACATGTTCCACAGTCATTGTGGGTGTGCAGTGTGCTGCACATGATTGTGAATGTGTGGCATTGTGCCCATCGCCCTCGTCCCCCAGTCCCTGGTCGTTACTCACCCTGTTGCTGTTGGGTCAGGTCATATCGGGCTGTGTCCAGACCCCCGACTCCTTGCACCGTCTCCACGCTGATGACTGTGGCCACCATTTCCTCCAGCTCATCCAGCTCCTCCTGTGGCGCAGGACTCCCACCTCCAGTCGCCTTTGCTGCCTTCCTGTTGGCAGTGAGTTTCTGTTTGGTTTGGCTGTGCACTTCATGCCAGCGCCTCTTGACCTCCTCCATTGACCTCCTCATCACTCCGACTGCATTCACGTTGGTGACGATGGACTGCCATATTTCCGTTTGTGTTGCCAATGACGCAGTGGAGGTGACGAACAGTTGTTGGTAGTGTTCTATCACCTCCGTGACAATGATCAGGTCTTCCTGCGGACTGAACCCCGTCTTCCTCTTCTCCTTGCCCTTCCCCGAACACGGGGTTCCTGGATGGTCCTCCGTGGGGCTTGTGGGGTTCGGGTTGTCCTCTGCACTCAGTCCGGGTGCATCCATGGTGCTACGCAGTTTGTTTTGTGTTTGGTGTTTATTTTTTGGTTGCTCTTATAGTGCATTTTCACGCATGACGCGTGGGATTTGCGGGCCTGTGGCTGGTTGTCGCTGATTTTTGTTTCGCGGTTTGGGACATCGCAGGTTTTTTCTCGTTTGTGTTTCGCATTGTTTCTGCGTCACGTTGGTTTTTGGGCGGTCATTTGGCGCGTTATCCTGCTACTATCGCATGGTGCCGCAGGGTTGGGAATACCACGTTGACACAGTGTTATTTTCCCGCGATAGACTGCGATGTGAAGGGTTGCGTTAAGCAACTTTTGCAGTAGTTATCACACGTTCTTGAGAATATGCCCCAAAGTATAATATTGTACATTTACACTCAGCAGTTTGGAATAGAGCAGGTTATCGACATTTGATTAATTAAGGTAGAAAGAGAAGGATTAGAATCAGCCAAGCACTCTTTTCACAAGCACCCTGAAAGCAAAGGGCATGGAAATAGCGTCAGCATAAATAGATATTGATGGAGACTACAATTAGACTTTGAGAGCATGTTGCAGAGAGGACATAATATTGCACCAACCAGAAGGACGTCAGGTCCGGACATTTCGAATCGAAGGGACAGATAAGTTATTGTAACAGGAGCAGACCTTCATTTCCTGTTTTTAGAAAGATGGCGCTGCACTGCCTTAGCTCCAAGAAGCATAAAGATACTTTTCAAAGAAAAATGTGTTGCCTCTGAAGCACCTCGAAAAAGTGGTAATGGGTATATGTATAGATTGCTCTTTGCAGAGGGCAGACATATCTAGGGAATGTGTATGTTTTACAGCATGAGATGGCTGGGAGATGGTACGGGTTACCTGTGTGCATTACAGATGTTTACAATGTAAGATAATGCGACATTAGATGAGTGCACAGTGTCACACAATGCTTTTGTCTATGCCCCGACAGAGCATGGACGCCATTTAGGGGTCGCTGCTGCGACCCCTGGCATGCCCCTTGTGACCCCTGGCACTGCCTTTGTGACCTCTAGCGTCAGCAGTGGCAAAATCAGTGCTGGAACAGAAGCAGCTCGTCCTTATGGACATTGGTGGGGGCTTAACTCACTTCGTTTTTTTTCAATTTTTTATTATACTAATAGCGAATAATTTATATTTTTGGCTATTAGTTTAATAAAAATGGAGAACAAATAGCTGGAATATGACTTTTCCTGCCAGCTGAGGTAAATAAAGAAAAAATGCTTTTACACGTATGTATGTTGTGTGCGTTCTTGCGATTTTGATTGTATTTATGTAAGGGAGAGTGTGTGTATGTATGAATGTGTAGGCAGAGTGTGTGTGTATGTGTGAATGCATGTGTATGTATATGCAAATGTATGTGTGATTGAAAGTGAAGGTCAAGGGGCATGTGAAGTCACTTCCGCTACCCCTGGAATTTTGGTGAATTGATGTCCATGCGGCAGAGGGTCCATAGTTGAAGGTCAATAACAGTCAATGTGGAATTCCTTTCTTAGAATTGAAGAGTAAGTGAGGCCCAGTTAACACCTAGGCTCAGACATACAAAGATGTCAAAGGACCTAGCTCAGAAGAATTAGGTATAATGCACACGGCCAAACTGGGAACTGAAACCAGCCCTGGCAAGCAGCTTGGTTGCAAGTTGCTAGTTGGAAGCACCACTCCCATCTCACCACTGTCGTTTTTGTTACAGAGGGCCGATATTGCAAAACCGGCCCCTGGTAACAAAAACGGCCCCCAAGGATCCAAAACCGGCCCATATCCTGGCGGCCCACCGGGGAAATACCCAGTGCCCGCTACGGCCAGTCCGGCCCTGATAATGCAACATTGGTATGATACAATAAAGGCAATAAAGCCCCTGATAGCAATGCAAAAACCTTAAAGAGCGACTGGTGCACTTGTTCAAAACATCAGAGGGTGACTGATAACAGCATGATCATTGACAGTCGTCATCACACACACAGTTGCCTCAACTGTATATTATATCTCCAGCAGTAGCAATTCAATTCATTTCCTGATGTTAACCACCTGATCCATGGGCCCTGTCAAGGAAAGAGGTGTGAGTTAAGATGGAACCAAGGCTTGACAACTATATGTTTAACTTGATTCAGCACAATATTATGCAACACACAGCAGGGAATGGGAGTCATGCACACGACTTCTAGCATGTACAGTGGCATACTCCCAGTCCAAAAGAGGTATATGGAAAGTGGTTTATTACTATTGATAAGTACGGACCTACCACTAGTAATAACACCACAAACACAATAAAAGGTTCAGTCAAGGTCTCAATAAAATATTCCCTTGCTCAACCCTTGGTAGCTGGATGCAAGCAGGCAGGCTTAACTTAGAAGACAGGTGTGTAAAGCATTTAAAAACACCAATATATTAAAAAAGTAAGACAATACAAAAATATAAAACCAACACCAATTTATAGAAATAGGAAATATGTTTATCTTTAAAATGACACTAAAATGACAAAAATCAAATGTAGGGAGCCAGAGATATGAATTTTTAATGATTAAAGGAAAACTAGCACTTAGAAGCAAATAGCTCCCAAAGGGTTAACAAGGGTTGCGCTGGACCGGGACAAAGTCAAGAGTTCAGGCCACCCATGATGTAACACGTTTACACTTAGTTCCAGAAGTGTTTCTTGATGCAAGAAAAGGGCTACAGCACCCGCCAAGGGTTCAGATGCTCTGGTATGCCTCTTGAGGTCTGGGACTACAACTCCCACAATGCACCTTGTCAACGTTTGGAGTTTATTTTTTACAAAAGTTTCTCCAAACTCCTCCTAACTTCTGGAAGTTCTTCCTCAAGTTTCTCTTGTGGGTTCAAAGTGTACAAATCCTTAAAAGTCCACTGGACGCACTCCAGACTAGGGACTTCTTGGTGGAGGTGGTGCAGGTGAGCTCTGTTAACCTGTTGCTCTCAGGGAGTTCACTCCTTAATCCTTGTGAATCCAGGCAAAGTCCATAGGTCTGTAGTTCCATATTGTGCAGCAGGTGCAGTCCTTCAGAGTGCAATCCTTTGTGTGAGGGTTCCAGCAGGGCAGACCTTCTTCTCCTTGTTGTTTCAGACCGGGATCTCTTGTAGCTCTTTTGTACCTGTTCCTTTCAGGGAGTTCCTCCTTAATCCTTTTTATGGAAGAGAAAGTTATTAGGGCTGTAGTTCCAAAGTGTACAGCAAGTGAAGTCCTCTTGAGGTGCAGACCAGGCGTTCCGGCAGGACAGTCCTTTTTCTCTTGATTATTTCAGGCAGGGATCTAAGCTGGTGGGCTTTATTCACAGTTCCTGGGTGTCAAGCAGAGAGGCTTTCCTGACCAATGGATGCAGGGTGCCCCCAAGTGTATGACCAGTTCCTCCAAAGTGTGGCATAATCTTGACCCCGAAAGCACTATTCTTTCAAAATCCAAAATGGAGAATCTCTCACCTGGAGGGTTAGATCTGTCTATGCTAACCCACCGCTGTGGCTAAGGTTCCCTAACACTCCCCTTACAACCCCTCTGCTAATCCAATTTCAGGGGCTCCTGTCGGGCTGGGGGGTGCAGGATGTGGGGGTGAGCCTGTGCTGTCCTAAACTGTCATTCCCTCTTTGAAGACTAGTTTGGCTACTACACCCCCATCCTGACTTTTGCTCTTCAACTTGCAGTTCTCCTCCCACAGGAAATTCTTTGTCACTAGTCAGGCCACTTCACACCTCATTAAGACAGCGTGGCTCAGCTGGCAGAGGCAGACCAATCAGAGCAGGGCTGCTGGAAGACTGGATTTTGGCTTACAAGAAAAGAAAGTTCTATAACTTCATTTCTGTGAAAGTTGTAATAAATCTAACAGTAGCCAGTTATTGGATTTATTCGAACTATCATTTTGATACCTTGAAGTATATTCCTTGCTCCTTGCAATAGTTGAATCTTAATAAAGTATTCCCATGTTAGCCTATGGAGCCATTGTGCTACAATTGGGAAACACAAAAGTGGCAGTTTCTCCCTCACCTGGTCATATAAAACACTTTTGATAATGTCCCTGCTTATAGTTACAAGGTACCTTTCCCTGTGGCACCTAGGGGAGGCCTTAGGGTGACTTACATTTAAAAATAAGGTAGGTTGAGACTTTGGCAGTACCCTTCATTCCAAAGTCGAATTTGCATGTAATTTAAGTTTCAAAGCACCCAGCAAGGCAGGGCTGGCTTTTAAAATGACAGCAGGCACCACAGTAGTGCACACGTAAGTACATTAAGTCTACTGGGCCTCTAAACCTATATGCCCTACCATAAACTAGGAACTTACAGGTAGTTTTTCGGTACCAATTGTAATTATAGCTAATCACCATGGACTTTTAATCAGAGCCCAGGTCCTGGATCTGGTTAGAAGAGCCCAGGGCACAATCAGAGTCAGAAAACCAGTATCTAGTAGGCAGAATAGGGGCAAAAGTGGGGGGACACTGCAAACAGGTCCTGGTTTCTCACAGTGACTATAGCACAATATCAAGAGGCTAGCTACCATATTAATGATGCTTCAGTTTATATGTGCACTCTCTGGTGGTACAGTGGTCACTTTAAGGAAAGGAGTAGAGATAGAGAACATTCAGACTCACCTCAGAGCAGAATAGATTCATTGGCACGGTTGAGCTGCATAAAATAATCTATGCATGCATCGTAACAATCCATTTGATAGTGTTTTCATGTGTGTTTTCGTGGTGTGAATTTTAATGTGTGCTTTTTCATGCTCAGTACAATTATGTAGACACTAGGTGATGTTTAAATATTTACTTAGCAATGACATGACTCCATAATCACAGGTATGCAGTTCTTCTGCAATCTCTGAACGACAATAGATGAGGCTATCATGTGTCGCACCAGGAAATTTGGCATACATATATGTGAAGTGTAGTCTTTCACTCCAGGTATTCAGCATGGTGGTGTACTGATGCACATGGCTGTGTAAGGATGGCCCTGCTCCAGACCCTGCTCCAGACTCCTGATTTGGCAGGGCTTTGAAATGCCTGCTGTGATGTCACTGGTCACCAGAATGGAGCCAGTTGCAAGGAGATGCAATGTAGTGGGCATGGCATGGGCAAGAGTCTTGGCATGAGAGTGGGGAGTTGGTAATGTGGTCTCCAAGTCTAATCTCAAAATGGTGTTCAGGAAAACATGTGGAGGCAAGCAAATGTCCTCAACAGCTCTTCATCAGGAATGATGAAGAGGTGACCTTCTCTTCTTTTGTCTCATTCTATATTATCAATGCTTGCACTTAGCATGGAGCTATGGGCAGGATGCTTGATTACCTGTATGTTAATGGCATATAATATATCTTTTATTTTTGTATGGCATTTACAAGCAGTGAGTTACCACTCACAGTTAATATATGCTGTGGCCATAAGAATGGACACACTGGACATGAGTGATGTGAATGTACATTTAACATTTCTTCTGTCGTATGGCATTGAACATGTGAAAAAGATGGATGCTGACACACTGGTTGTGAGGGTCATTCTTAAACATCCCTGTTCCAATTGCTAAGTTTTTTTTACAAACATTTGATGAGGAAAGCCATATAGTTGTTGCTTAGCGTCCCCAACCTTCATAATTTTACTTAATCTAGAACGGTCTAACTTTGATGTGCGTGTTTTCCTTTGTAAATCAACCTTCCTCCTGGCTTGATTCTACATTTTTTTGGTGAGTCTAATGAGTAGCATTGCCACCTTTCGGCCACTTCTTCGTTTTTCTCTTGTCTTGCCCACTATCGAGGAGTGATTTCACATTTTTCCTCATCCGTTGATAACTCCTATTTTTTCCACCTATATATTTAAAAGGTGCCCTGGGCGCTAACAATGACAATGCACCCCATTATGGTAAATGCCCTACCTCCGGGGCAGTGCATTCATGTGAAAACATGGAGTAGCTGCTTGCAGCCGCTCCGTGTTTTCACAGTGCAGGCGGCAACCCGCCTGCAATTTTACAGGGGATTAGAGATCCCCTTGCAGGAGGGTGCAGTCAGTGACTGCACCCGCCTGCAAGGGTATGTCTGGGGGGTCCATCGGACCCCTTTCTCCCATCCAGAGGGCTGCTCTCAGGGGGCGCACTCACAGTGTGCCACCTAGAAGGTGGCGCACTGTGAGTGCGCCCCCTGAGAGCTTCTTTGCCTCTGTGCCCATGTCTGTAATATGGCGAGGGTGCAGAGGCAAAGGAATGCCCTCATTTGCATAGCAAAAGACACACTATTGATGGACGGAATGCAGAACAAATCAAAACATTCACCCCCAGTCAAGAGACTAAACTGGGGTGGCATGGTGAGCAAAAGAATGATGGATTTAACCCATATCTCTTGACTGGGGGTGAATGTTTTGATTTGTTCTGCATTCCGTCCATCAATTGTGTGTATTTTGCTCATTTGCATAGGGCACACCCCTTTGCAAATGAGGGAACGCCCCCTGATGGTAGCGCTGAAGGGGCACAACCATCTGCGCCCCCTTCTGTCATACCAAAGTGCCCCAGGGACGCGCAAAGCGGGTGCAAATGTCCTTTGCGCCCCCGGGGCACTTATTGTAATACGGCCCCTGGAGTTTGAAAATCAGACCTGTGTGTTTTTTAGATCCTTCTCCACTGAAATTATTGATTAAATGAAGTGAATTAGGTGACATCTACAGGCACACGTGTGTATGCCAGATATATCCCCTTGACAACTTGTAATTTGAGAGCAAGCACTAGAGTATATCTGCCCTCTTGGTTTGTGGATTTATGTCTCTCCTATCCCCATATCCCCGACTCTAAGAATAATAAATAAAATAGAAGGATGAGCCTTCTCCCACACACCCCAAGTTCTCGAACAAGCTCCCCTTTCCCACCAGAGCAACCAAATCCCTCCCTAAAATTCAGAAGAAAATTGAAAACCTTGCTTTTCAACTAAGCCATTCTCAGACAGCTCAGTTCTCACCTTCCAGGGCACCTGCATATCTTCCCGGGTAATTAGCGTGTGATACAAGTCACTATAGAACAACATATTATAGTACTAGGTTCCTCCTGAAATACCTTTGTTTGCTAAACCAGTAGAATCCATTGATATAATAACATATAAAAAGCCTGCTCTGCCCTATTTGCACTTAACTTTGTATTATGGAAAACAGCAAAGAATATGTTGTGTAGTATTCCTGAATACTTTGTTTTCCAGTATTCACGGACGTGAATCGTTATGACTAAATTATAGTTTGTGTCCTAATAGTACAAAAAAATAATAATATATAGGGCCAGATTGGTTTAGCACGAGATACAAGTTTTTTTTTTTTTGGAAATGTTTGTTATATTGGACCCAGTATACTCATTCAGCTATTGAATGACTTTGTAGATTAAAATGGTGTTTTGTGTAAAACTGGGAAGAGGACAAGTTAAGTGACTCAACTGATAATCTGTATTGCTGGACACCTTGGACTCAAATTCTGGGCTCAGTAGCGTCCTCCTCATACCGTGAGCATGTGACCACACCACACAAGGAGCTCCGGTTTGCACATCTTCATTCTTCAGTATACAACCATCAACTGAACGCACTGCGTCACTAACTTTATTAACCACACCTAGACACACCCACCAGATTACATAATACTTGTAAGGAGTCTGCCAGGACCATTAGAGGGCTCCTTCACATAAACACGGGACATGACAAGTTCCACACTTTAATTCCCCCAATTCCTCCTGGATGCTCATCTCACTTTAAATCTTTTGCATGTTATGTTATGGAGTCAGCTTCCTCTCACACATCGCTTCAAATCCTATTCTGCTGCCTTTTAAGAATCTGGTAAAGGAGAACTTGCTGTCTATGTGTTTTCAGAGTGTGCTTAGGTTGTTGCTAAAATTGCTCTTTACTCTATTGTTGAACCAGCTATTGACTTTCCTACAGCACTTTGGAAATAAAGGACTATGAGAGGTTAAATAAATAATTAGATAAATATTGAATTGTCAGAGCCTGGTCAAATCCCTTTGTTTTACTGTGCCTCATTTCACTGCACAATTTCGGAGGATCTCGAATTAATTTAGTTCAGAGAGTGAATTGTACAAAATAAATATCCTCACTTTTTCATATGATTAAAAACCACAACATTGCGCCATTTTCAACAGTAAAATTGTTTGTTTTCGTGCTGCATTTTACAGATGGAATTAATTTTTGGCTTTTTTCTGGCAACGATGTGAAGGCATTTCGAAAGGCTTTTTACTTGAATAGTTCTAAATTTGTTTAGAAAGTATTCATTCTAATCAATGTCACTCATTACTGTGATATAATCTGATGTACTAAACTGAATCAATTGCAAAGTGAATGACATGGTTAGCTGTGTTATTTGCATGCCAAACAATTCATTTCCTTTGACTGGTTTTGGCTCTTGTGGCTAAATGGGACCCCTGCCTTGAAGCTTCCTATGCATTTTGCTCCAATGCCTACATGTAGAGTAAGCTATCTGGGAATTTTACAAGGAAAGACGCATTTTTAAATAAGCCTACAAAATAATGGTTATGATTTTATTGTAATAATACCATGTGCATTTGATCTTTGACACAGTAGGGTCAATTCACAAAGGCATTTTGGAGTATGTAAAGTAGTATTAATACACATACTCTTTACCCTTACTGATTCAGTGCTTTGTGAAATGGCTGAAACGTTTAAGATGAGAATTAAATTGGAATTTTCTGGATATTTTCATAGGCAGGTAGTACAAATAGAAAGAAACTTGCACTTTTACTAAAAGGGAGTTGGACTTTTCAGGGCTGATTCACAAAGGCATGCAAGTATGTAAAAGACTACCCCTATGGTACTAATTCCTGCACTGTTGAATACTTTTATGAATTTGACCAGTGCAGTGAGACCTACGTAAGTTAGTAAGTACTCCTCTAATACCGTTTTATGTACTTCTACATGCCTTTGTGAATTGCTCCGAAAACATCTACACTGGAAATAAAATTGGAATATTCAGAGAATATTCATAGACTATTTCTACTAACAGAAATTATAGTGCCTTCTTTGCACTTTTATTAATGGAGAGTTAGATGTTTGGGCTGTATCGCAAAGGCATGTAATGATGATGATGATGAATGTGACAAATATTGCGCACGGCTACTCCGCAGAGTGTCCCGGCCCATTTGCACCGGGACATAAGAACATGTATGAAAGAACATATAAAGAGTACTCCAGTACTACTACTTCATGTACTCATAAATGCTTTAGTGAATCATCTCTTGTATTTTTAACCAAGGGGTAAAAAAGATTGTTTAACCAAGTGTAACTTTTTTTTTCTTCAAATGAAATATATTCAACATTGATTTATTTTTAAAAATTGTAAAAGGATATCCATGCCGACTGACTCACACTGTGACATTGTTCATAGTGGACCACAATAAACAAATTTGAGTACACGTGTAGAATATATAGCATTAAAGTTTAGAGAGCTGGCTTTCATTTGAAAATAATACTTACTAGTAATAGAATTTAGAGTTTTCAATCTACACAAATTAGTATCCCCTACATTTCATCATTGTGCCCTGATAAAAGCATATCAGAGTATGCATGTCAACCCAATAAAGACATCTGGAGGTACTGCTTGGATTTTCTGGAAGTAAAATTCATAAATTACACACTGGTAATATTCATGACACCATATTTCACTTCTTTATGGGTAATGGTGTTGCTTCCCAAAATGATTTGCATTTCTAAGTGAACATTAACTGGGGCCTGGTCCCCTCCCTCAATCTATGTGTGTACCTAAGTCGTGACTGCTATGAATGGGAAAGCTGCCAGATGGGACAGAGGGAGTATTGTAAGACAAAATATATGGGCGATAAGGACATAGTGTAATGTTGATTACTAGAATTTAACTGAGCATTATAACACCATCCCTTTTTACTTGCTATAGACATTCCTTAGGAGAAAATAGAAAGCCGCATGTTAACCATGGGATCCCCATCAACCAAGGACATAGTAAAACATGTGCAAACTCATCAAAGTAGTTTAACGATCAAAGTGGTTTAGAAGCTTTTGAAAACTTCTGAATGCAATATTTCGAACCAAAAAGAGTCATCTGGATGATCCTTTACCTGCAGTCAGTAATTGTGAACATTTGTTGAAGGGGTAGCCTCCCTTCACACATGCGGTGGTACATGCAGAGCTACTTCCTAGGAACAAGGTATATTCTTCATAAAAAGAGCTTTAACCAATGATGTCTGTGCCTTAGAATATACATGAGTGATTGCAGGTTACTACTGTCAAGGAAAGCTTTGGTCCCTGGAAATCAGACTCAAAGCTGATTCAAGCTTAGAGGGCATAAATACATTTCTATATAATGCCAAATAATGAAAAGAGACTTATCTAGATGAGAAGTTAAACAGAAATATATTACAGCACCTCTGAAAAGGCGAGAATATCTTATAGACATAAATCAGATCAGGATAAAAAGGAAGCCCTCAGGGTTAAAATAGAGAAAATAAAATGACTGAAAAAAGACCTAGTTATGCAGCATTCCCGCAGAAATTGTTCTTAACAATAAGCAGAATTTGCCGGCTTAATTCCTCTGGGGAACGTCCTCTTAAGCAAAAGGAGGAGACTAACATTTCTCAAAATCAATGGGAAACCAAAGATGCAAGCCTCTCATTGAAAGTTCCTCACCAACAGCTTTCCCTTAATACCCCCAAAGAAGTGTCACCATTTTGCAGGCAGGCACAGCAAAGCCCAACTATAATACTTATTTTGTATTATTATTTTTATTTGTACTTTTCAAGATCCATGTAGCAAGTAAAGCATAAACATTTGGAAGTTACACCACACAATATAGCCCTATAGTTTGCTGTAAAGGCCTATACTGATTATTGAAGGGCCTATAATGAGAGAAATGGCCTTTAACAACCAGAATAGCCAAGGGCAGAAGGGGTATAAGGGTATTAGAACATTCCACGCACCAAGAATAGAATGCTCTAAAGTTAAAAGGAAGAAACAGGAAGACAAACATTTGAATGTTGGAGCTCCAGGTTTCTACCAGCCATTATAAGCCTGGAGCCACTCAATTGTCTTCAATGGAGCAGTCAACATTCTAATGTTCTAATGTACATTAGCATTGTCGAAAGTTCTAATGTGAATACAGCAGCAGGTCCATCCAAAATGTACAAATAACCATTACATCTGCAATAATACAGTAGCATTAGGTACACCACCGATCCCAGCATTACCATACAAACAGGAAAGAAGACAATGGGATCTGTGCTTAGTATATTACTAATCATTGAAGTTCGAGTTAGTGTCATTATTTCTTGATATCAGCAGAAATATTCTTCAAGGGTGACCAAATATCTTTAGGCCTCGATTTCGCTGGTAGTAATGCTATATGTGTCTGCTGCATTGTACAATAAATAGAATCTTGAATCCACTCATGCGTGGAAGGGAGTGGGCCCATGTCCCATCTCATCACCTGTCTACACTTGGCAAGTAGAGGTGGTAGAGATTTACACTTTGTCATAGCCACAGAGATGTCCTTAATGTTTCCCAACAGTGAACACATAGGAGATCTCTCTAGCCTATAATATATCAGTCTGTCTAATTCAGTGAAGACATTTTGCAAATACTTTCTGCAAAAAAAATGTTAGCGGTTGAGGGGGTGGAAGCCTAACAACCACAATCCTTGTCAGGGCGAACTACAAAGGTACTAAATTAACCTGTGCTTAACCCTTTGGCAGCCTGGCACAGAAGTAGTTAAGCTTTACTTAGAGGTAATGTGTAAAGTCTTTTGCAGCACAAAAACAGTAATAAAGAGAACACACAACACAAGAAAAACTCCAAACCAATTTAGAAAAATAGAGTACATTTTAAATGAATAAGATGACACAAAAAAAATTATATCTAATGAGTAGAACAGGAGTTCTTAGCGCAAACTAGCATTTTAGCGCAAACTAGCGCTGAAAAGATTAAAGCATCAACCATGGGAATCTGGTCATGCGAAACCAGGGCAAAGTCAAAGTTAAGGCGGACTCCGATGGAGTGCAGGTCAGATGCACAAGATTGATAGGGCTCAATCTCAGCTCACCTTTGTACTTTGTTTCTTTTTGGCAGTCGAACTTATTTAGAGGGACGAAATTGCAGGCTGTAGCCGACGGGGGCTCTATGAGGCCAGATACCTTCTGCTGAAGAGGATTTGCTACTGCATAGAAGAACATAGCAGGAGATACCGTGTGGCCAGGCCAACTAGTGATGCACCTTGGATGGATCAGCTAGCAAGTAGGTTCCAGTCTTCTGTTGGTTCTCAGGGCTCTTTCTGAAGAAAAACTTTCTAAGTCCCAAGTTTTAGAGTTAGGCAGGAGCAGCACCTCTAACTCCACTTCCAGGTGTCCAGGACCTGCTGGGCACCAGGTGGTGGGCTAGGACCCACTCTAACTCCAGTAGAGGACAGGTGCGGGGTTGAAGGTCTCTGGGGCTTGTACTATCCCTGTAGGAGGCTACCCAACTAGCACCGGGAGTCACCTCTGGTGCTGCTGAATTGAGGGAGATGTTCCAGTTCTCCTTCAAGCAGAAAGACAGGCCGTCAAGCAACAGTAGCAGGGCTGCTCTCTAGTGGCAGCAGGGTAGTCCTCTGAGGATCTAAGGCAGTCCTTCCGATGTCATCCGCGGGTCCAGGAGTGTACTGAAGAGGTGGCTCAGTAGGGTCAATACTTATACCTGGTGCAAGCCTTTGAAGTGGGGGTGACATTCTGGCTACCCCCGCATCTGGTTCTGGAAAATTCTTCCCATCCCCTGACAAGGCTCTAAGGAGTCTGGGGTGCCAAAAGACTGGTGTCAAGTTCTTTTGTGTGTGTGCTGAAGGCAGCGCTTTGAAATTTTGAAATGTAAGTGGGGCAGGGGACAGCTCTGCCCACCCATACCGATGGGATGTCCTATTGTGCCTCCATCTAGTCCCCCTTTGTTTCACTGTCTGGGAGTAATACACAAAAGCCAACTGATGAGCTATTCACAGTCATGTAACCCAGGACACAGGCACCAAATGGTTAAGACAAGAAAATGCCAACTTTCTAAAAGTGATACCAAAGGGGATGATGGACGGAGCGTTTGAGCAAATCAAACACTCTGGACTGTTCCCATGAGGCACAGGGTCAGACTGATTTGCATATGGCCATTTCTGAACTGGGGTGGTGGAGTGAGCTAAAGAATGATGATGGATTAAACCCAGATCAGTTGACTGGGGGTGAGTGTTTGATTTGCTCTAACGCTCCGTCCATCATCCCCTTTGGTACAACTTTCTAAAAGTGGCATTTTCAGAATTGGGACTTAAAATCCGACTTTCCCTTTAAAGAGGGTTTTCAATTACAGTTCATGTGAGTGTAAACATGGCATTCCTTCCTTCCTGCTCCCAATCAAAAGTTAGCACTTATTAAATGTAATAACGTAACCCATTGGTATAATATGGTCAAGATAGGCCTTACAGTAGTGGAAAACAAATTTAGGAGCCTTCGCTACCAGCACATGGAAAGCTTAAAAACACATGTCCTACATTTTGAATACAATGCACCCTGCCCTATGGGCTGTTTAGAACTTATCCTAGGGGTTATTACTAGATATTATAAAGAAAGGTTTATTTTGCCAGGTCAAAATGCAGTTTAAAACTGCACTACAGGCTGCAATGGCAGACCAGAGACTTGTTTTAAAGGGCTACTTTAGTGAGTGGCATGAGTGCTGCAGGTCACAAACCACAAGGGAGTCACCCTAATGCAAAGAAAAGGGATAAACAAATAACAAAAAGGGGTTCCCTTTTCACCTGAAAAATTTATAAAAAATATTTTTTCAGAAATTGGAAGTAAACAGGACCCACCTGTAAATCAAGGGCCAGATAAAAAGCCAATTGTTCTAAGTAGACATACATCAATTGCAATCAGAATTAAAATACAAGTGGACATAAAAATAAAATCTTTATCTTTAAAAACCCTAGAAAGCCATTCAACACATCAAAACAAATACATTTATAAATATATATGAGTAAATCTTTTATTTTTTAATTTTTGATCACAGTTAAAAAAAATAGGTAGGAAAAACAAGTGACTATGCATCACAATTGTATGCAATGTAGGGAACAGATTACATAAAGTGCTTGTGCAAGTACATGAAATGTTATACAAAAAATAAGTAAAACTCCCCAATTACATAGATCATTCTACCATACAGAACATAGTTAAAACGAATTGCAGGCAATAAAATAATTCACATATGAAATTTAAAAAAAGGAAAAAAAGAACTGGTATGTTTAGACAAGTTCCTTCAAACTATCTATACCGAAACAAAGTTTGTTGTCGACGCGGCGTTTCGGTGAAAACACAAATATTCATCACCTTCTTCAGGGCAATTATTTAATCATTCAAACATAATTGATGTCTTAAAAAGGGCTGGAGTCTACATTTTATTTTTGTCTCTCCTCACAGCTGGAGTGCTACTTTATCCACCCCTGCAAAGCACTTCTTATCCAACTGATAAATTACACTACGTGGTGGTTCAGTAATAAACGTCATTTGCCATTCAATCATCTTCAGTTCAATGATTTCCCAATGTTATGAATAATGGTGTAACATTTAGTCAAGGCACTATCGTAACGAAAGCCTCAAAGATATTCCTTATAGAGAGGAATTGTTTAGATCGTTCAGATTTGTTTCTTCTACTTTTTCTTTTTATTAAATTATCTCCAATTTTATCAATTAATTGGATATAGATCTTATTGTAGAGTCGCTACTCGTGCGTATCATGTCCTTCTGCATACAGTCCGAGGACATCGAAAACGTGATGAGTGCTGCAGGGTCACTAATAGCATTTAATAAACAGGCCCTGGGTACACGTAGTACCATATTACTAGGGACTTAGAAGTAAATTAAATGAGCCAATTAGGTGTAAGACAGTTTTACCATGTTTTCAGGAGAGGAACACAAGCACTTTAGAACTGGTTAGCAGTGGTAAAGTGCGCAGAGTCCTATTGCCCACAAAAATGCTATTCAGAAAACAGGAGGGATGGAGGCAAAAGGTTGGGGGTGGCCCTGTAGAGAGGGCCAAGTCCAGCACATTCATATAGGAGGACACCACTGTAGCAGATGATTAAGGTCTGCCCCAACCCAATTACGAGTGTGACACCTGTGGCACATTGCCTCAGCATTTAGTCTGTATTTCTTAAATCTTATCGGTGTATTATAATAGCACTGTATAAACTTACATTTTATGAAATAGTTCATATGAAATCCTCCTCCCATTTCAATCTCTTCCAGTTCCCCCGATGGCACACTGCTCCAGGCCAACTTATATAGTCTAGAAATACAATGCTTCACCTCTCAAGTTAGCATCTGGTTTGTGAGTTGGAGAAAAAGCTTAGCCTCACCAGGAAAGTCCACGGCAGCAACTCTTATTGTCCACCATATTATATAAGAAACATGTAAGTGCCAACAAGTCCGGACAACTCTCTGTGAGCTGCTCAAGGGTAATAAGGGTGTTATAAATATACAGGTAGCCCAGGCAACCCATAAGAAGCCTCTCAAATCGAGCACCAGTGCCTGGCTTCATAAGCATGGACAGCCCAATGCACCAGGTAGCATGATTTTCCGCTGAATAGAGCAAAGCAAGTTTACTTTAATTCATTAACCATCTCCATGCTTTTTATGGTATCACCTAATGGGTCAATTCACAGGTGGGATCTGTGAGGAAATATGAACAAGCTGGCCACATGCAAACTGGAATCACAAGTCTCCTGCTCCAGCATGAGATGCAGCAAATGCTGAGGGTCATGTGTTCAACAGTGTGCAAAGTGAGCCTGCGTACCATGATAATATAACTCCAGGTGTGGAGCAGTCAGACCACCCTGTTCATATCGAAGGGTTAGTGTAGTCCCTATTATTCTGGCCTGCCAGCCAACCCAAGCAAACCTGATCAGTAAACCTTTAGCTTGCCAAGCACGTCCTGCCAAGCACAATAGGGACATTCTGAAATAAATATAACTGGGCGTATTTACAAGCCCCTTGTGCCGCCAGTGCATCACTTTTAACATGGGAAATGTCTTGGCAAAATTAGCATCTTCAAAGATGGCCACTCTTCCGGCTAGAGATAGTGGGTGTTTGATCCTACTCTCTATATCATCTGCTAACTTGTCTATTGCCACTTCATCCATACAGCGAAACACTTCCTCAGGGTTTCTGGGGACTTTAACCCCCAAATATCTCGCGGGGTCCTATGTTCATTGAAGTGGGAAGTCAATGGACACTACGTCATAGCCTCAATAAGGGAAGAAAATAATGGTTTTGTTCCAATTACTTTTCAACCTGCATGACCTACAAAATGGATAACCTCTTGAATCATGGGAGGAACATTTTTAATAGGGTCTCTTACATAAAGCAGCAAGCGACTGAAAGAGGGATGTCAAAATGGAATCAGGGACACACACTCTCTGAGGTCTGAATGCCAGTGATGGAGGTGGAGCAAGACATGTAGGTTCATGCGCTGTACTAATCAGTGTAAAACAAAGAGAAGAGCAGCAATGTCCCAGTGAACCCTCTACAACTTCCATGATTTACTCTCTCTGCAGTGCAGTGGGGTTAAGAGTCAGAGTCTTGTTTCTATGAAGTTTAAGAGGAACTCTGCTCTGACTGTAGTGGAAAACATATATCTGTCAGATGTGTGTTTTTAATGTGTGATTAGTTGTTGTGAGTTGACTAAACTGCATGAAGGGAATCAAAATGTTATGCCTTTGCTCTCTTAGGGGAATCTGGTCTCACAATCTCTATCAGAGTGTGAAGAAGCTACTTGTTTCATCTAGCTATTTAAGTGTATAGTACTTGACACGATGTTTGAGATTATGAAGATTTGGTTCCTTTGTTGAAGTACTGTGTTATATGAAGGTGAGGACACTGGACAGGTAATTAGCACCTGGCTTTGGATGGAGAAGCCTTTAGGGCTAATTATTAATTAATTTTATTTGGAACATTCATAAAGTCAGCGGCGGCTGGCACAGGTAAGCACAGTGGGGCGGGGCGGGGTGGGAGGGGGGAAGTCGATAAATGACGGAATAGGTATAATTAATTAAATAAATAATACCTGTTCTGTCGTCTGTCGACTTCCCCCCGCCGCGCCCTGCCTCGCCCCACCGTGCTTACCTGTGCCGGCCACCGCTGCATAAAATTCAAATCAAACACCAAAGGGAAGAAGAGCTTGTACGTGGCTAAGAGAGTGTACATGGCTTACAGAATGTACGTCCCTAAAATGCGAGGGTACAAAGGCATTCAGGCATACTTCTTATCTCATTGAGAACAATTAAGAAATCCGAAGCACAGCAACACATAGTTGAGGTGTGAAAGGGATTGTGAATATTTTCCTAATTTGCTTCTCCCAAGGACCAGGACTGATCTACAATATCCTTTACATTTCTGACGTCCAAGCCGTCGAATGCTCTCCCAGTTAAACTCCGTAGGGATGTCTTGGTCTCTATCTTTAAAAAAGAACTGAAAACCTTTCTTTTTGGTAAAGAATAGTCCCCCATTTTCTGCTATTGCTTGCAGTCCATCTCTCTAAGCCGTGAGCGGCAGGAAGTTTCAGTTGAAGCAGATGTGTGCTTTACAAATGTATTTTATTGATTGATTGATCTACAAGGGGAGATCACTCCAGACCCACTGCCCATATGTTGAGAAAGCTGTTGTCATATGCATACTTGTGATCTTGTGGCTTTTGCAATTAAGATTCCCTGCAGGACTTCATTTCACCAATACTAAAACTCTCTAAATGAGGGTGTTAGATTTAAAGTAAATTTACATTGAAAAAATATCCTCGTATTTCTTGCCAAATGCAAACAACTGCACAAAATAATTACAGAAGCCTTAGGTGTGCCTTCAAAAACCACCACTAAGGGGCATATTTACAAGCCCTTACCATCATCAGAGCGTCACTTTTTTTGACACTCCGGCGCCGTAGCACCATTTTCAATATTTACAAGGTGGGGCTAAGCCACTTAGTGTGGCTTAATGCCACCTTTTTAATATGCCCCATTCCGCCACACTCCTCTGTGGCAAAAGGCCGTGCAATGGGCGTTGCTGTGGACTTTCCACTGCAACACTCATTGCTTTTTGACCCTGCCCCAGATTTACAAGGAGGTGTAAATCTGTGGCAGCGCCAAAAACTAATGCCATGCAAGAGCAGGCGTTAGAATGGCGCAAGAGGAGAAATGCTTTTATTTCTCCTCGTTTTTGCTTTAGAAACAGCAAAAAGCCATTAATGATTGTTTATGTGCAGGAAAGTGTCCCTTCCTGCACATAAACGATCATTATGAATTGTTTATGTGCATGAAGGGACAAGTTCCTGCACATAAACAATCATTTCCTGCAACGCAGGCACCCTTGCACTATGGTGCAAGAGTGCCTGCATTGGCGCTAGGCAGCTAATTTTAGTGCCAGCTCTAGGGAAAACACAAGGGGGTGCCATGCTGTAGTAAATAAGGCGCATCCGTGCATTTTTAAAATGTCGGAGCACGGTGCTGCCAGATTTGGCGCAGCTCCGTGCTCTGACATTTTCTAGTAAATATACCCCTGAGTCTTTCATTAAAAGATGCAACACCACATCGGGAAATAGTGCTGCAACAATAGTGCTATTTCCACTGCTCCTTATTTATTTGTTTACAGTTTTATATATAACATGATTTTGACCCAAGGCTATTAGAGCGCTTTATACTCTTTACTTTCTTACATGCCTGAAACACTCAACTCCATGTTAGTAAAAACTCAACTCCTTGTTAGTAAAAGTGCAAAGACGGCACCGCCCTTTCAGTTTCTACTGATTGCATATAGATATTCCCTGTTTATTCCTGTTTTAGATGTTTTGGGGGCCAATTCACAGAGACATGTAAGAATATGTAAAAGAATACATCAAGAATCCTACTTTACGTTCTCTAAAATGCCTTTGTGAATAGGTCCAAATGCAGTGGCAGCAGGCACGGATCGGGGTGGCGGGGTGGGGAACGGGGTGGGGTTAAGGGGTCTAAAAAAAGAAAATTAAACTTACCTCTGCTGCTGTGTCTCTCCTCCGTCATTCCTCTGCTCCGGCTGGAACAGGAAGCACACAGACTCCCTTAAGCCAATCATAATACTGCAATGCAGCATTGTGATTTGTCTGAGCACCGTGGTTCGGCGCTCAGCCAGGGACTGGGAGCCTGGACCTGTTCTCCACCCATGCTGTAATACAGCCTGGGTGGAGAACATGCAAACTGTGCATGACTGCTTGGCCGGTCCGATATGGCCGGCCAAACATTCTTGCGTACTTTCAGAGTGCCACCACTCCTCCCCCTGCTCTGTGAGCAGGGCAGCCCCGCCCCGAAAGCTGCCCCAGCAGGAACAAATAAAATGATAATAACCTCGAGTTATTATAATTTTATTTTCCCTTTATTTAAACTGCTGCAAAGCAATGGGGCGACGCTCCTCCGCCTTAGCGAGGAGCCGCCACTGTCCAAAGGTGTATTCCTGATTCAGGCACAAACACACCCATTTGTGCGCCATGCGCGGATTATTGTAGCACTTGCAATTCTCTCCTCAAAAGTGTCAGATAGAATGCAAAATCAAGTAAACGCTCCCGTGATTGCCCAAACTTATAGAAAACCCCGAAGCACTTGATTGACACCATGTGGTACAGTTTGTGAGCAAACAATCACACTTCTGCCACAGATCCTTTAGGCAACTTCGATCATCTGGATTATGTGTAAATCACACTTGACTATTAGTCATACTAAAAAAAACAATTCTTAAATGATAGAAGATTGAATCCATAGGAAAAATCCATCAAAGTTTGTTAATTTACCAGTCGCAGGGTTAAAATAATTGCAGCTTTAAGCTACCATTGCCTTTTTTTAGCTTGGTCAAAATGCAGTAGTTAAAAACATATTTCAAATTTGCCTGATGCATTTACAATAAATATATGCCATAAAAGCAGCTTCATGTGGCGTGTTTCTACAGCAACATAAACTTTTTCATCTCCGTCTTCCAGGCGAAATTAATTCTCGTGGGCATTTTTTTCAAGCAAGTAAATGAAAATCGTGTTTTTTAAAGTGCAGTCGAATGTTTGATTACTTGCTGGTGACATTGCACTTCCAACAATTATACTAGACGCTCAGTCAAGCATTGCAAGCTTATTGAAAGTGAGCTTTTATTTCATTTTGAAAATATATTTTTGTAATTTTCCTCTTTGAGTCTGAATGCTGCTGAGAATTTCCAAGAAAGAAGAGTGTAATCCAGGAGCTGTCACTGAGAACCTTCCTGCTTTGAATTTAACAAGATCTATAGTGCATAATGCACATGCAAATTTTCGATAATGGAAAGTCCACTAGAACATCCTTCTTGCCACCTCTAGGTGCTGGGACATTTGGGTTTTCTGTGTTTATCTCTTTATAGCTGCACTGATTGTGCATCCAGTGATCTGTCCATGTATGAGTATGAATGAGCTGTGCCCTCTGGCATAACGGTGGATGCACCAGTATACAGTCGCGGCTGGCACCACTAGAGAATGGTGGGGTGGGCAAATGGGTGGGGAACACATTAAAAAAAAGAAAAAAAACTCACTTATCTACATTAAAGTCCTCCGCGCTTTGGGCCGGTCTTCATCTTCTTGTCTCTCGCCACTTCTGAGGACACTGGAGACCTGCACTTGCTCTAACCCAGCTGTCTTAAGACAGTTGAGTTAGAGCTTTCAAAGTGCGCATGTCTGACTGGCCGGCGCAAGATGGCCGGCCAGAGGGAGATACGCACTTGGAAAAGTGCACTGGCATCCCACCCTCCTCCCTGATGCTACCATGCAACAAGCCCCACCCCGTCCTGACACTCGGTTCGGGACGGGGAGGAGGAAAAATAGAATGGTGTTATAAATTAACTTTATTACTATTTTATTTTTCAGCTTTTTTGGGGCATTTTGGTTAGTGGGGTGACGCGCCTCCACTCAAACGGAGGAGCCGCCCCTGCCAGTATATACTATAGTAACAATCTCGAGTCACTGATCATGCGCTGGAAGGCGGATCTCGTCTAAGAATATGGGCCCAAATTTTTAAAGGTTTTGCATCACCCTTGCATCATGCAAGGGTGCGCAGGGCGACACAAAACCTATAATGAAATTTACCAAGCCACGCAAGGGCACCTTATGTGGCCCTGCATGGCTTGGAAAATATGGAGTAACACAAGGCAACACAGGTCGCCACCTTGCATTGCTCTGCGTGGTGGGGGCAATAGGTGGGTGGAGTGCGGGTGTTCCTATGCACCCACTCATGTATTATGAAGCATTCCCAGATTTACCAACACTGGCAGACCTGGGAATGCATCAGAGTTATTCGCCTTTCTACTAGAGGTGCAGCGAGGAAAAATATCTATATTTCTTCTCGTTGTTTCCTCTTTCTGAGTGTGCTGCTTTCTGTAGCAGACTTGTGAAGAGGAAAATGTCTTCCTTCCTGCACGAAAACAATCATGCTTGTAACACAGGCACCCTTGCTCCATGATGCAAGGGTGCCTGCGTTGGATCTAGGCTGCAGACTGCGCGCTAGTGCAGGCAGAGGACAGGAATGTGCCATATCTTCATAAATATGGCACATTCCTGCCTGCCATATCTTCATAAATATGGCACATTCCTGCCTGCCATATCTTCATAAATATGGCACGTTCCTGCCTGCCATATCTTCATAAATATGGCACATTCCTGCCCTCTCCCATTCATGCAGTACAGCAAGTTGCTTGCGGTCTTGCTTGAAAAAATGTTAAATTTGGCCCCTGATATTTAGAATGAACAACTAGGGATTAGTTGCACGTGTACAGCTTTTCATGTGAACATTATATCAAAGGTAGAGGGCAGTGCGTTCAGTGGTGTCGCTAGAATTAAATTATACACACACATACATAAAGCTTTGAAATAAACTGGTTCATGATAGCGAAGACAGTGTGGCTAATTTTAAAGGCATCACTAAAGTGTGCACCTCTGTATTTCAGTAGAGCAGCACATTAGCATACATATTCCTTCATATTTGCACCAATAAGCTGCATGACTTTGACCACTACTCTTTACACCGCGTCCCCCAAAAACACAATAATGTACACTTATAGCTTTGTATGGGGTGGGGAGGGGCGTGATGTCCTGCAGCATTTGCGTCCATTCCTGTGGCTTAACAGAGGGGGTAGGAAGAAATGGAGACAGAGCTCCCCTCTGAAATTCAAAGAGGGTCTCATTGGGGAGGAACCACTGATTACTTGTTCTCCTTGAGCACTACAGGTTTGGGAGATGGGAATTGGTAAGGGGAGGGGTTTAAGTTTCTTTTGCTCAGATGAGGACAGTTTCTAGGCAGGGCCTTTCCTTTTAAGTATCTGATTACTGCTACATGAGGGTTGAACGACAGCCAGATGCTGGATCGCACCCTTTATTGAGACTATGTTGTGGGTTCTTCAGAATGGAGACAGCCCAGTGATACCTGCCCTGAGAAGCATTACGTCTACACAAATTCACTAAAACAGACTGTTATCTGTAGTGTCTTGCGATATTTTATGACGGAACCCTTTTGGCTCCTGACAGACTCCCTAGAGCTCTGAGGTAGGTGTCAGAGCGCAATGCCATGAACGCTTGTTTTAGTATGTTGAGTTCGCAGGTACACGCTACAGAACATAGACATGTAATACTAAGCTCCGTGTGTGGATTGGTCATTGGCGGGTACCCAGGCTGGGAAGATGCTACATTATCCTTTATCCCGCCTTGATCACCAGATGGGAAGGGGGAAGGGCATTTAAAGTACAAACATTTAAAGTTCAACATTCCTGTTTTCTGGTTTCCTTGTGTCAGTTTTATGGGAAAATGAAACCATATTTCTTTATCTGTTTTTAGCCAGTGGGTGATAGTATTGTGTGTAAACACCAGGGTTCTAATGACATACAGCAGTATTGTAACATAGGTAAATAATTTTTCCTTTTACAGATTTTGCATGCTATCTCAGAAAGCCTTCACAATATTCCTAAAAACCCTGCATGAAAAACCATCCTTGACTTAATACTTCCAATTGCCATCCTTTAAATGACCCTCTCCTTGCTTTCAATACTCTGCATGCCTCCTCTCGCTGAGCACAGCCAACTCTAAGTGACATGCATGTTTGCCTTAATCCCTATTATTATACCTCTGCAAGTTGCCTAGACATTATTTAAAAGATCACACCCTCTCCTATAAAAGTCATACCCCTGAACCCCAACAACACCTTATCTCCTGTAGTTACCACGACCCAATGCTTGAAATCCCCATACCCCCTTTCCTAGTAATGTAATCTACCACATAGAAACTAGAGTAAAGGAGTGGAATGGCTCTGGTAGATCACTTGACTAATCCTAATACCCAACTGTTAGAAATGGGGTCTCTCGTTGGCAGTGGTTTGCACCCTGTCCAAGTAGGGACCCTCACTCTAGTCAGGGTAAGGGAGTCACACAGCTAAGATAACCCTTGCTCACTCCCTTGGTAGCTTGGCACGAGCAGTCAGGCTTATCTCAGAGGCAATGTGTAAAGCATTTGTATGTACACACACAGTAACACAGTGAAAACACTACAAAAGGAGCCCACACCAGTTTGGAAACATAGCCAATATTTATCTGAACAAAACCAGACCAAAACAACAAATATCCAACATACACAAGTCAAGATATCACTTTTAAAAGATTAAGAAAGTTTAGTTCATAGAAATCAACGGATGCATTCATTTAAATTCAAAGTACCTTAGATGCGTCAAAAATCAAAGACGGTGCAAGGCGCAGGGGAGGAGAGATGCCAGAAAATCCAAGCCATGCATCGGTTCCTTACTACACAGGAGAGGTGATGCGTCGGTTCCTTACAGGCAGGGGAGGTGATGTGTCGGTTTCGTACTGACAGGGGAGGTGATACGTAGGTTCTTTATGGGCAGGGTAGGTGATGCGTCGGTTCCTTACAGGCAGGGGAGGTGCTGCGTCGGTTTCGTACTGACAGGGGAGGTGATACGTAGGTTCTTTATGGGCAGGGTAGGTGATGTGTCGGTTTCTGGGCACACAGCCTCAGTTCCTTACTGCGGTGTGGTGTTGATGACGATTCGGTGTCGAGGGACGATGTGTCAAAAATCCAGACACTCTGCTTCAAAGCGGTGATGGACCAAGGTAAATGAAATAATTTTGAAACCCCCTAAAATAAGAATAATAAATTAACAGTACTAATTGTTTGATGAAAATAACCAACAAAATGCACCCTTAGTAAACATTTACATAAATGGTAACTGCTCTTCTTGTGCAAAATCTAATTTTGTAACATTGTGAAGTATTATAATATTAAAACTGGGATTTGCGTACTAATCAGAGTAAAATCGCATGATTTGTGCTGTGTAGTGAAAATTGTATTGTGGCAAAGAACACGGATGGTAAGTAAAATGGCTTTAAATGTCGCTTCTGCTAGGTAACACTCTAACATGGGTTCTTAGAATGACGGGTGGTAAACAGAAAGGCTTATTTTCTTTGTTTTAATTACGATTGTGTTTGTTTTTATAATAGTCCGTTTGGGCCTGTTAGGCCAGGCTGCGAAAATGGCTGCCGACATAGATGAGGTCACGTGAAAAGCCAAAAGATGGCCTCTGAGCGTGAGAAATTGAGAACACTGAGTCACGTGGGTACGAACTGTGCACGGAGTGAGAGATGTCAGGGTCACGTTGACCTGCCATAAGGAGAGTGCCAAGGAAGACTCAGCGCGTATCCATGAGAATGGATGAGAAAGTACTGAGCAACAATGGACTAACTAAAATTTGACCATCAAAGATTGCAACAAAATAAATGGACAAGTGAACTGCCTTTAACCCAGGACATATGAGATTCATTGTGTATTTGAATGTCCCAAAACCAGTTTAAACAAGGAAAGCGATGAGACAATCTTCGCCACCCCTAGAATGGACCAATTAGCGTGATTCCTGCCCCCAAAACATTGCAACTTTTTGTGTAGTAAGCTAGAAGTAGGGTATAAGAAGGACTGCTCTTATATGGGAGGTGTCGATGCTGTTATTATTGCAAATGCCGATGCTGATGTCAATGCTGATGCAGACTTCGAACCTGACTGGGGAAGGAACGAGACCGTTGCGGGAAATCTGTATGGGAGGTCCCGTCGAGGAGGCCATCTAGAGGGACAGTCTGGGAGTCCGTTCTGTGATTTACGGTTTATCTTCTTTTGATGAACCATTCTTGTCTACATCTAAATAGGTAATGCATAATTTCGAATTTCTTTATATAATTTCTCATTTAAATGTAAGAGAATGTATTAAGGTGATTAATAAACTAAGAATCTCACTCGTGCAAAATTTGAATTTAGATAAAATGTATTTCAAATTAATTTCGAGTCTGTGGTTCTTTAGTTCATTTATAAAATTTGACATTTAAAAGGTTTTAAATGATTGAGCTGGTCTCGATCACCATCAACTTATTCTACTAGTTGGTCCATCGACCAAAGAGCGGAGTACCTTGATGTTTTAGAACCGACAGGATTAAAACTGAATGTATATAATGATTAAGGTAATAATCTGTCAAATTTAATAAGGTATTCCGTTCCTCCAGCAACGCATCTTTATCTCCTTAGTGAATGTGGGTGTGATCCAGGGAACGACTGGGTGTATGATATGCTGTGTTATGGGCCCCACCGTCATATGGTATAGTGAATGATTTCACCTGGATGTCATATCCCAAGGAGAGGAATATATATTAGCCGCACTGGATCAGTGGCAGCGGTGATGCAGGCGCTGCATTGATTTAGCAGCCATGAAGCAGGCACTGGGTTGTTTCTTCAGCTGCGAGCAGGTGCTGCATCCGAGTAGGAGCGGGTGCCGCGGATGTCGGTGACACGGTGCTCGGATCCTGCTCTGTGGCGATTTTTCTGATGTGCTGCAATGGCGAGCTGGGGCCTGTGGTGAAAGCTGTGGTTGATGCTTCCAGCAGGACACATGCTTTGGTGCAGGAAGCGACGGTGCATCAATCTTTTGCAGTGATGCGTCGAGAAAACAGGCACTGGGAGTCACGTGGAGTTTCTCCTTAGATCAATAGGTTACACTTCCAAGGGCCCAGGAACTGAATCTGGCACCACTTGGCAAGCCAGGACTCTCAGCAGAAGAGCCCAAGCACTGGTAGGTGACGTCTTTGATGACCCTGAGACTTCTTAACAGAAGGCAAGCATGCACAAACCCATGGAGAACCTTGGAAGAGGGATGTAGAAAGCAAAATCCAGTTTGTTCACTCCCAGAACAGAAGCAGCAAGCAGAAGGCCAGAATAACAAAGCAACAGGCAGAGTGGCAGAGTGGCAGAGTGGCAGTCCCTCCTACAGCATCCAGATCTTCTTCTTCCTGGCAGAATGTTCTCAGTCCAGAAGTGTTCTGATTTTGGGGTCAGAGGTCTGATACTTATACCCCTTTCTGCCTTTGAAGTAAGCAAACTTCTAAGGAAAGTCTTTGTAGTGCACAAGATTCTACCTTTCCCTGACCTGGCCCAAGATTCACTATATGGGGGCAGAGACATCTTTGTGTGAGGACAGGCACAGCCCTATTCAGGTGTCAGTGTCAACTCCTCTCACCAAACTAGCTCAGGAAGGACCATCAGCCTGGTGATGGGCCATCAGGATATGCAAGGCACACCTCAGCTCCCTTTGTGTTACTGTCTAGAGTGAATGCACAAGAGCCCAACCGTCAGCCAACCCAGACATGTATTCTACAGACAGGCAGAGGCACAGAATGGTTAAGCAAGAAAATACCCATTTTCTAAAAGTGGCAATTTCAAACACGCAATTTAAAAACCAACTTCACCAAATATGTAGTTTTTTTGTGTCATCATTTTTTATTGAAACAAAATCATACAGCATATGCACAGTTTGGAACAAAAGTCTATAAGCAATACAATGCAATTTAGTGGGGGGGAGGAGAGGGTACAGGGAAAAGGCACGATACTCATAGAACTAATAAAACCAACTTTCCCAGTGCTGGGTATCCCCCTAGGTATCAAGTGTTGAAGAGCCATTGGGTGGAGGCCCACGTAGAGTGGGGGTCCGGACAGCCAGTCGCTGTAGGGGAGTGTAGTGTAGCTCCTATTTTCCTAATAGGCTCTGCGCATTGGAATAATATATCCTATAGGTTTGACATAGGACTAAGGTCAGTATGTCCCTATTGAGTATATTAAACTTAATTACTTGTGCCAGCTAGCTCAGAGGCCACTAGAAACTCCTTGACAACAAGAAGGGAGTAGTTTCTGGCAGCCGCAAAACATGACCACTATGTTTCCCTTTAGAATCAGAACGTGTCCCAGAGTCGTGGAAACAATAGATAACTATTTCACTCAGCTCAATCGTGCATGCTTAGTTTTCTCCAAGTTTACACAGAAAGAAATAGACAGTCGTTTTCAATAAAGGATTTATTGAACAGTCTTGTTTCTGGTGTAAGTTAAATGTGCTGTTACGATCACAAGACAGTATGCGAGATAAATAATGTACAGGATGAGCAGTAGAAATAAATAATACTGCGATAGCATTATCTTTTAGCGTATATTCACATACATAAATAACATGAGCTAAAAATGCGAGTACTCATACGATGCGTTTCTAATCTAGTTCTACCCCAATGTACCTAACCTAATCCTAGGTGTAGGGAGAGGTATGAAGTAGGTGAAGTATTCCTTACTATGGTATACTAAGAGTATGTTAAGCCTAGTATGCCTAGTATGCATAGTATGCCAAGAGTCCCTCTAGGTTCTTATCAGCTCCATACCTGAAGAATGAGAGAGGTAGGAATCTCTTTGCCAGACTCAAACTCCAACACCCCGCAAGGGAAGTCAGATCACTGGAAGCGGGACTCTCTGAGTGCAGGGATGACAGCATCTTCTCAGTGCGTCAGGCCGGGATACGGGCTCCTCTGAAGTCGAGGTCTCCTCTAGTTTACAAGGGCTAGGGAAGGTATATTTATACCTGAGAGTACCTAGGAATGCTAGCATTGATGTGAATCGGACAGCGAAAGACGTCATGAATGAACCCCTAAGGAATAACGGTTCATACATAATATATGAGTCCTTGAAGAAATCAATAGTCCTGGACTAGGGAAACTCCCGCAGCCTAAGGGTCTGTTCTTCATGTACTCGTTGTGACGTTAGGGTGGACGGATGTCGGAGACCATGCCTGTATTTGGAGTGCATTGTTTAATGCCTAAATAAGGCCTGGGAATTTGTGCCTATATAAGGGCAGGGTGAATTGTGCCTATATAAGGACATGATACTGAAAAGCCCGTTATGGACACCCTAAGAGGAATACAACACCCACTCCACTTTCGTGTATACGATAATACTAAAATGCTAAACATTTAAAATGCTAAACATAAAATGGAGCACCGCATATTTCAAAAATATTTCTTAAAAATATTAAAAAACATAAAATATAAAATGCAAAAGGTACTGTACATTTGAAGCAATTGCTTATCATTTCAGGCATAAAAGTTCGAAAATAAATGCAATTGGAATGAAATAAGCAGTAGTATTTACATGTGACAGAAAATGATCGATAAGTTTTTCAAAAATCAAAGTCATTTCATGTCATGAAAATTAATGAACTGTTTTAGACACATAAGATGACTAAATGTCTGTGGAAGGACCGCCTAGTCTGTACTATAAGGCTAGTTCTACTTTAAGCAGATTGAAGTGCCATTTTCGTTCGAAAAAATGGGAAAAAGTTCAATTTTGGTAGAGTTCCAAGTTTTTGTAGAATGAAGGCCAAATTGTTACTGTATTTCTGGAACACTGTATGCTGAATCAGAGTCAGTTTACGGGTCTGGTGTAAACATGAGATCATCTATTTCTATAGACAAAACATCATCCACTGTAGTTGGTGTGAGTTGGAACACCTCGTGAAGCAGGTTAATCGCACAGAGATGTGAAGCATTGCTTTCAGCAATGGTCGCCGCAGCAATGTTCGCGTCCGTTGTTACCTGTGTGCCTGTAGTTCTTTCTCGTACCTCAGCAGCAGCCGGAAGCGTCTGTGAGATCTCAATGAATGCTGTCATCAGGATTGGTAGCCTCTGGGGACAACACATAGCATGGGCCGTTATCTGGTCCAGCAGAGTATCGACGTCCGTTGGCGCATCCGATGGAAATGTTAGACAGGTGTCCAACACGCATTCTACACCGCATAGCAGGCATCGTAGAACAGGTAAGATGCAATCTTGCCAGATTGGTCTAAATGACAGGAACCAAGTTGTATTAAGGTCCCGTAGACGATTTATGCCCAAAAGCTGTACTATTTGCTCACGGCACTTTCGTTCAAGGAGAGCTTTCTCCATTTCGCTCGGAGTGATGTCGGCGAATTGGCTGGCCATAGCGCAATAGCAGGAAGAGAAATAGAATTCCGGCAACAAGTGCTAGAATTAATGGTATGCCACCAAACACCGAATGTGCAAAGTTCGGGATGATTCCGAGTATTGCCTGGAAAGGTGCCAACAGACCGGAGCAGATGCCCTTAAATACATGTACAATTCCTGTTGTATCAGACATGTTGAAAATTCGTCCTATCATTTCTACGAAATGTATAGGGCAGTTTGTACGTATTAAAGTCTGTATCTCAGCCGAAGTCCTTGCAACTTGTAGATCATAGGTTTCTTTGGCCGAGGTCAAAGGCACTGTTTGTTGTAAAAGCATGGCTTTCATTCTGCTTAAAGTATCAAATCTTATAAAAGAGACGTTCAGCGAAGGCCATAGAGGCGACTCCCTGACTGTGTCTATTGGGGAAACAATACTTGCATACAGCAAGTGACCCTGGAGTTGACCGTTACTAGATATGGGATTCCTGGCAGCATGCCACAGCAACTCTGATCATTCAACATGAGGTAACTCCCATTAGAAAGTTGTCCAAAAGTTGGATTGATCACAGCAGCTGGTGTACCCTGCTGATGGCAAGACAAGTTTGCCACAGAACCATTACAAGCCCCGTGCAAGGAAATGTCCTGACATATAAGTGAACCGCTTAGTGCACGTTTACAGTTTGTACCGCTCAAAAACACTTCACGATCCCCGCTCCAACATCTATATGTATACGGCAAAGCCCAAGATGTCTTAATGTATTCCTTACCCAACCTTTCATATTTGCCTGCTTGCATTTGTCTGAGGCAATACTGAAACTGAAAAGTAGTCACAGGTAGTGTTATTTTGCCATCAATAAGCCATTCTGTAGCTGGTTTTTCTGCCACTGTGAATGGTAACTTTTCCAGTTTTTCAATGCTCAGCACTGTATACCTTGCTCCTCTTTGTGCCAATTCGATCTGTTTATCAGTGAGATTGTATTCTGCAAACAGAGCCGTTGTGTTGATAAATCGCCAAGGCACATAGCCCGCTCGCAAAGATTGCAGCGTCCAGCTTAATAACATAATAGAACGTAATTGAGATTGGCCTTGTTGTAACATCGCCAAATCTTGTTCTAGTATGTCGATAGCAGAGGATACAATGCCGTCCAGTGAATATATTCTGGAGGACAAAGTTGTTAACCCATTGTCGACCACAGAGAGTGTTTTCTCTAAATTAATACGATCAAGTTCACGTATTCGTTCTGCAGCCTCAATTTGTGATACTTTCCATGCTTCATTGTAGGCAGCATAAATGCCGGCATATATGAAACGTTTTTGACGCGGTTTTCTTGGTCCAAGCAAGAAATCCCTAAGGTCTGCGTCTTTTGCAAGTAAGGTTAAGTGTTGTTTCACATCCTGTAGTGTAGACTTATGCAGCCAATCGAGGCATAATTTTCCTACACTGTATGTTGTTACTACCCCCGGATGTTGTCTTTGGACGTATCTTGGGTCTGGCCTATTAATAGTAAAGCCCTGAGTTTTATTCAGGAATCTTTCCTGACAGTTATTCGTGTCTGTGGGCCAGATCAACCATTTTTTCCAATCAGGATTAGATCTGTTGAGTTGTAGTATATTGTCAACTGTCACCACTGCCTGTGTATTCATTATTCACTGGCAGGTGTTGGTACAGAAGGTTTGTTCATCTCTTTGATCTTGGCTAATCCAAGACAAGATGTTTGTTGGATTGTTTCATTCAAAAACATTATTTGTTCAGGGATGATACAGGCTCTAAATAAAGCTTCTATCCCCTGCACTTGCCATTCTTTAGTACCCCACAAAGTTTTTGTGTCTTTCCAAAAGTCAAAACCCTGTCTAGACAGTTGGGCATTAAATAATGCAGAATAAATCTGTTTTGTATTCGTTAACATAATTTTCAGTCCTGTCTTGTTTACATTTTTATAGTAAAACATTTCTGGATCAGATGTATTGTTACCTGAAAAATATGGAAATTTACTGGCAAATGTTTTTGAACTACCTTTAGGTGGTGTAGGACAATGTTCCCATTGGTTAAACATAAACACATTTCTTGGATATGCAGATTTATGCAAATAATGATGACCATAGTGGTTATAACAATACAGTTGTTCATAGTCTGATGAACCCTCTAAATATTCATTTTTAGAAAATGCAGCAGATTTTTCTAGGTCAAACATTATATCATTGACAGTCTCAAAGTCCCAATCATCAGAATAGGTACTGGACGAGATTAGATCACTTAGTGAAATTTTAAACAAATGTGGAATGTTCAATTGTTCCGTCGGACCGAAGTATATCAAAATCTGTTTTGTCCCACACTATACCATCGTGTATAGGAACAGCTGTGATGTTCACTGATGACAAGTCTCTTGCTTCACGATGGGAAGATTTATGAGGTTTCAAAAGTACGTTTACGCCTTTTCCTTCAGTGTTCACATGGATGTATCTGCCACTTATAAGCACGCTCACAGTTGTAACCAAAGCCAGCCAGAGCAGGAAAACAAAAGTCCAGATATAATCCAGAGTTCAATCCATGGAGAAACCAAATAAGTCTTTTTCAGAAAGTGAAGAAAGTCTTGTACTTGCTGCTTGAATTTGAATGATGCTGGCGTCGTTTCAGGTTCACTTGGATCTTCTGAGAACGTATCAAAGTTAATGAAGTAGCCAGAAGCAGTTCTATCAATTGTTGGAATTGCATCAGGATTTGTAGAAATCACTGGAACCAGTTGATCACGTGCTACGTTGGTGTAGACAGGTGTATTTGGACGAACTGTTACTTGTTCTTCAAGAGGGATGATTTCCATAGCGTTGTTGCTTAGTCCTTCATCTGTTTCTGCTGAATTCTCGATGGTTATCAGTCTTTCAGTATGAACCTCTTGGATAGTAGCGAGAGGAGTGCGTTTGCTACTAGGTCGGAGTCCACGAGGCCTACTATTTAGTATTGGCCACATACTGTGGTTTGATGAGGTCGATGGACACAAATCTTTTCTCCTTTCTTCCAGCAAGGGGCGGCAGTAGTACTGTTCTTGTTCCTTGAACTGCTAGGACAGGTACTGGTTGTCTGTAAGAAGGTCCAAATTCCTTCTTGTCCGCAATCTTTTTTCTGACTAGATCCCCAACTTTTGGAATCCAGACAGGCCTTGCTGGGACAGCCGGTTGATCCCCAGTGGTGGTTGGCTGTAGGAACACGTTGCTTTGTTTCGTTCTTAATTTGTTTAAGTCCTGTAAAACAGCCAAACGATCTTTGATATCAAAGGGTTTATTTTCCACCACTGTGCCTACGTGTTCAAGGTCTGGTACCCACATTCTTGTCCCAAATAGGACCTCATATGGAGTGACCCCCTAGAGAACTTCTTGGCAGGTTGTTTAAAGCACGTTGAACCCCACTAAGGTGTTTGACCCACCCATCACCCGAACCTAATACTCTAGCTGTTATAGACTGCTTTATGTCTCGGTTTTTCCTTTCCACAACCGAATTTCCCTCAGGATGGAATGGAGAGGAGTACCGCAATGCAACGCCCAGACTGGCCATGGTGTCTTTGTAAGCCCGAGAGCTAAACGCAGGACCCTGGTCAGAATGTAGCGTGCCTATTGCGTATATGCCGATAAAGACTCGCAAATCTTTTATAACAGTTCGAGCGTCAGCTGAGCGCTGAGGCCATAACCATAGGAACCTAGAGCATGAATCCATTGCAACCATGATATATTTATAGTTACCGTCCCTGTGCAAGGGACCGCAGTGGTCCAGGTAAACACAAGTCTAATGGTTTGTCTGAAATTAACAGGGGTGTGCTGCGCAGGACGGTTTCACTGTTGAGACTTTCATCTGTTGGCAAATATCGCATTCTAAAACATAGTTTTTAGTTTGTTTCCGAATGCCAGGCCACCAATATCTTTGCTTGAGTAAAGATACTGTTGCTGAAATCACCTGCATGTGCAGAAGCTATCCCTTCATGTGCTGCTAGGATTAGTCCTAATCTGCGTTCCTTGTTTGGAATTACCCTATCCCCCACTCCAGGGATTCGAGCAAAAGGAACGTTATTCGCATCAATTACATAAGAGTACTTGAGTGGAAACTTTTTTGGTAACGCTGCACTGCTGCCTTTGCTTGAAGCCTTGACAGCCAACATTATCTCACCGTCTATTTTTGTTTTTGAACGAGTGATCGCAGCTACGGAAGCCGTTTGCACAGCCCCCTTTGCGGCTTCATCAGCCAATGAATTCCCTGCAACGTGAACGCCATCACGTTGATGACTCAGTGTGTGGATCACGTGAGCCTTTGGTAGTTCGTTTTTCAACTGAACTACTTGTTCCCAAAGCATTTTGTGCTTTATTGTGCCACCTTTCGCATCTTTGAAACCATTTTCAAGCCAGTTTTGTATATATTCATTATACGACTGTACACAGTAAAAGAATCGCACACTATTAGTGTGGGGAATTCGCGATCTGTAGTTTCAAGTGCCAGTTTGAATGCTTGTAGTTCAGCTCGCTGAGCTGTACAATCTCCTAGAGACTGCGTTTTTGTGACCATAGGTCTGAAGATGCCATTTCGCATGCGACCTTTAACGATTGCACACGCTGCACTGTAAGCTTGCTTACTCCCGATTGCGGGTTGTGCGGATCCGTCAGTGTAAATTATAAATTCGTACTGATCGAGAGGCAGAATTTCAGTAGGCAGGGGACATTCATGTTCATACTGCAGGAATGCTAATGTTTTTAAATCTGGATCAAAAACATATTCAACATCTATTGCAGCAAGAGAATTAACCCATTGTATCCATCTCGGATGTAATGCTTTAGCATTTGGAATGCTCGCTTTTGTGACCGCTTCTAAAGCTGGTACTGGGGTGACGACAATAATGCGTTTCCCTTGGGCTAAGGCTCTTTCTTTTGCTACAGCGGTTTGAACTGCTGTCAGAATTTTTTCAGTTGAACTGAAGCGCATTTCCGCTTGTGTGTACAAATGAGATTTGTACGCTATTGGTATTTTCTCACCCTCATTAAAAGTTAAGTAGGTGAATCCGCATTGACCCGAAATTATTCGGATCACCAAATTGCGTTGACTTACGCGTGTTTGTAAGTGATTTGTTGCTAACATGTTAGCTTGTAGTGAACACAAGATTTCTATGTGTTCTTGTGTCCAATTTCTGATAGAAAAATCAGGTTTGATTAATGCGTAGAGAGGTTTAACCCTTTCTGCGTAATTTAGAATGTATGTTCTTCCAAAATTTAGGAAACCCAGGATGGATTGTAAGTTTTTTAGCGTTTTTGGAGGTTGGAGCAGCGCACACTTTTCTAAAAGTTAGCTGCCAAGCTCTTGCCTTCACTTGAAAGCTCATATCCTAGAAATAGGACATTGAGATGGGCAATTCTGGACTTTTTAAAGTTGAATTTGTAGCCCTCAGAGGCGAAACCCAATATAATGGTGCTCACCCTGTTCAAGTGTTTGTCCAGGTCATCGTCTGTCAGATAGATATCATCGACATAGGACAATGCCTCATTGTCATAAATTTGTAGTAACTCCATTACCCTCGCTGAGAATAAACCGGGGCTATTCTTGAACCCTTGTGGGAGTCGACAAAAGTGACGCTGGGTCCCCATTATGGAGAATGCTGTTAAGTACCTGCTTTCAGGTGCTATGTTTTGACAAAAGAAACCATTTGAGATGTCTAATGTTGTTTTATATTTTTTACGCACAATGTTATTCATTAATGCTGTGCTGTGTGCATTTTGCACTGCAAAAGTTTTAGAACAAGTGTTTAGGTGTCTGTAGTCCAAAACTAGACGATATGTATTGTCTGGTTTGGAGACAGGAAACAAAGGATTGTTCATTGAGGAGGTGCATGTTTCAATCACCCCTTGATATTCAAGTTGATCTAAGATCTCCCTGACCTGTTTTTAGCTTCTTGCTTTATTGGGTACTGCCGTTGTGCAGTTGGTTCATGTTTCAGATGTATTATATGGTGAGGTGAGTCCTCATCCCATCCTACATGATTTTTATATAATGCTGGGGCCTGGGCTACTGCCCATTTCCTGGCATATGTATATTTTAAGTGAATTGGAATATGGTTGGAGAAGGCAGGCATAATAATGTCCTCGCCATGTGGGCACTCCCTGACAAATTGTGGTGGCCAGTCTTTTTCTGCTAGAAGTATGTCATAGCCCTTTGATAGTCTTTCCCAAAAAAGTGCTTTCACCTGTCTAGGTTTGTCTCCCTCCATCCGGAGTGTTATTTCATATAACTTTTGTGGAGTACTAACCCTGGTGTCTACAGTCTCTACTGTGATGTACTCATTCAAGTCCACTATCTCCAGAAGTTCCTTCACGTTCTGGCGAACTATTGTGACTTCTGCTGCACTGTCCAGCATGGTCTGAGCCCATTCTCCGTTCTTGAGTTGTGTTCTCAGTATTCTCGGCATGTCTAATCTTTAGACCTGCTACTTTCTTTTTGGAGAATTGAGGTTTAGCCTTAGTTTTTGGAGCGTGTTTGTCGTCTTTCGATTTCACGCGTTCTTCTCTGTGTTCCGTCCGTCCTCTTCTTTCCGAAGTCTGTGATGAGATCTGAAAGGGACGAGAGGAACGTGTATCAGTATCATGATACCTGTCAGGTTTTCTCAAATTATCCCTATTCCTGAGGTTATACCTCCTTTCAGAGGGCTCCTTTTGAGGAGACCTACCTCGGGATTGAGAACGTTTCTCGTTTGAATTTTGTTTATTAGACTCCCACTTCTTTTTAGAAGATGTAGGAGTTTGTTTAATTGAGTCCTTCTCAGGACTTTCAGATAGCTTCGGCTTCACTGGTCTTCCAACCAAACTATCTCTGCCTAATTCTGCATAGGATTGTTCTATTATTCTGGGTAGCTCAGTTTGATGTTCTGTAACATCGAATTCCCTCAATTTCTGGCGGATCGCAACTGCTGCTGCCTCTCCTTTAATATTAGATAATATTATTGTTGAGACCTGGTCGAAATTTTTCAGTAATTTCATACCTAAATTTAGAGCAGGCTCTGCCCCGTATTCATTTTGAATTTGTTTGAGGACATCAGGTATTACCGCAATTGACGGAATGCCATGTGTTTTAGTATAGATGGCAGCAAAGACTGAGCCCCAAGTGGTGCAGTCTTCCAGTTGTGGTGTGATCCCCATTGGTAAACTGATTGTTAGGATTCTGTGTTTCTCATACGGGCTAGTATTTGGAAATACTGCTTCGATTTGAGTAATTTTTTGAGCTATCCAGAACGGAATTTGCTCACGTTTTGTGGGCATTTTACCCATGACTGAGTTGAGAGTCTGTGGTGTAATTTTTAGTGTAGTCCCCTGATGAGGGGTCTGATTTTGCAGTGTGAATGGTGGTTGGACTGTGAGAGTCCGCATGACATATTGGACCAATTGTCTGTAAATTTTTATTAACTCTTGTATTTGAGTAAGTAGTTCCTCATCTGTCATTATAACCAGTTCAGGATGAGGTGTGTAGCCGGCTAAAATCGGCCATGTTGCTCCTGGTCTACCTAGTGGACCGAGCCTGGTAATGTTTTTGTGATGTTTTAGGGCGCCTTTAAACCAGAGCTGATGCTCTTGGTATGTTAATGGAATTTCAATATCCTCGAAAGGAATGTATTCCTCTGGTAGATCATCTTCTTTGTAGAAGTGAAATGTCTGTGATATTGGATTGCATTCAGGAAGTATTACCCATGAATAGAATACCTCTGTCTGAAAGGATTCATGTGCCTCTATCACGAAAACTGCTCTACCTCCTCTTGGCGGTAGGCCATGTTTTATAAGTTTTAGAGTTATGGCTCTTCTTAAGTTTTGAGGGATGTGTATAACACCCTCCTCGGTTTCATTTAAACCTGTAAGGTTAAAAACTGCTGCTTGGGCTTGATCAGCCGCAGCACCACCGTTTCCGGTGTTATTGTCTCCGTCAGGCATTTTGTTTTTTGAAAAATGTAGAACAAGTTTCAAGGAAACAAAGATAAGGTGCACAATATTTTGGAACACTGTATCCTTCAACGTTGAGCAAACCAAACAGCTAATATATAGGGTACTTCCCTATGTAGCCGTGGTGGATACTAAACCCTGCCCACTCCAGACGTCTTTTGGAGTATATGGGTAGGGGTCTTGAGAGAAAATAGCACGGCTGAGTTACTCAGTATCTAACGTTGAATTACCGCCTTACCAAACCGTTGGGCGCCATGTAGTGTAGCTCCTATTTCCCTAATAGGCTCTGCGCATTGGAATAATATATCCTATAGGTTTGACATAGGACTAAGGTCAGTATGTCCCTATCGAGTATATTAAACTTAATTACTTGTGCCAGCTAGCTCAGAGGCCACTAGAAACTCCTTGACAACAAGAAGGGAGTAGTTTCTGGCAGCCGCAAAACATGACCACTATGTTTCCCTTTTACAATCAGAACGTGTCCCAGAGTCGTGGAAACAATAGATAACTATTTCACTCAGCTCAATCGTGCATGCTTAGTTTTCTCCAAGTTTACACAGAAAGAAATAGACGGTCGTTTTCAATAAAGGATTTATTGAACAGTCTTGTTTCTGGTGTAAGTTAAATGTGCTGTTACGATCACAAGACAGTATGCAAGATAAATAATGTACAGGGTGAGCAGTAGAAATAAATAATACTGCGATAGCATTATCTTTTAGCGTATATTCACATACATAAATAACATGAGCTAAAAATGCGAGTACTCATACGATGCGTTTCTAATCTAGTTCTACCCCAATGTACCTAACCTAATCCTAGGTGTAGGGAGAGGTATGAAGTAGGTGAAGTATTCCTTACTATGGTATACTAAGAGTATGTTAAGCCTAGTATGCCTAGTATGCTTAGTATGCCAAGAGTCCCTCTAGGTTCTTATCAGCTCCATACCTGAAGAATGAGAGAGGTAGGAATCTCTTTGCCAGACTCGAACTCCAACACCCCGCAAGGGAAGTCAGATCACTGGAAGCGGGACTCTCTGCGTGCAGGGATGACAGCGTCTTCTCAGTGCGTCAGGCCGGGATACGGGCTCCTCTGAAGTCGAGGTCTCCTCTAGTTTACAAGGGCTAGGGAAGGTATATTTATACCTGAGAGTACCTAGGAATGTTAGCATTGACGTGAATCGGACAGCGAAAGACGTCATGAATGAACCCCTAAGGAATAATGGTTCATACATAATATATGAGTCATTGAAGAAATCAAAAGTCCTGGACTAGGGGAAACTCCCGCAGCCTAAGGGTCTGTTCTTCATGTACTCGTTGTGACGTTAGGGTGGACGGTTGTCGGAGACCATGCCTGTATTTGGAGTGCATGGTTTAATGCCTAAATAAGGCCTGGGAATTTGTGCCTATATAAGGGCAGGGTGAATTGTGCCTATATAAGGACATGATACTGGAAAGCCCGTTATGGACACCCTAAGAGGAATACAACAGGAGGGGGGAGAGAGGACACCTTCCTAGTAACCGGGTGGTGTGGGCAACAGGATCGGGGAGGACACGCACTGGTGAAGGGGAGGAGCCCCATGTTATCGGGCCAGTGAGTTCCATATCCCAGTGTAGAGAGAGGGAGGAAAAGTTCCCCGAAAGGATGCATAAAGGGTGGCGGGAATTGCGGCAGCGGTTCCCCACGTTAAAGGGGTCCACATACTTACGTGTCCATGGGAAGGGGATAAAGGGGTGGGAAGGGGGAGGGAGGAGCAGAGGCGGTGGGAAGACGGGGTATTAGGGAAGGGGGACATGGTGGGGGGAATCAGGGTTATGGAGGAGGCCAGGAAGGGAGTAGGAGGAGAATGGGGAGGCGCGGTGGGAAAGGAGAGAGAGGGAAGGGGAGTCGTGATGGGGGAAGGCCGTGGAGGAGAGAAGAGGCAGGGGATGTAGCAGAGGGGGGGAAGCGGTGAGATGTGGGTGATGAGGTTGGGGGGGCAGAGGGCCTCCCAAGGGTATGTCAAGAGTCGCCTACGCGGCCCTCGAGTATACTGGCCTCGGAGCTCGGGATGGGATGCAAAAGATGCATTTTAATTGTCAGTTCAGAGACCCCAAACTCCAAACCTCCATCGGCTCCCAATGGACACGATGTGATGCTCCGGTGGCATGGCGGCATTCACCATATTTACAAGGTGGCACTTAGCAACTTAACATGGCTTAACGCCACCTTGTAAATATGACCCTTTCTGCCGAAGTCCTCTGCGGCAAAGGGGCATGCAATGGGTGTTGCAGTGGGCGCTCTACCTCAACACCCATTGCTTTTTCACGCTGCCCCCGATTTACAAGGCGCAAAGCTCCAGCAAAGACCGTACACGATGCCCGACCTGCTCGTCACACTACAGCGACGACCGTATGTTGCGGTGGATTCAGAAGGTAACCCTTCAGCTGGATTAACTTGGTCCCTGTATCTGGCCCGTGCTCCATTGCAGTCAGCCTAAACGTGTGACTTTTCCCTGATCTAGTACGACCAGATGACCTTGAGCGGCACTTTGTGCTTTTCAGCGCTATTTTCACCAAAAGCTTTGAAATTGCATATTTCATGTTCTACTGCTTGTATTTTTCTTGTTCTAGGATCATTTTATTTATTAAAAAGTACTCTTTTTCTAATCTTCTTTGGTATTTTTCTTGTGTTTTGTATTACTGCTTGTATGCTTCATAAATACTTCACACTTTGTTTCTAAGTTAAGCCTGACTGCTTTGTGGTAAGCTACTAGAGGGTTAAGCAGAGGTTAATTTAGTGACTTTTGGAGTTCACCATGAAAAGGACTGTGGTTTTTGCTTGAGGAGGGCTTCCACTCGCACCAGCAAATAACCTAAATTCTTACAATGGTCTCCATGTTTCATGCCTCTATGCCTATTCAGGTCTATTGGCGTTTCTTCAATATCAAAAATCAAGTACCCTATTTTCTCTGTGAGAAAGGTACCATCATGCTATGAAACCCTTATTTAATCTTTACACCCCCATTAGTAGTGTCAAAGTTAAATCATGTTATTTGACTGGTGTTGAGAATCTCTATTACTGATAGCTATATTTTCAAATGTGCTATGTTAATTACTACTTATGGGCTCATAATGGCTATGCTACCTTTCTATATATATATTCCGTCATTATTCCCAAACCAACTTCTTGTCAATTTTGGACACCATTATGGCTTGACTCAATATCCATTTGTCTAGGACCCTCAGAGAATGAAATCTTACTTCAAACAGTAGAAATGTAGTGCCTTGAAAATGTGGATGAGACATTTGAATTTTGCTTGTTTGTGTATGAGGAACTAGTGAAGCTCCTTCAGGTGTGGTGTGATGTGAGTGCGGTGTGGGAGGCTAAGAGTAATTCTGACTGCTGAGTTCTGTATGGATTGCAGCCTTCTGGTGAGCTTTTTGTTGATCCTGGCATACAGGGTATTCCCATAGTCTGGCTTGCTTGTGACAAGGGTGCGTGGGACGGCTTTTGGGTGCTGATTGGGAGCAAAGGAAAATATTCCTCAGCATCTGCAGATTATGGAAGAGTGAGGCGGTGACAGTGTTGACTTGAGCAGTCATGTGGTGTTTGCTGTTAATGACTATCCCGAGGTTCTTGGTGTGGGTGTTGGTCCTAGCTCTGTTGGCCACTTGGTGGAATCCCACAATGAAGTGCTGTTGCCGAAGATCACAATTTTGGTCTTGTCTCTTCCTGAGTAGGATGTAGTTGCTAGTGTTGAGTGCGAGTGGTGTGACGAAGTCCGTGATAGTGTCGGTGAAGTCGGTGTGTGGTCACAGTGGTCTGTAGATGAGAGTGCCGCACAGGGAGAAGTTGGCTGTGATGTGAGGCTTGAATAACAGGAATTCCATGTTGAAGGATGACAGGTCGGTAGAGGTGGTTCAGCTAATAGCATTCTTGTGGATGATGGCAATTTTGCCTCTGAGTTTGTGAAGTCTTGTCTTGCGATCTTGTAGCCAGTAGGGTGGCTATGGTGATTTCAGGTGCAGATGAGGGGTTCAGACAGGTTTTTGTGAGGAAAAGTAGACCTGGGGCATTGTTGTGCAGCAGGTCCCAGATCTCTGTAGCATGTTTGGTGAGTGAACGGGTGTTGAGAAGCATGCATGTGAGAGTGGAATGTTGTCTGGGTGGTTGCAGGACTGTCTGGGTGTCACAGCAAGTTGCAGTGGGAGAGAGGGGACCAGGTTTCCTGGTTCTGGGCGAGGTCCAAGCACAGAAAGTGTAGCAATAAACAACTTCTTCAAGAAAAAAAAGACCATATTTGAAGGCTCATTTAAGTCATATTTTCACTGATATTTCTATGACAATCCCACCACACAATGGTCTTAAAAGTCTTACAGATGACATGTTGGCCTTGCTTTATTCCCTTTGGGCCACATATGAAGAAAGCAGCATCATCGCACTTGCATTAGGAAGGAGATGCTTGTGGATGCACTTAAATCGCTATTAAACACAAAACTCAATTTGGATCCTCATAACCTTGCTAATTTCCAATCAATCTTGCACCTCCATTTCCTGGAAAAAAACATCAAAAGTCATCAAGAACACTGTTGCGGCTTAATACTCTTTGAATGGACTTTGCTGGCATAACAATGGAGTGGCTCAAGTCGTACTTTAAAAATAGAGTCCCGATGGTCCAAATGAGTTCCTTTAGGTCTAAGACCTGGCTTGTCACCTGTGGCATCTTCAAAAGCTTCATCTCCTCATAAGTGGTTTTACGCTTATGCATGGGGCCTCCTGCAGTCCTATTGATCAAACCCAACATTATAGCCACAATTGCATAGATAATACCTAGATCTTGACAATAACGTTGAGAGGCACCATCATTTCCTTTTGGCCCCGGGCTAGATGTACAGAGGATGACCACACCTCATCTTCCTCGCTTCCCCTCCTCCACATTGACTCATTGTCTCTCATCTATGGAATTCCTGCTTTTATCATTGCTGCTGGTTGGCTGACACAATTCTTCTTCATCACGGGCCTGTTAGTTCATGGCCAGGCTCTCAGGTGGATCCAACAGCAACCCGGTCCAGTGAAATTGACTCTGTGCCACTTGAGAGTAAAAAGTCCATTCCGCTCACCTCCAGGCTCCATCTCCTTAATGTCCCTTTAAAGATACTATATAAAGCCCTTCACAAAAAGGATAATATACAAGATAAAGTACTCAGAAACATCTACTGCATGTTGTAAGGCTATAACAAGTCACTGAAGGGTTCTGTGACCATGTAGACAAACAAGAGGTCGAGTTGCTTAGACCATGGAACTCCAGAGTGACTTGCCAGAGCTTTAAAATATTTCTCACTGCTCACTACCATAAATTATCACAGTAGAATAAATATGTCATTTTAATAATGTAGTTGAGTTGTGATTCCATGCAATCTGGAATAAGGAAAATAGATGCATGAAATAGGATGATAAAAATGACACTACGAGAACTGGGTGTCCAATTGCTGGACACACATGAGGTACTTTAACATAAGGTTTCAATTTCCTTCCCGTAGATGCTCCAACTTTTTATTTAGCCATGCATTCCTGGAAATCAGATAATTAAATAGCTTGCCATTATAAATCTGCACTTAGTTTTGAAATTAATGTTCTACTGTGACGGTAACTTTAAGAGGTGTTCTCGGTCTCAAAATGACAAAATACAGCGAAATAAATGAAATGTTTGTCATTGGAAGGGAATGCGTTATGATACTGCTTGATAAACATTTTAAGGAGAAAATTGAAACCATATTTTCACAAAATTGAGGCATTAATCTTTGTAAAGATGCTACCACACGGTGACTAAGGGCCATGTTCACTACAGGAGCAGCACTCTTGAAAGAAATTGCTCCACTATGAAACAAACTGAAACAATATTAAGTAAAAATAAATATTTTAAATAAGGGTTTTCAATGTAGGTGTTCTTTTTGTATCAAATTAGAAACAGAAGGTTCAGACAGATGTAATAAATGTATTTCTGTGAGTGACATAATGATTAATTATTTTTGTGAAATATATCGATTTGAAGAGTGGATCCTTTCTTTTTGGGCGAATACTTCAAAGAGTGCATTTAGGTCGCTGCGTTATTCATCCAAACATGCAGTAATTAGCTATCCTCAAATTTTTTGCATTAATGTATATTTTTGGGAATGTAGTAAAGGCCGATCATATCATCGAGCATCGGTGATGTGTCATCATAAGTAGGACTGAAGGAGATTTCCATTTAGCTGGCGTACTTTGCATAATTCTCACAATTTCTCATTATCCAAACTAAGCAAAGTGTTGGAAATTATACCAGCGTGACTTTTTGCACCGTTTTTTACTGCAGATGTCATGGGAGTTAGGTATGAGCAGATGTGTTGTGAGAGACATTTTCTCCGTGCCCTTTCCGGTATTTCAAATTATTTTTATTCGAAATTTGCCGTTGCATTACATTTTCACTCAAAATGCCCCAAAGTGCATTTTGCAGACTTTTCATGTAATTTTGCATTCTTTTTCTGTCATGTAATTTTGGGGAATAAATTGTGTTATTTCACAATCCCATAAGCTAAAGGCTAGTGTGACTACTGGGAAATTAATCCAGAAAGCTACAGAGCCACCACAGTTAAATAAGAAAGAAGAGGTAAATATAACAGGCCAGGGGGCAGATTTACAAGCCCCTTGCGCCACTTTTGCGTCACTTTTCCCATGTTAAAAATGACGCAAAAGTGGCGCAAGGGGCTTGTAAATAAGCCCCGAGGCATCTAACGAGCTCAGGGAGAAAGTGCTTGAACTGCAATATTTGACTATGTTTGGGCTCCTGCCGGGGGAGAGGACGGGTAATGTAGTGGCACAATATGGGGATGTTTGGATTGATCAGGAGAAGAAATCACCCAAGAAGCAGATTGGGGAAAAGTTTTCCAACTTGAGGTCAGAATTGGCAATTATGGTGCTCATATTGCAGGAAGACGGGCAATATCTTTTGTTGGGGCTCCTGAAAATTGGGGGGAGGGCATTTGTAAGTTTTAGGATAGGAATATTAACAGCAATTGTTGGTCTTATTGCCATGAACAGTTCAGATGTGACAATGAGGAGCATTTCGAGTTCAATCGGGCAAGAAAGCATGCAAATCACTGGCGAGATGTGAGGGAGTGGGCATGAGACCCTTTCCATTCACCCCCGCAGCAAGAGGGGCAACCAAATACAAAGGCAATCAGCAGTTTAGAAAGAAAGGATATGGGTGGCAAAAAGACCATGGGGCATATGTACAAGGAAACTATTGGAGTGCAGGGTTAAGCCAAGATTGTTAATGCAGCGCTCCGACAGCTTCCAAACGCAGGGATGCACCGTATTTACAAGAATGCGTTTCTCTAGCGCATGCGCTAAATTTAACTACTTAGTGCCAACGCAGGCACTCTTGCACCATAGTGCAAGGGTGCCCGCATTGCTGGGAATGATTGTTCATGTGCAGGAAGGTGTCCCTTTCTGCACATAAACAATCAGTAATGGCGAATTGTAACTTTTATGTGTGTTTCTTTATGCAGCACACATAGAAGTTGCAACTCGTCATTTTTTTAATGATTGTTTATGTGCAGGAAGGGAAACCTAGTAGCGATTTGCTGTTTCTATGTGTGCTGTAGAATGCAGCACACATAGAAACAGCAAAAACGAGGAGAAATTAATAATTTCTCCTCATTTCGCCAGGTTAAGACCAGGTTTTCCCTGGTCTTATTTTTGGCGCTGGCCCACATTTACGGCACCCTTGTAAATAGGGGGCAGCATCAAAAAGCAATGGGTGTTACAGCGGAACGCCTACCGCAACACCCATTGCCTGCCCCTTTCACGCTAAATGCTGCGTGAAAGGGGGCCTTATTCACAAGGCTGCGTTAAGCCATGTTAAGTGGCTTAACGCCACCTTGTAAATAAGGCGAAGGGCTTAGCGCCACCAGAACGTCACAAAAAGTGACGTTCTGGTGGCGATAAGCCCTTGTAAATATGCCCCCCAGTGCGCTGCTATGTGGGCGTGAACTGTAAAATCCTGCCCAAGGGCAGTTGGTGCCGAATTCTATGTCACAAGAGAACAGCATAGCATTCTGTTCATATCGGAGGTCAAAGAAGGACAACCAAGGATGTAGTGGTGAGTCTAGGGGAGAGGAACAACAAGTCAAGAACAACTGATAGGTCACCAGAGGGTGAAAGCTTACCACATCAGTGAGGATTTTTGAGTTAAACAAGGCCATTGTGGGTTATCATTTTAGAATTCCATCATTCGGGCTGGGACCAAAGAAGGAACAGGATGATTTCAGGATGCCCACATCTCCATGCCTTAAGGTATCTTAGTGAACTTATTTATTGAGAGGGAAGAATACTTGGTGTACATTTGTTTGGAACAGCAAAACTGGTTTACGGTAAGGGCATAGGACAACCTCTGGCTAAGGCAGACATGAAGTCAGCATTTCAATATCGGTCTGTCCACCCATGCAGTTACCCACTACTGGGATTTACCGCACATTTAAAGTGCTATTATGAAAGATGTTTGCCCATGGGTTGTGCTGTGCTCTCTGAGAGTTTTGAGATATTCAGCACCTATCTGGAGTGCAGAGGTAGGCAGGAGAGTGGCCTGGGTGAAGTAGCACACTCTTTGAATGACTTCTTGTTTTATGGTTGGACTGAGTCGGGGGAATGTCAGAGGCTTGTCATATCCTTCAGGTCATGACTGTAAGGCTAGGTGCATCCTTGGCCACAGGGAAATGTGACGGACCAGTGACACAGCTGCCTTTCTTGGGCACTGAGCTGGATACCGTTAAACTTGTGTTAAGACTTCATTCAGGGCATCAGGACACTTGTGTTGTGGTGAAAAAGATAACAATGCTGCAGCTGCAGACAGTGATAGGTCAATTAAATTTCATCAAAAATTAGTACCACTGGATAGGCTGTATTCGAGGCCAAATGCAGTTTGAAGAACATACTGCACTATACTAGGCTGTCCAAAGGGGTAAAAAAGAACTTAAAGGTATGGGATGTCTTCTTAGTGGACCTTAAATGGGTCTGACTGTGGAGAGGGGAGAGAGTTTCCACCACCGCTCTGGCACCCTACTTGGGTCATGTAGGCTGCATTGAATTTGGGGCTTCACTGGGCAGGAGGTGGTGTGCAATGCAGTGGGCCAGAACCATGTTAATGAGGTGGGCTGATCAGTGGGTGGGACTCTCATTTTCTTGAGTTTTTCCTCAAACTGCTGGCAGTGGCAATTTGGGGTAAGGACACTGTGGGTGGAGCATCATCTTTTTATCAGTCAGCTGGTCAGCTATGCAGATCTTGAACAAGCATTTAGAAAGGTGCCCATACATTATGACTTGGCTGAGAGCACTAACACTACAATGCAGTTCTTTTACTGCTCACTTTGTTGAAGGATGTAAAAAAACAACAGCTTCTGGGGTTTGGTGGCAGATGCAGAACAAATGACTCATTTCGAATTTTGAGCCATCCAACTGAATCCACTGGTACTAAACTGTATCACACGTTAGACCTGTCAGCCTTAGGGTGGTCTTCCCCCAAACCTTTTGGCTGCTTGCCTCCTCTTTTTACTGATTTTTTTTGTTGGCCTTAGGACTCTGAGCACTTACCACTGCTGACCAGTACCAAAGTGCATGTGCTTCTCCACTAAACATGGTAACATTGGTGTCTACACAATTGGCATATTACATTTTTCTTGTAAGTTCCTTTTAAAGTGGTATACCATATATCCAGGGCCTGTAAAATAAATGGTACTTGTGGGCCTGTAGCACGGATTGGGCCACCCACACAAGCAGCCCTTTAAACATGTCTCAGGCCTGCCACTGCAGAGCCTGTGTGTGCAGTCTTACTGCCATTTCGACTTAGCCTTTAAAACCCTTTGCCAAGCACTAAACTCACCTTTTATTACACATAAGTCAACTCTAAGGTAGGCCCTAAGTAGCCTATAGGGCAGGGTGCTCTTTAAGTAAAAGGTAGGGCATGTAAACTTAAGTTTTGCATGTCTTGGTAGTGAAAAACACCCAAATTTGATTTTCACTACTGTGAGGCTTATTCCTCTCATCGGGTAACATTGGAAATTCCTTAAAACAATTTAAAACTGTAGATTCTAATTAGAAAGGAGTAGCTGTGTCATGTTTTATATCTTTGGAACGGTAGTGATGAATCCTCTTTACTGGTAAAGTTAGATTTAACATTACTGTTTTAGAAATGCCATTTTTAGAAATTGGACATTTCTCTGCTCTTTAAGCTCTCAGTGCATCCAGCCTGTCCATGCCTGGGGAGGGTGAAAGATTCACTTTGTGCATTCCCTCTAGAATGCCACACACAAAGGGAGCTTAGGTGTGATTGAGTGGTGATCCAGCGCAACACTTTATCAGGGATCGATACTCATCAATATTTCATACAAATGGCCCATACACATTCACCCAACTCACAAATCCCGGTTGCGCTGGATGGTCAATGTCATGAAAAATTTATTTATTCACAGATTCACGTTTAACATTTCTAAATACATAACTAGACCTATATATATCAACTCTCTTTCCTCTCGGTCGACGGACCAATTAGTTGAGTAGTTGATGGTAATAATAGGACTTAACTAACTATCTAACCAGCTAAATAATCACAGACTCTCAGTAAGATTAATAAAGTTTATCTCAGATAATTACAATTGATAAATGCTCATCGCATACAGGTTGCAATGCAAACAATGAATCCCACAAAAGGAGAGAAAATCAATTAACAAATTGAAAACAGTGTCATACCCATCATCCATGTACGATATGCATATGAAGGAGTGGATAGAAGGAGAGACATAAGTTTCAGCGAATAATACGAAACAATATACTTATGAAGGAGTGGATAGATGAAGAGACATAAGTTTCAGCAAATAATGCGAAACAATATACTTATGACGGAGAGGATAGATGAAGAGACATAAGTTTCAAAGACAAAATTACATTTGCAAATGATTATGCAAAGTATGAGTCAGAAGATAATACAAACCCAAAGATCAATGAAATACCACCCCCCTGGCCAAGGGAGTAGTGGGGGTCCCCTGAAATAGAGTCAGGAAACAAAGATTTCAGGAATGGGACAGGACAAGGACAGGAACAGTTAGGCCTCTCTGCAAACCGACGGACAGCGACGCATCTCCCCTCTCAATCTCCTACCGCTGCATCTCACTAACCACACCCCCAAAGGCACCCCAGTTATACCCTAAAACCTACATGTCCAACCCACATTAATTGAAACATTGAACAGAATTCGACTGCTCATTGGATGCTTGGGGAGGTGGTGTATCACACCACCGTGATTTCATTAAAAATTCCCTATACCCATTGTTCTACCCTCTTTCCCATTACATGTTGGTTGACCAGTCTATACAATTTTGTTCTTGCTACATTTCATTAATTTCTCAGCCACGTCTGCGGAAGAAGTCTTGAATCCCACGGCCATTCTCATCTTTTGGCAGGCAAACAATGTTCTCTGAGCTGATCAACCTTGAACTTATATTCATCATCCGCAGCGCTCAGCACTTCTGTCGGTTTTGCAGGTCATTCTTGCTCATTTTCCAGCCCCTCATCTATCCGGTTAATTTAAGAAAATACAGGCCCATTCGGCTCACTATGACGAAATAAACACATACATTCATTAATTTCATGGAAATGCATCCTTCACTGTTTACCACCCACCTTTACACTATTCCCTGTTAATATATTCTTAGCATAAGCTTCATGCAAAGCGGCATTATTTATTATCGTTTTCAAAGCAAGATGCAAGATGCGAAATGCGGCCTAAACGTGCATTAATCTTGTTTCTTTTGAAACGCAATGTAAAATGCAGCCTAGTTCTTTCATGCATTAGTTCACATTAGTGCACGCATGCGCAAAGCGGTTTCCCATGTAGCTCATGTGATTTGCGTGTTAGTTTTTACTGCACACTGTTAATAAGTATTATGGGGAGTTAATTCGAGCAGGTTTCTTTTTTCGAAACCCTGCTCCATCAGTGGCAATCCACATCCTTCCTGATACGTCATCCTGGATAGGATGGGAGGGAGGAGCTGACACTTACACCTGAATAGGCAGGGTCCTGTCCCCACACAAAGGGCTGATTACCACCTACAGTTAGTTTGGAGCCAGGGTTGGGAAGGAAGGGCTTCTGTGCACTTCAAAGACCCTTCTTTGAAGTCACCCACACTTCAAAGGCACAACTGGGTATATGTCCTGGGGCTCTGACCCCACAAAATCAGAAACTTCTGGGCATGTAACTGAACTCTGTCAGAAGAACTGCCGTGCTGCATCAAGGACTGACACTCTGGTAGACCGCTGAATCTGGAAGACCAGCTTTTCTGCTGTGCTGCCCTGCTGTCTGTTGCTCTCTTGCCCTGCTGAGGGAGAGCTGGACCCTGCCTTGCAACCAATGTGATCTCCAAGGGCTTGTTCGCTAGCCTGCTGTTGCTTGTGACTCTGGGCTATCAAAGTTTCTACCCCTGCTTCTGTGCCTGGTTCATTGGAAGTGGAACCAGGCACTTGCACCAGAGAAATCAACACATCTCCAGTCTGCGTGTAGCAGAACCTGTGCATCGACCCTGTTGCGGGAGTAGAATCGGCGCATTGCTCTCTGAACCAACACATTGCCTTGGGAGCTCGACAAATCGGAACCGCACATTGCCGCCGCAGTAGTGTGGAGAGATCGACACATTTCCTTCACTGCGTGGAGAAACCCGGCTCATTGCACTTCGAAAGCAACACATCTCGGCTCAGCATTTCGTCTTCGGAACCGATGCATCATCACCACTGCGTGGAGAAAATCCATGCATCACCTCGACTGTGGGCTTGACGTCGACGCATCGCTTGCCTGCACCCATGCATCACGCTCTTGCAACCAGGATCAGGATACTCTGTTCATGGGGTAACTATGGGTGACTGGAATCATCATTAGAAGAAGAAAAATCAACAACATGCCATACGCTGATGACATAACCCTGATTGTGTAAAGTGAGGAAGATCTCAATGCAATGATTGTCAAGATCAAAGAAAATAGTGCTGAAGTTGAACTAAAGTCAAATGTTAAAATAGACTCAAATTAAGTCAACAGGAATCTTATAAAGAATCAGAATTGACAGTAAAGAAAAAGAGATCATCAAAGACTACATTTTCTTAGGATTGTGACTAAGTCGAGATGGTGATTGGAGCCCTGAAGTCAGAAGACTACTACTGGGAAGAAAAGCAAGGATGAGCCTCGACAAAGTGATAAAGAGCAACAACATCTTGCTGACAACATAGGAATTATCAAAGCATTGGTCTTTCTTCTGACAATGTGTGGATATAAAAGCTGGATGACTAAAAGAAATTGATCGTTAAACTCTAGTGCTGGCAAAGGCTTTTGCATTGGCCATGGACTGCTCAAAGAACAAATCAGTCAATACTTGATCAGATCAAGCTAGAACATTCACTACAATTGTTTATGATAAAACTTAAACTCAAATATTTTCACCACACAATGAGAAGAGAAGACTCCTTGAAAAAAAACATTATGCTTGGAATGATGGAAGGAAAACAGAAAAGAGAAAGACAAAGATAAAGGGGGTTAGATGCAGTCAACGATGATACAAACATGAATCTCCAAGACCTCAAGAATTCTGTTATTGACTGAAACAATTCGCGAAATTTATCCATTGGACACAACTGAATGGATGAAAATAACAAATTACAACAAGTATGGTAGACTACAGGTCTTGGTTCAAAGTTCTTGGAGGGACCCTGGGAGAGTGACTGACAAGGTACTTTAGTAACAGTTATTAAGTGGGCCAGAGAGTATAGTAAAAACAGATCCAAAGTGGTTGTGAGGCTAGGAGCTTTGGGTTTCATGGATAAATTTAGAGATAGGGATGACTCACTGGTTCTTGAACGGGAAGTTAACAGTAGGTTTGGGCAAGTTGAAAAAGACTATCCTGGGTGGAAGAGAGGGGATCACAATGACAACCATGGAACCAATAGTGCAAGTGTTGCAAAGACTGGGTGCATCATGCTATGAGGCTTTACTATTTCAGTGGTCATTTGCTATCATGTTTTTAGAGTTTAGAGGGTTAGTGAAGTGACTAGGAGGTTTGTGAGTGAAGAGAGACTACTAGAGAAACAGACACGCTTGGAGGAGGAAGGTAAGATGGGTTTCAAGATTCTGCGCTCGAAAATGGACAATTCAAGCCCAGCCAAGGTCAGTAATATGGGTTCTTAGGCTTACAACAGATTACATGCCAATTTGACCAGTGGTATGGGAATTACTATTAGTTCATGAAAATGGTGCGCCCATGACACTATACAAGTTCAATGATGTGTTGAAAGCTACTCTTAAGTAATGTGGGTACTATCACATGCTATATGGTACTCCTTCTTTTTGTATAGGTGCACTGTCGGAAGCAGCAGTAGCCACAGAGGACAACAACAGTATCATGAAGATTGGCCATTGGAGGTCACAATGTTTCAAGTGATATATATGCCCACTAAAATGCTACTGCATGGCTTCCTCATGCCTTAGCTCTTTTGAAACGTTACCATCCTAGGCTTAACTGATTGCCAAAGGGGGCTTCAAGGAATTACCAACACCCCATTTTATCCCACAGGATTTTTTTAGGTGGAGGTGGTAGTTTTCACCTTTGACTGCATGGCATGACCTGGGGCAGGGGGGTCAGTTTTTAAAATTGACTGACCGTCTGTAATTAGCATGGAAGTATACTCAGATTTCAGCTGCTAATATATTGAAAATGTTAAGGCCACAGCTAGACATATAAATGGAGAGAGAAATAGCAATTACTTGTAAGCACCTACTGGTCACAAAAAGGTAGAGCCTGTAGTATATTACCCTTTAATATTTAAAACAATATATCTTCATAAACTCATAAATATATGCATAATTTGCCTTAAGCAGACAAAAATAATTCAACAATAATCAAAGCCCTAATAAGGATGACAATGGTCTACACATAGTTGTTGGGGAGGTCTGTCCATTTGCCATGATCTGCTTGTCAGCCTGTGGCGCCAACTACTAAACATGTGTTTACCTGGCTGAGACCCTGGTGTTGAACTAGGGGTCTGACTATGCATGATGTGTGGACAATACATCCAGGGGTGTGTTATATCTTGAGTTCAATGCTTTTCTTGCTCTACCTGTAGAACCTTGCTATGATGTCATCTTATGGAATGTTAGCGGTCAATGTTCACAGTTGGCTGGGCTGAGCAGCATGCTGGCTGCTCCTGGTGGGGTCTCCCTCTGGTCTTGATCTGATCTTGTTCTAATCTTCAATAAATCTACTTGAACTATACCAACCTTCGTGGACCTCATCACTACAGGGTGTTAACGCCCTGCATTCCTATCTTAGACTGAGGGTTTATTTCTGCATTGCCGGTCCCATGTCATAAAGATTCATTCTTCTTGGAGGCAAAGTCCATCCCACATATGTAGAGTAATGGACATTTAGAGTGGTATGTGGATTTGGGCTATTCCTCCTTCAACTAAAAATTTAATATTTAGAGCCTGATTTAGAGTTTGGCAGACAGGATACTCTGTTGCAAACATGTTGGGGTACCATGTTCACCAGACCCTCAGTCCACTTGCCGCATTTAAAGATGGGCAGATCTTAAGTTTTCCGTTGACAAAGCCCCTGTTGGAATCGATGGAAAACTTTCTCCAATGGCCTAATTGAGTAGGAGCAGTCAGAGGAAGGATATTACAGTGCTATTTAGGGGTGATGGTGTAATGTCTTTTTTTCCTGTCACATCTAATATGCAGATTATAATGCCAGGATGCATTTTTCTTTTCAACTTTTGTGGCTAGGAGTACTGGAGTGCTCAAAACAAATAAGTGGCTTGCGGCTTGAAAATGCATTCCATTTTAAAATGTTCTCTTTCATCTGTGATGCCTTGATCCAGTCCAGCCTTTTAGCCATCAGTATTTCCCATTCTGAAGCTTGTAGTTTCACTCTTGAAATCTTAAGCAAGGCATGATTGGATGCAATTTCATCACCCGTGTGTCTGGCTGAAGATGTCAAAAAGACACCTATGATTGTAGGAGTTCCATGTTATTGATATCAGTGTGGTAGAACATAATCAATGACAATATTGGTGTGCAGTGTGATAATTCTTCCTAACATTGTAACTGCACTGTGTGCAATGAAGGATAGTTTTGAAATCCAGCGCACATACACAGTTTTGCCTTACCATGGACCAATGTGCGCCACGCACGCAACTACTTACTTCAGCATTCTTGCTTGTGGCATCCTTGCCTCCTATTGCTTGGCAGGGCCATTAACAATACTTTCCATCTGTCTGACAGTAGCTTCCATAAACCTGGCTCTATTGTGGGCAGCAGTCAAAATGGAAATGGCAGAGCCCTCTGCAGTACAGCAAGTCTATTAGTTTCCAGACTAGCACTGTGTGGATGACAGTCAGTCCTTCAATGTCATTCCATAGCCCAAAACTAGGGAACCATGGAGCTAGACCTGGCTAAACTGTCCCAGTTCAGGATCCTAGGGTACAGTGTAGGCTTAGGGGGCTGCCTGCTTCCAACAAGATTAGGAAGTGAGCGTTGCTTAAGTCCCTAAAAGCCTGGGCTGGGGTAGCTGAGGAGATTCAAGGGGAGAAGGAGGGTGTTCCCCCTAACCTCACCCAGGAGGAAGGTGAGGATGGTGCCTCTTCTATTTTTCAAGTGCCAGCCATGTGATTCTAGATGGTGGGTGGAGGGCAGGGTCCCCTACTCAGGAACCATCACTATCCCTTGCAGAAAGGTAGCTTGAGGCCAAATTAGCTTTGATAGCTTTCAAGCAGAGGAAACTGGAGTTGACTGAAAAGACATGGGAAAGGGAAGAGGCTGCAAAAAGAGATGGTGGCAGGGAATATGATGAAGGTTTTGAGATGTCCAGGGGTGGTGGATTTGATCACAAACTTCCCAAGGGTATAGTATCCAGGTACCTAGAGGGGGATGACATTGACAAATGGCTGACTGCATTTGAGAGGACCCTTGAGATGTGTGGGCCCGACCAAGCATTGGGGTTCACTCTTACGGGAACTGATTCCAGTGGCTGTAAGGTATAGGCTCCTGACCCTGCAGGGAGAGGAGTCGAAGTTCTATACTCACATGAGACAATGCTTAGTTGAGGAATTTGGTTTAACCCCAGAACAGTACAGGGTGAAGTTTAAAGACACCCAGAAAGTGAGTTCAAAGTCTTGGGTAGACTTTTTGGACATCTCACAGAAAGCACTGGAAGGTTGGATTGTTGGTAATAATGTTGAACCTATGAGGGATTGTATAAATTGTTTTTGAAAGAACATATTTTGACTCATTGTGCTGAAGAGAAGTTATGCCAGTACCTAGTGGACTCAAAGCTGTTTAGTCCTAGAGACCTAGTCAAGGCAGCTGATGAGTGGGTGAGAACCCGGGTTTCCACTCAACACCAGGGGGGGTGACCAGAAGTAAGGAGGACAGATCCCTCACCAGGGGACAGCCCAGGGAAAAGAAGGTTGAAAACCTAATGAGTCCTCCAAAGACCACAAAAACCTGAACAAGGAGGGGAGCCCGAGCCAACCCAAAATTCAAAGGGAGGGGGTATCAGGGTAAGAATGGTAGGTTCTTTGATCCCTCAAAGGTGGATAAGTGCTTTGACTGTAACCAGCCAAGGGCACAAAAAGGGAGATGCTGTCTGCACCAAGCAGCTCCCCCCTAAGGGGCCATTCCCATGGATGCCAGTGTCAGTATGGGGGTGGAGAGCGGTGCCCCAGAGAGGGGAAGGCAGGTGGTAGAAGCAACCTTAGTGTCCCTGGGTGTGGTGAATATTACAACCCTTGCTGCCTTACCTCCAAATATGGACAAGTAAACGTAGAGGCCTAAAGTGAATGGGACTGAGGTTGAGGCTATCAGAGACACAGGGGCTAGTGTAACTGTGGTCCTGGATGTGCTGGTGCCTCCAGGGAGGTTGCCACCTGGTGAGTTTCACCAGGTTACCTATGCAGACAGCACTACCAAACTCCATCCTATGGCTGTGATAGATTTGGAATGGGGAGGTCTGACAGGCCCTATGAAGGTAGCTGTGTCTAAAGTGCTCCCAGTCCATTGTTTACTGGGCAATGATCTTGAAGCCTCTGAGTGGTCAGAAGAGAAGAGAGGACTCCATATGAAAATATTGGAGATCCCTGAATGGGTATGTGCTGTGACTAGGTCACAGACTAGCCAGAAGGGATAGGCTGGTCACTTGGACCCTGGAACAAAGGGCCAAGCATCCAAGGACAATTGTACTGGGCCTTTGTGAGCCAGCCCAGGGAACTCGAGAGGTGCAGGAGGAATCCCACCCTGATGGGGGAGATCTGGCCTTGAAGGGAGGGACTCCATCCCTGCCAGAGCTGTTAGATTTGGCAGAACTGACAGCAGCAGGTGGACCCTACAGAGTGGAGGTTCAGTGAGGGACAGAGAGACTGTCCTACCCTTGAGAGCTTGAGGCTGATTGCCTCTAAGCAGGAAGAAGGGGATGACAGAGGGATTTCACAGAATCTACTGGGAAGATGGACTGCTTTATACTGAGGCCAGAAACCCCAAGGAGGGGCTACCAGGAGGTTGGTGGTGCCACAGAAGTACAGAGAGTTCATCCTGACTTTGGGTCATGATATCCCCTTGGCAGGACATTTGGGACAGACAAAGACATAGAACCGGTTGGTGAACCATTTCTACTTGCCCCATATGTCTGAAAAGGTAAAGGAGTTTTTTCAGCTCCTTTGTCACCTGTCAGGCCAGTGGCAAGGCAGGGGTCAAGACCAAGGCTCCCCTAATACCACTGCCAGTTGTTGGGGTTCCTTTTGAAAGGGTGGGGATGTACATTGTTGGTCCCCTGGCCCCACCTACTGCATCAGGGAATAGGTATATCTTGGTGGTAGTGGACCATGCCACTAGGTACCCTTAACCGATCCCTCTTAGAACAATAGATGCTCCTGCTTTGTCTGTCTAGAGCACTGCTTGGTGTGCTCACCCAAGTTGGTTTTCCGAAAGAGGTGGTGTCAGTTAGGGGCACAAACTTTCTGTCCAGCTATCTGACTGCTACGTGGGATGAGTGTGGTGTCATCTACAAGTTCACCACCCACTATCACCCACAAACAAATGGTCTAGTTGAGAGGTGTAACAAGACCCTGAAGGGAATGATAAATGGGTTGTCAGGGAAACTCAGGAGTTCTCCTCCCATGCCTAGGGAGGTTCCACAGAAAGGGGTTGGTTTCAGTCCCTTTGAGTTGTTGTTTGGACACCCTGTGAGGTGGCCATCATGCCTGCTGAGAGAGTCTTTAGAGAAACCTCTCACAGAAGCAAAGGACAATGTACTTGATTATGTGTTAAGCCTGAGATCAAGAATGGCAGAGTACATGTATAAGGCAAGCAAGAAACTGACGGCTAGCCAGGAGCTCATGAAGCACTGGTATGATCAGAAGGCTACTATGCCTGAGTATACTCCAGGACAGTTGGTGTGGGTGTTGGAGCCTGTGGCTCCCAGGGACCTATATGACAAGTGCAGTAGGCCCTATCCAATCTTAGAGAAGAAGGGTGAGGTTACCTATTTGGTTGTCCTTGGCACCCCAAGGTACCCTCATAGGGTCCTACATGTGAATAGAAGAAAAACCCCACCATGACAGGGCAGATATAACCATGTTACTGGTCACTGATGAGGGAGTGGAGGAGGAAATGGATCCAGTGTCCAACCTCCTCTCCACTAATGTGCAAGATGGGTCAGTGGAGGGAGTTGTACTCTCTCCCATGTTGACAGACCAGCAGCACAGAGTTTGTATGCAGGTGCTGGAGCAGTTCTGCACCTGTTCTCTTTGACCCCTGGCATAACTGAGTGGTGTGTGCACCAAATTGACACCGGTGACAGCCTACCTGTCAAAAATAAGCTGTACAGGTTGTCTGACCATGTCAGAGCCAGCAATAAAGCTGAGGTAGCTAAAATGCTGGAATTGAGGGTAATTGAACCGTCTGAAAGTCCATGGGACAGTCTAGTGGTGCCGGTGCCCAAACCTAATCCCCAGGTGGGACCAAAGGAGTTAAGGTTCTGTGTGGACTACAGAGGACTGAATGCTGTCACAAAGACTGATGCCCACCCTATACCTAGAGTTGATTAGATCATTGATAGGTTAGGGGCTGCTAAGTACCTGACTATGTTTGATTTGACTTCAGGTTATTGGCAGATTGCACTCAATGATGGAGCAAAGGAAAGGTCATCATTCTCCACAACAGAGGGAAATTATCAGTTCAAGGTAATGCCCTTTGGCTTAAAGAAAGCACCTGTCACCTTCGAAAGGTTGATGAACAGGGTCTTCTCTGGGTTGGAACAGTTCAGTGCAGCTTACATGGATGATATAGCTGTATTCAGTTCTACCTTGGGGGATCACTTAAGCCACCTGAGGGAAGTGCTTCAGGTCATGCAGCAGGCAGGCCTGACTATTAAGGCAAGTAAGTGCCAAATAGGGCAGAGGTCTGTGGTGTACCTAGGCCACCTGGTAGGTGGAGGCCATGTACAGCCTCTCCAGGCCAAGATTCAAACTATTTTGGATTGGACAGTTCCTGTTACCCAGACTCAGGTCAGGGCATTCCTTGGACTGACAGGATATTATAGAAGGTTTGTTCAAAATTATGGGACCATTGTTGGGCCCCTAACAGAACTCACTTCTAAGAAGAGGCCCAAAAATGTGGGTTGGATTCCAGAGTGTCAGAAGGCTTTTGACACTCTGAAAGCTGCCAAGTGTTCACCAGTGTTGTGGCCCGACTACACAAAATAATTTTTAGTTCAACCTGGCACTGCACCCTGAGGGCTGTGCCTTCTGCACAATCCAGAACTACAGCTTTGTGGACTACCTTGCTTCAAGAGGACTGAAGAGTTGACTCCCTGCAAGCTACAGGTTAACAGAGCTCACCTGGAACATCACCACCAAGAATCCTCAGCCTGGAGTACTTCCAGTGGATTTGTAAGGGTCTTGTCCAAGTGGATTGTGGGAACTAAAGTCCCAAACTTTCAAGGACCATCTTGGAGCTTCCGGGCCCCTGGAGCAAGTTTTGGACAACTTGGGACCCTTTGAGGAACTTCAGGAAGAAGTTCCAGAAGTTTGGAGAAGATTGGAGCAACTTGGAAAAAACTCCATAAGTGGACGACTCGACCTGGCCAGCCAAGCCGGCGTCCCTCAACCGGGAGCCGGCCTGCCATCCAGGTTCGTCCCGCTGAAAAGCTACGGAGGTCTAACTTCCAGAGTTTGACCAGGAGCAGGCTGAAACCCAAGCCGGCGAACCCTCACCGAATCCTGCCTGGTGAAGAGCATCGAGGGACCCCTGCAAGAAAAAACTCAGTTAAAGTTTCTAAGTCCGAACATAGACAAGGTGACTGGGACCAACTGCGAGAGCCAAGCCACCCACCTTCAACCGCGAGCCTGGTTCATCCCGCTGGAAAGCTCTGGAGGTCAGACTTCCAGAAGTTTGACCAGGAGCTCGTCGCAAGTCAAGCCAGTGAACCCTCACCAAATCCAGACTGGCTGAGAGCTTCGAGGGACCCCACGAGGAAAAGCTCCAGAAACGTTTCTAAGTCCGAAGGTAAAAACTTTGACCGATACCTACCGCGAGTGGTAGCCGCGTAGGGTTTCATCACGGTCGGCCTGAAACTTTGACTAGGTCTAGCGCGACCAGATGTCCAAATAGGCGCTATAGGTTTCTATGTGCTATATAGTGCTAAATCTTTACAAATGCATATCTCCGGTTCCCTGTATTGGATTTTTTTCATTTTGGTGTCATTTTAAAGATACACATATTTTCTATTATTATAAATTGGTGTTGGATTTTTATTGTGAGTTTTTTCCTAATTATCTACTGAATTGATGTTTTTAAATACTTTACATTCCTGTCTCTGAAGTTAAGCATGCCTGCTCGCAGCCAAACTACCAAGGGTTGAGCATGGAAATAATTTTCTAAGACCTGTACTGAGCCCCATATTGTGTAAGTGGTCTCATTGCCAGTGGCAGATATACATTTGCCCCTACTAATAATCCACTTTCCAATACTAACATTGTAACTGCACTGTGTGCAATAAAGGATAGTTTTGAGACCCAGCACACGTACACAGTTTTGCCTTACCATGGACCAATGTGCAAAATGCACACAAATACTTACTTCAGCATTCTTGCTTGTGGCATCCTTGCCTCCTATTGCTTGGCAGGGCCATTAACAATATATTCCATGTGTCTGACAGTACCTTCCATAAACCTGGCTCTGTTGTGGGCAGCAGTTAAAATGTGAATGGCAGAGCCCTCTGCAGTACAGCAAGCCTATTAATTCCCAGACTAGCACTGTGTGGATGTCAGGCAATCCTTCTTTGTCATTCCATGGTAAGGGAGCTGGGTCCATTTGTGTTTCTCCCCTTGTTATTGGCATAGTCTGGGACAACACTACATATATGCCGAACAGTTCGTGAGGCACAGCATTTGTCATGTTTGAGTTCTATACCAGATCTATACTATTTTCAAGGTACATAGATGTGAAGTTAGGAATAGTAAATCTATAACTATATATACTTATCTTCATGATGTTGTGGTAGTTGATATTATGAATATAATATTATTGCAGGATGATATTTTGGAACACAATAGTGTGACATACAACCACTGTGGAGTGACAGAAGTGCTATAGAATAGGATAAATTAGGGAGAGGTGTGGCGCAGCTTCCAGAGCGGCTGACTCCGGAGTGCGGGGCTCATGGTTCGATCTGCGGCGCCGGCGGCCACTCAGCTCAGCATCATGGGATTCTGGGCAATAGCTCACTTAATCTCCCCAACGGCCCCCAGCGCCTGAATACTCTTAGGGGTGATAAGTTGCGCTTTACAAATCTGGACTTATTATTAATTCTCACATACAGTGGTGGAGTCTTTTTTGGAGGTGTTCTATTAACTTGCAGCATTTTTTCGATTTTCAAGCGATCCCTCCACCTCCCTCGTTTGTGCAGTGGCGTTATAAAGCTTGAGGGGGCCCCCCTGCAAAGTACATGAATCCCCCCCATGCTCTGGACCCAGTCCAGAGCTATCAGGCCAGGGACCTGACAGTGCCGCAGGGGGCCCCCAGAGCTCGGCCCCCCCACACCGCGGGGGCCTCTGAGGCTTTTGTTACGCTACTGCGTTTTGCTCGTATTTTGTACTGCTGTTGAATTTTATTAAAGTGTTGTTGTCTGTTGTTGACAACTATTCTGCAGGCGTGTAGCTTTTCTTTTCTTATTTTCAAGAAAGACGCCCCTTCTTCTTCCCCCGCTACCTGTGTGATACTTTGTGGAGCAGTGTGGTACATTGCCTGCTGTTTTCAAAGAATGAGCTGGATTCAATATTATTTGCTCCACAGCCTCAGACTGATGGAATAGGTACACCTTCTTCATTTCTGCATTGGGAATAATCTCCCAACGCTACAAAAAATCATGATGTTGATCTATTCAACTAGAACACAGCCTGTCACATCCTGAAAATGAAATTACTCTTGTAGTACTGTCAGTAATGATAGCGTTTGTATAAAAACAAAAAACAGACCTGTTAATCTACAGATAATAACGTGAATAGAAACGTGTCATGTTTAAACAATAACCCAAATTATACAGACACCAAAAAAACATTACAGTAACTGACATGACAATTATATCTGTCATTTCTAATAGAGTAAATAATCAGAACTGCATTTCTCTTTCATCAGCCGCTAACTCATATAGTGCCTTCAATTGTTCTGTTCTTTAGAATATGTAAAGTGTGCCTTTTCACTAATGCAGGTGCCCTTTTCTTGATTCTAGTAAGATCTGCTCCACACTTCACGGTTCTGCATCATCTGAGAAGTCATGCTGCCACTGGGGACTGACAATCAACACATGCTGGTGAAAGTGTTCTAGTGCTAAAATAAGAATATGATGGCAAACTATGCCGGCGAAAGAGTACCTTTAACCAATATTTATAATTTACAAGAAAAGGAAGACAAGGATAAAGCGAGACAAGCCCAGGAATCCACTGCAAAGATCTATTTGATCCCATTGTCACAAATTTGAATCCGAGTGTGTCTACTCAAACATTTGTTCTAGTGAGGTAGATAAAACAAGCATTTGCAATGCAATAGGTCTCGCATTCACGCGAGTTTGAGGTATTGGCATTGTTATTGACAATGCCTTTTATTTATGTTTTGAATTTTAAAACATAAATAAAAGGCATTACCATTTACAATACTAATAGCTTAATGCGAGACCTAATGCATTGCAATAAAGGGCCTTCTCGACCGCTTGTTAGATTGTAAATATCAGAGGAAGAGACCGGCCTGCGATGTCTTCAAAGTAGTGATAGATAGTGCAGTGAAGAAGATGTGTAAATGTTGTAAATTACACAGACACAAAGTGTGAAGTGAGAGTTACATATGATCCGAGTTATAAACACTAACAAAGCACCATTCGCTGTGATTACCCTGTCGCGGCTCAGAAAGAAGAGTGGGAGAGGGGCTATTTCCTGCTCTCTCCGTGATTTGAGTGTGCAGTGTGGCATTGCATAGTGTCATTGCTATCTTTTGCCTAATAAAAAACACTCTAGCTGAAGTAGGGCCCTGGCTTCACCTCCTGGTGCAGGGTGGGCTGTGCTTTATGGCAGGCATGGAGTGAGGGAGGGATGGTCTCAGCTGCAACTCCGGCCTCGTACAGTGCCCCTGCTATTACTAGTGAGCGAGAGGCGCTGAGGTGGTGGTATTGGCATTGGTGGTGGTGGTATTGGTGGTATTGGTGGTGGTGGTATTGGTGGTGCTGGTATTGGTGGTATTGGTAGTGGTGGTGGTAGTGGTGGTATTGGTGGTGGCGACATTGGTGGTAGTGGTGGTATTGGTGGTGGTGGTGTTATTGGTGGTGGCGGTATTGGTATTGGTGGTGGTATTGGTATTGGTGGTGGTAGTATTGGTGGTGGTGGTACTGGTATTGGTGGTGGTACTGGTATTGGTGATGGTGTATTGGTGGTGGGATTGGTATTGGTGGTGGTGGTGGTGGTATTGCTGTTGGTGGTATTGCTGGTGGTATTGGTATTGGTGGTGGTGGTATTGGTGGTGGTGGTATTGGTGGTGGTATTGGTGGTGGTATTGGTGGTGGTGATGGTATTGGTGGTATTGGTGGTGGTGCTGGTATTGGTGGTGCTGGTATTGGTGGTATTGGTGGTGGTGGTGGTAGTCGTGGTATTGGTGGTGATGGCATTGGTGCTATTGGTGGTGGTGGTATTGGTGGAGGTGGTGGTATTGGTGGTGGCGGTATTGGTATTGGCGGTGGTGGTATTGGTATTGGTGGTGGTAGTATTGGTATTGGTAGTGGTGGTACTGGTATTGGTGGTGGTACTGGTATTGGTGGTGGTGTATTGGTGGTGGTAGTATTGGTATTGGTGGTGGTGGTATTGCTGGTGGTGGTATTGGTGGTGGTATTGGTATTGGTGGTGGTGGTACTGGTGGTGGTGGTATTGGTGGTGGTGGTATTGGTGGTGGTATTGGTGGTGCTGGTATTGGTGGTATTGGTGGTGGTATTGGTATTCGTGGTGGTACTGGTATTGGTGGTGGTATTGGTATTGATACTGGTGGTGGTACTGGTATTGGTAGTGGTATTGGTATTGATACTGGTGGTGGTGGTATTGGTGGTGGTGGTATTGGTGGTTGTATTGGTGGTATTGGTGGTGGTGGGATTGGTGGTATTGGTGGTGGTGGTGGTATTGGTGGCATTGGTGGTGGTAGTGGAGTGGTGGTATTGGTGGTGGTGGTATTGGTGGTGGTGGTATTGGTGGTGGTGATATTGGTGGTGGTGGTATTCGTGGTACTAGTGTTGGTATTGGTGGTGGTATTGATGGTATTAGTGGTGGTATTGGTGGTGGTGGTATTGGTGGTGGTATTGGTGGTGATGGTGGTATTGGTGGTGGCGGTGGTATTGGTATTGGTGGTGGTGGTATTGGTGGTGGTGGTATTGGTGGTGGTGGTAATAGTGGTGGTGGTGGTATTGGTGGTATTGATATTGGTGGTGGTGGTATTGGTGGTGGTATTGTTAATGGCGGTAGTATTGGTAATGGTGGTGGTGGTATTGGATTGGTGGTGGTGGTATTGGTGGTGGTGGTGGTGGTATTGGTAGTGGTGGTGGTGGTAGTGGTATTGGTGGTGTTGGTGGTAGTATTGGTGGTGGTATTGGTGGTGGTAGTGGTATTGGTGGTGGTGGTATTGGTGGTGGTGGTATTGGTGATGGTGGTGGTATTGTTGGTGGTTATATTGGTGGTGGTGATATTGGTGGTGGTGGTGGTATTGGTGGTGGTGGTGATATTGGTGTTGGTGGTATTGGTTGTGGTTTTAATGGTGGTATTGGTAGTGGTGGTATTAGTGGTGGTGGTGGTGGTATTGGTGGTGGTGGTATCGGTATTGGTAGTGGTGCTATTGGTGGTATTGGTGGTGGTGGTATTGGTGATATTGCTGGTGGTATTGGCATTGGTGGTGGTATTGGTATTGGTGGTATTGGTGGTGTTGGTATTGGTGCTGGTGGTATTGGTGGTGGTGGTATTGGTGGTCTTGGTGGTATTGGTGGTGGTGGTATTGGTGGTGGTGGTATTGGTGGTGGTATTGGTGGTGGTATTGGTGGTGATATTGGTGGTGGTGGTATTGGTGGTGGTGGTATTGGTGGTGGTGGTGGTGGTATTGGTGGTGGTATTGGTGGTGATATTGGTGGTGGTGGTATTGGTGGTGGTGGTGGTATTGGTGGTGGTGGTGGTATTGGTGGTGGTGGTGGTAGTGGTATTGGTGGTGGTAATGGTAATGGTATTGGTGGTGGTATTGGTGGTGTTGATGGTGGTGGTGTTGGGGGTGGTCTTGGTATTGGTTGTGGTGGTATTGGTGGTGGTGGTATTGGCGGTGGTGGTGGTATTGGCAGTGGTGGTGGTATTGGTGGTGGTATTGGTGGCGGTGGTACTGGTGATATTGATGGTGGTGGTATTGGTGGAGGTGGTATCGGTATTGGTAGTGGTGCTATTGGTGGTATTGGTGGTGGTGGTATTGGTGATATTGCTGGTGGTATTGGCATTGGTGGTGGTATTGGTATTGGTGGTGGTGGTATTGGTGGTGTTGGTATTGGTGCTGGTGGTATTGGTGGTGGTGGTATTGGTGGTCTTGGTGGTATTGGTGGTGGTGGTATTGGTGGTGGTGGTATTGGTGGTGGTATTGGTGGTGGTATTGGTGGTGATATTGGTGGTGGTGGTATTGGTGGTGGTGGTATTGGTGGTGGTGGTGGCGGTATTGGTGGTGGTGGTATTGGTGGTGGTGGTGATGTTGTTAATAAAACAGGCTTTTGAAAAAAAAACGTCAGGTGGCTTTAGTACAGATGACATGTAACACAGATTTGCTGCTGTCAGCTTCAGCCCATTAGCACAGGATTATGTGCTACCTGGAATTTACATGACTTAATTTGCTAATCATTTTTAAATCCATTTTACTGGGGGGGGGTAGAAACAGACATAAGATAATGCTGGGTTAAAGTGATTGAAAGCAGGCACCCGTGTTGCGGGGGCGGCAGTGCTGCTTAAAAAAACACAAGCGGTTTCAGCTGAAGCAGCGCATGTCCGGCCTGCAGTCAGAGAAACACAATAAAGTAAATAGTGCTTACAGACTAAATAACAGGTCCTGTGTAACAACAGAAGTAAAAGGGCCAGTCGCCATGGGAGGGTACAAATGAAGACAAGGCCGTACTAAGGAGGGACTAACAAGCCTATTAACGAATTGGAAGGCAGCATTTACGAAAGACAATGAAACAAGCCAATGAAAAATATGGGAGGAGAGTGGGCGCGGCTTCTCTCCCATACTCTACTACAGCAGTCTCGCAGAGCGAGCAGCACATGCGCGCTGCCACTAGGCTCGACCAAACAAATGAGTACCATGGAGTTGGGTAACAATTAAAATCTGTTATATAGCACCAAGAACCCCCTTGGCATGATCGTTTTGTTTACAAATACACATCATGTTATGTTTAAACATCGGGCATCCATGGAGTAACGCAGTTTGAATTATTCACCAGACAACCATACCAGTCAGCTGTTTGAAACTAAGTAACAAATGTCTACTTAACACAAGTCAAAGGGTAATAGAGGTGGATGGTTTAATGATGGGGTGTGTTATATTAAGTTAAATCAATCAAGCAATCAATTATTTGTAGAGTGCAGCAAATCACCCATGCCTATCTCAAGGAACTGGAATTGCTAACTGTTTCGTCGTGATCTGTTCATTCTAACAGCGAGGTCTTGAGTCCTTTCCTAAATTCCTGTGGGGATGAGGTGGTCCTGAGGTGTAGGGGAAGGTTGTTCCAAGCATTGTCTGCCAGGTGTGAGAAGGAGTGGCCTCCGCTGTTGCTTCGGCGGATCCGGGGGGTGTCTTGGAGGAAGAGAGAGGTGGATCGCAGGAGTTTAGTCGGTTGGTGGAAGGTCAAGTTGTGTTGTATTCTTTGCCTTGCTGTCTTTTGATGTGCAGTTTTGGTGTAGAATTTCCCTATTGTGTTGTAGTACTCTCTTAGAATGCTGTTATGCTGCATGGTGTTGTGTGCCATGTTGTGTTTTCTTGTACCACTGTTGTGTTGTTCTTTGTTGTTTTACAGTTCTGTTGTTTGTCATTTGTGCTGTTTTGCTGTGTTCCAGTGTATTTGTTGGGTATGTGTGAGTGTTATGTTGTTGATGTTTGGGTGTGTGAAGTTGCTTGATGCCTATACTCCCATATTACTAAAGAGTGTCCTGTGTCGCTAAGTAGAGTGTGTGGAGCTACTGAAGTTAAAATATGTTTTCGCAATTTATAACTATATCCACCCTATCTAGATAGATGGACAACTCAAACCATAGCTGAACAATGTCAGTAATCTTTTGAGTTTGTGACAGAAAGTAAAGTCATTTTAGATAATGAGTCTTAAAGTAAATTCAAGGGATTTACCTCCAGTGCTTTGTCATAAGAATTATAATGTTCTTTTTTTTGGTTATGATGTTCATTAACCATGAAATCCGTTATTTGTTTTCACTGAATTTCAAATGTTTTTAATGAGGGACTCTAGCACTCTTGGTAAGTATGTTGTAATTTCATATTTTATTGAGCAGATAGGCATGCATAACACTTCAAGTTATCTTGTTTCTTTCTTTTTTTAACAACTGTTATACGCTTCAATGCATTTTCAACATGCACTTTTGAGGATTGTCCTAGCAATTTCTAAAAGAAATTATAAGCCTCTGACTCCATTATTTTGCAGTTTTCTATAAACCTGGTGCACTGCATTTTAAAGAACCTGTGATGTAGGTTATGCAACTCTTACAGTGTATTTGAGGTAGTTGATTATCTCACATCCCATTTTTAAAGATCATTTTCATGTCATTTAAATTTTTTTATTCCATTTCCAATTGTCTTCAGCCCTTCATAATGCGTTTTGGTTCTGTTATCCCTTTTTATATGCCTATGTAAACAATGTTAGCTGCCCCCACAGTGATATTGCCCATGATTTGTATCAACGGTCAGGTGTAGAAGAGGTCAACCATTTTAGACTGAAGTCTCATTGTGAGCTTTTCTTATGTTTACTGCATGTTTTTCATTGCAGATTACTTTTACTTTTCATTTGACAAGTTATTCTTTAGTTTGTTATTCTAAAGATGCATAGTGTTACATTGTTTATTGTTCTTTTTGGTTTAGTTATGTTTCTTTTTATTTGTTGTACACAGTATCAGTGTGCTATTCCACTTCACAGTTTACACCTTTTCACTGTTTCTATTTATGTTACTGTTGTGTGTTGAGAATACTTTTGCAATTGTAGAATATCTTTATGTGATGCTTGCTATATATTGATTCTGACACTTCTGAGGATGTGTTTGGATTCACAACGGTGGGCATGTTATATCTTGTATGCCTGTGTTATTGCGATTCACTTTAACCTGTCCTCGCAGTATCATCAATGAGTTAGGAAAACAAAGAATACTAGTCTATATATTTTTTTAATCAATTTTTGACTACTGTAAGTTTCTTTCATATGTAGTCTTCTTTTACCTTTTAGTCCTATATTGAATTTGATGTATTGCTTGTTAACCAACATTGCTTAGGGGTTTGGCATTGAAACTAATATGTTACCACAGATATGTCACAGTGTTCTATCTTAATTTACTTAAATGAATGCAATTCAAAATTATAATAATTTTACAGCCACATTACATAAAAACTAGATATCTGTCCTTCATACAAGCTAAGCTTCTTTGTATAGCATATGTGTCTGTGTGTTTTCATGTGTTTATCTGGCTAGCTACTGTACTAGTTGGGGTTCTCATAGTTCCATACGTTTCCTTGGTTTTTATTTAAACTTTGTTTACTGGAATTTATAGATGGTACAGCATAAATAATGCATATTGAAACCAGGATAACTATACAGCATCCGTGCGTCTTCTAGACAAAGTGGCCTGCCTAGTGGTGATCAGCTAAAATGTAAATAAGCATACATGCGGAATGGTTTTCCATGCGTGTTGCTATCTATACGGTAGATGTAGTAAGCTTTCAAGAGTCCAAAAGTAATATTGCTGGGCTAGTGCGGATAAAAGTGGTCAAGCTGTTCATATAGGATCACCACCGGTCATAGCCGGGTCCGTTTATCACCAAGTCAACTGATAGCAATAACGTAACTGTCGGCACATGATCAGGGGTCACCTAGCAGTCTTTCTCACACCATTCCTGCGTAAGTGCATTTAGGTGATGTCTGGGGGATGGGCAGCAGCAGTCTTCATTGGAGTTGTAAGAACCCTGCTTTTGCAGCAACAGGCACTCCTCGCTCATAAAGGCTGCCAGAATGGATGCCTAGGCATTCGCGATTGGATGGATCTCTTCTTTCCTCATCTGTTAGTGCGAATTCCCCTGCTAGTACCCAGTGCTCGACCTCCCTCTTCCACCTACCCTGGGGAACTTTCTGTGCATGGCATGTGTCTGTCTGGCAAGAACCAGGGCCAGTCTAAAGAATCTAGCTCCCACTCCTTTTTCCTTTGATGTAGGATGCAGTTTTAAAAGATATACTTCCATCTTCCAGAGTTACGTCCTGTCTAGTGTGCATTCTAGGTCTGCCGTCATGTCCTGCCAGCACTGTGTTGTCCCTAAGCAAGATTAAATCATGTGTACTAAGTCAGTGTCTAGTTCGCTGCATCTAGGACATTGTTTGTCAGTTTTCCCCTGTATCGTGTTCAATCAATCAATCAATCAATCAATCAGGGGTTTATAAAGCGTGCTACTCACCCGCGAGGGTCTCAAGGCGCTGGGGGGGGTGCAGCTCCGGATCAGTCGAAGAGCCAGGTCTTGAGGCTCTTCCTGAAGGTGTGCAGAGTGGGGGAGCCTCTGATGTTGACTGGGAGCTCTTTCCAGATCTTTGCTGCGATGTAGGAGAAGGCTCTTCCGCTTGCGCTGGTTCTGCAGATGCGTGGGGTCTCTGCGAGGGCGAGTTCGGCGGAGCGGAGGTTCCCTTTGGGTACGTGGAAGGAGACTCTTTCGTTGAGGTATTTGGGTCCGATGTTGTGGAGGGATTTGTAGGCGTGGGTGAGTAGCTTGAAGGTTACTCTCTTCTCGATGGGGAGCCAGTGGAGATATCATAGGTGCTGGGTCATGTGATCGTGTTGTGGGGTTCCGAGGACGAGTCTGGTTGAGGTGTTCTGGATGGTTTGGAGCTTGTGTAGCAGGGTTTTGTTGATTCCAGCATAGAGGGTGTTGCCGCAGTCCAGTCTGCTGGTTATGAGTGCGTGGGTGATGGTCTTTCTGCATTCGGGGGGGATCCACTTGAAGGTCTTGCGGAGGATGCGGAGGGAGTTGAAGCAGGTGGAGGCGACAGCGTTGATCTGGTGGGTCAAGGTGAGACGTGTCTAGAATGATGCAGAGGTTTCAGGTGTGGTCCGTCGGGGTGGGTGGGTTTCCGAGGGCAGGGGGCCACCAGGAGCTGTCCCACACAGTGGGCGAGGGTCCGAGGATGAGGACCTCTGTCTTCTCCGAGTTCAGTTTTAGGCAGCTGTCGCTCATCCAGGCTGCGACGTCTTTCATTCATTCTTGGAAGCTGAGTCTGGTGTCTTCGGGGTTCTTCGTGAGAGAGAGGATGAGCTGGGTGTTGTCGGCGTAAGATACTATGCTGAGCCCATGCTGTCTGACGATGGTGGCGAGGGGGGCCATGTAGATGTGGAAGAGCGTGGGGCTGAGTGAGGATCCTTGGGGTACTCCACAGTTGATCTCTGTAGGTTCGGAGAGGAAGGGAGGGAGTCTGATCCTTTGGGTTCTGCTGGAGAGAAAGGAGCGGATCCAGTCGAGGGCGGTTCCTCGTATACTGGCGTCGTGGAGTCTGGCTGCGAGAGTGTGGTGTGAGACGGTGTTGAAGGTTGCGGAGAGGTCTAGTAGGATGAGGGCCGCAGTGTGGCCCTGGTCGAATAGCATGCGGATGTCATCGGTGGCGGCGAGGAGGGCGGTCTCGGTGCTGTGGTTGCTGCGGAAACCGGACTGGGAGGAGTCGAGGATGGCGTTCTCTTCGATGAAGGTGGTCAGCTGGGCGTTGACGAATCTCTCGGTGACTTTGGCTGCGAAGGGAAGGAGAGAGATGGGCCGGTAGTTTTTCAGGTCCATCGGGTCGGCGGAGGGTTTCTTGAGGAGGGGCTTGACCTCTGCCCGCTTCCAGTCTTCAGGGAAGATGCCGGATTCGAGGGAGGTGTTGATGGTCCAGCCTAGTTCAGGTACTATGGCGGCGGCGGCTCAGTGATAGATGTGCGGTGAGCAGGGGTCAGTGGGGGCTCCTGAGTGGGTGTTCTTCATGGTCGTGGCGGTGTCTTCAATGGTGGTAGGTTTCCAGGTGGTGATGGTCGGCTGGTTGTCGGTGGTGGAGAGGGGGGTTGGTGTCCGGAGTCTGTTCGCTGAAGTTTTCGTAGAGGGCCTTGATTTTCAGGTGGAAGTAGGAGCTGAGCTTGTTGCAGAGGTCCTGAGATGGTGAGACATCCGTGGCTTCGCTGTTTTTTTTTTTGTGTTACTTGCGTTGGTGTGGATTTTGTTCATGATAAAGGTCCGCTTGGTGGCTCTTATGTGCTGGTGGTATTCATTCATGGCGTTCCTGTAGTTGTTCTGGTCTTCAGTGGTTTTCCTGTTCCGCCAGAGTTTCTCGAGGCATCTGCAGAAGCGCCTGGCTTCTTGGAGGTCAGTGGTGAACCAGGCGGCCTTCAGGGGGCTTTGTTTGATGGGGTGGCGGAGGGGTGCGAGCTTGTCAGCGCAGCTGGCGATCCAGTGGTGTAGTACTTTGGCTGCAGAGTTGGCGTCGGTCGTGGCGGAGGGGGGGTCAGGGAGGAGGGTGGTGTTGAGGTGTTCCTCTGTGATTTTGCTCCAGTTCCTTCGTGGCGGGCGCAGGGCGGGTTTGGGTGTGATGTTGGTGGTGAAGGTGAAGTGTACGCAGTGGTGGTCTATCCAGAGGGGCTGCATGGTGTGGCTGAAGTGGATGTTTGTCCCTCCTGCGAAGATGGGGTCGAGGGTGTGTCTGGCTCTGTGGGTGGGGGTGGTGATGAGCTGCTTCAGTCCGAGGTTGGCGAGGTTGTCAAGGAGGGTGGTGGAGTCGGGGTCGCTGCAGTTGTCGAGGTGGAAGTTCAGGTCTCCGATGAGAATGTAGTCCATGGAGGCGATGGCGTGGGGTGCGATGAGGTCGGCAATGGTGGTGGCGGAAGAGGCGCGAGGGCCGGGGGGGGTCTGTAGATGAGGGTCCCGCGCAGCGTGGTTCTGGGGTTGGTTTGGATCTGGAAGTGGAGGTGCTCTGTGTTGCAGAGGGGGTCGCTCGTGCTGGAGGTGGAGAGTCGGAGGGAGCTCTTGTGTGCGATGGCGAGTCCTCCTCCTGGGCGGTGGGGGCGGTCCTTTCTTTGGATCTTGTATCCGTCGGGGATGGCGGTGGCGATGTCGGGGGCAGAGGTGGCGTTGGTCCATGTTTCTGTGAAGAAGGTGACGTCTGGCGTGAGGGTGTCGAGCAGGTCCCAGATCTCCGTGGCATGTCTGTGGAGGGAGCGCACGTTGAGGAGGATGCACGTCAGGGCTTCGGTGGTGCGGGCGTCCGGCGTGGGTTCAGCGGTCATTGGGGGGCTGTTGATGGTGAAGGATTGTCGGCAGTGTCGGCAGGAGAACTGGCCATGGGTGGTGTTCAGCGTCGATCTCTGGCAGTTATTGTTTCTTCCGGGGTTGAGTGCGAGGAGGGCGGCGGAGTTGTAGCGGTGGGGGGGTCGTAGATCCAGGGTTCCTGGCACTGGCCGCGGTCGGGTCGCGGACTGGTGCAGACGGGCTTGCCTTTGGCGCACCGGTGGCGCGGCCGCAATTAAGTAGGGGAGGGAAGCGCAGCTGGGAGGCGTGAAGCAAGAACCGGCAGTGGGGTGAGGGGCCGCGGGGGCAGCAGCTGCAGGAAGGGCACAGAGACAGAAAACGGGCACAAGAGAGACAGAAGAACAGAAAAAGGCACAAGGCAAACACGGGCACAAGAGAGACAGAAAAAACACAATAAAACGGCAAAGTGGCACAAAGACAGACACTGGCACAGAGAAATAAAACAGCAAAGTGGCACAAAGACAGACACAGAGAATTAAAACAGCAAAGTGGCACAAAGACAGACAGAGACAACAGCGGCCAGCAGAAGAGCAAGGCTCTCCCACTGGACCACCAGGGATGAGGCGCAGGCAGGAGACTGCGGGTGGAGGAGGGCCTCAACACCTACCTGGGCAGCAGCGCCCAGAGCACAGTGCCGGAGTGGTGGCACTTGACAGCGGAGCTGTGGGGGGAGAGCAGGTCTCTGACCAGGAGGTCAGGGGTCTTGCTCGCACTCCCTCGCAGCGGCCGCCATTAAGTAGAGGAGGGGGGAGGGAAGCGCAGCTGGGAAGCGGGAAGCAGGAACCTGCGGGGGGCCACGGGGCAGCAGCGGCGGGAAGGGCACAGACACAGAAAACGGGCACAAGAGAGACAGAAGAACAGAAAAAGGCACAAGGCCGACACGGGCACAAGAGAGACAGAAAAAACAGAAAGGGGCACAAAGACAGAAACACACGCAAGAGAGAGAGAAAAAACACAATAAAACGGCAAAGTGGCACGAAGACAGACACCGGCACAGAGAAATAAAACAGCAAAGTGGCACAAAGGCAGACACGGGCACAGAGAAATAAAACAGCAAAGTGGCACAAAGACAGACAGAGACAACAGCGGCCAGCAGAAGAGCAAGGCTCTCCCACTGGACCACCAGGGATGAGGTGCAGGCAGGTGGAGGAGGGCCTCAACACCTACCTGGGCAGCAGCGCCCAGAGCACAGTGCCGGAGCGGTGGCACTTGACAGTGGAGCTGCGGGGGGAGAGCAGGTCTCTGACCAGGAGGTTGAGTGTTGAGCTGTTGTGGAGTAAGATATGTCATGTGAAGGTAATCAAACTGGGTGTTGCATTATGCAGAATGGATATATTCTAATACCCTGTCCCAGTCTTTGTTGTTTAAGACCAGGTTCAATGCAGTTTCCTACTGTTGTCTGAGAGGTGATAAATCTGTCTGGATCTGAAGAGCCGATTTATAGAGCAAGAAACCAGCCAGTGGCTGCCCCCGAATGTGAAGACAATTGGTAATATTTCATATGTCGGTGATTCGGTCTGTCCTGCCTGCCATAGTACATGTATTCCACAGGTGACTGCTGCAAATGTTAGGAATTGTGAGGCGGGTAATCCGGAATCTGTTATGAGCACCTCTAGCAGTCTTTAGTCTGACCTTGTCAAAACAGTTGCCAAAGATTAGTAGGTCTGCAGCTGTCCAGGCACCTAATCTCTGTTCTGTGTGGAGTCCGCCCCGGAAAGTTGGGAGGCCTAACAGTGATAACACTGGGGTGTACGGCTGGGAGTGAGTCATGAGCCTGTAGAATTTCCCCCAGCAGTGTAGGGTGTTTCAGAATAGTTTGGGTAGTGGACCCGATGGGGGACGCTAACCCAGAAGGAGGAATATCAATGTTCCCTCCCTGTGTGGGATATCATAACATCTCAATTCTTGCCACAATAGTCTGCTGAGCCATTGCGACAGCCATTGCACCTGGGCCATGACGTGGTACAATTCAAGTTTGGGACTCCCAGACCCCCCTCGCTAGTGGGGCGTTGAAGGATGCATAAAGATGTTCTACACCTGCCTCCATCCCAAATCAGTTTGGGTATCAGGGTGTCCAGGGATCGGAAGCAGGACCTGGGTATCCGATAAGCCTGGGCGTAGTTCGCGGAGTTCCGCTATGTGGAACTCCGCGAAGTGCAAAAAGCACTCAGCCGCGCTACGCGGAGCTCCGCGAGCAGCGGAGTGTGTTAGATAAATGTCAGTTTGCGGTGATTTTCAGTGCCAGGTGCTTGTCTGCACTGTGCAATCATCGCAAACTGCACCATGCACAGCGCAAGCGGGCGCTGCTTCCTTTCTGCCGCTCGAGTAGATTTTTACTCAAGCGGCAGCTTTCTCAACGCGAACGGACGGTTACTGAACGCGAGCGGTCACGAGCATACGCGACCACTCGCAATGAGAAATGTGACTGCCCACGTCGAGAAATCTCACCGGGAGGTTGATTTTCCACGCTCGTGCTCACCAACTTGATGTTGACGATCGCAAACGAGGAAAAATCTCACCGGGAGGTGGATTTTCCCCTCTTGCGCTCGCCAACTTGACGTTGACGAACACGAGCGAGGAAAAAAACTCCGCTCCGCAACGTGAAACTGAGTTTTTTGGAACTCTGTGAGCTCCACATAACGTGGAGTGTGGAAAACTCCGCAAACTCCGCGAGCAGAGCGGAGTTCACCGCCCAGACTTAGTATCCAATGCAGGAGGTTCACAAAGAAGTACAATGCCCTGGGCAGTATGATCATTTTAGTTAGCACTATTCTTGCCATTAATGGGAGGTGCAGTGTGCGCCAAAATGCAACATTACGTCTCAGTGAGTGGAGCATCCTATCTGAAACTTTATGAGAAATTTTAACCTCACTCTATTGGAACATCTGGGGTTCTCATGGGAAACCCCGATTTCGGACTGCCTGCGGGATTTCTCTATAATCACTGCACACTGGGAATGCACGTCTTCCCTCACTTAGTGGGGAAGCCCATTGCCTTCCACAGAAGGTGCAGCTACTCCCGTCTCCGAGTCTCGCAAGAACAAGAGCATATCATCCGCATACAGGGAGATATAGTGTTCCCTGTCATGAAGTGATATGCCCCTACCCTGGCCCTCCCTTCGGATGATACCATCAAAGAGCTCAATGGCCAATGCAAAGGTAAAGTTCAGCAGGGCAAGGCTGCAGGAGGAGACCTGGACCGACCTGCTTGCCTATACACCGAGGTGCATCGCCGGTAGGATTGGCTTAGTGGCTTCTCCTGTACTTTCTTCTCTGCAGTAGCAAACCCTGTTCAGCGGTCCTTCACCAAAGGGGTATCTGACCTCGTGGAACTGTCTTTTGCTACAATCCTTTGCCTTGTCCCACTGGAGATTTTGGACTTTCATTTCAGAGACTAAGCATAGAAATCTTCACTGTGGCATCGACCCAAGAGTATCCGATGATGATGCTCCCTCATCAGACACATTCTGCACCCTTGCCCTGCTGAAGTTTAACTTATCTGAACATTTTTCACAAAATTTCTTCTAAGTCCCGAGGTAAGCACTGACCAGACCCAGTACACTTCATGTATTTGAACCATACTCCAACACAGTCCGCCATATTTTTCGACTTTGACACGGTCTCTAGCGCCTAGATATCCGGGGTTGGCGCTTTGATCTTTTAGGTGCAAATTTTCACTAAAAACATTACAAAATTATAACTTCGGTTCTATTGATTTGATGTTTGTCCTTTTATAGTCAAATATTTATAAAAATGTACTCTATTTTTCTAAATTGGTGTGGATTCTTTCTTATGTTGTGTTTTCACTTTATTACTGTTTGTGTACTGCATAAATACTTTACACATTGCCTCTAAGTTAAGCCTAACTGCTTGTTGTGCAAAGCTACTCAGGGTTAAGCACAGGTTAATTTAGTGACTTATGTGGTTCACCCTGCAAGGAATTGTGACTGTTGCTTGACCAGTGCTCACACCCCAGTCAACCAATAACCCTGCTGTACTCTACACATACCCAATACCTGCAGAACCATGTCATTTATCAAGCCACAGCCTTGTGCACCACAGCTACATATGGTGCTACCAATGACACAGAATTTGTTTATGGATTTGTTGGCATGGAAGAAACTTTTACAGCAAACAAATGATGGACGGAATGCTGATAATGCAAACATTCTCCCCCAGTCAAAAGATCTGGGTTAAATCCATCGTTCTTTTGCCCACTACGCCACCCCAGTTTGGACCCAGCCATATGCAAATCAGTCTTGACCCTGTGCCCCATGGGAACAGTCCAGACCGAACTGCCAGGCCAGGTCCTCCCTGGACCGGAAACAAGCATCCTGGGACCGGTTTCAGGGTATGTCACCCTTCTTCAGCCAGGCTAGCTTGAATCCAGTGGCACAGTAAGCAAGGGACCCACGTCTGGGCATACCCATCCCACTTAGGGCGAAAAGTGTTACAGCAAAACAAATGATGGACGGAATGCTGACAATGCAAACATTCTCCCCCAGTCAAAAGATCTGGGTTAAATCCATCGTTCTTTTGCCCACTACGCCACCCCAGTTTGGACCCAGCCATATGCAAATCAGTCTTGACCCTGTGCCCCATGGGAACAGGCCAGACCGAACTGCCAGGCCAGGTCCTCCCTGGACCGGAAACAAGCATCCTGGGACCGGTTTCAGGGTATGTCACCCTTCTTCAGCCAGGCTAGCTTGAATCCAGTGGCACAGTGAGCAAGGGACCCACGTCTGGGCATACCAATCCCACTTAGGGCGAAAAGTGTTACAGCAAACAAATGATGGACGGAATGCTGACAATGCAAACATTCTCCCCCAGTCAAAAGATCTGGGTTAAATCCATCGTTCTTTTGCCCACTACGCCACCCCAGTTTGGACCCAGCCATTTGCAAATCAGTCTTGACCCTGTGCCCCATGGGAACAGTCCAGACCGAACTGCCAGGCCAGGTCCTCCCTGGACCGGAAAGGAGCATCCTGGGACCGGTTTCAGGGTATGTCAGCCTTCTTCAGCCAGGCTAGCTTGAATCCAGTGGCACAGTGAGCAAGGTACCCACGTCTGGGCATACCCATCCCACTTAGGGCGAAAAGTGTTACAGCAAACAAATGATGGACGGAATGCTGACAATGCAAACATTCTCCCCCAGTCAAAAGATCTGGGTTAAATCCATCGTTCTTTTGCCCACTACGCCACCCCAGTTTGGACCCAGCCATATGCAAATCAGTCTTGACCCTGTGCCCCATGGGAACAGTCCAGACCGAACTGCCAGGCCAGGTCCTCCCTGGACCGGAAACAAGCATCCTGGGACCGGTTTCAGGGTATGTCACCCTTCTTCAGCCAGGCTAGCTTGAATCCAGTGGCACAGTGAGCAAGGGACCCACGTCTGGGCATACCCATCCCACTTAGGGCGAAAAGTGTTACAGCAAACAAATGATGGACGGAATGCTGACAATGCAAACATTCTCCCCAGTCAAAAGATCTGGGTTAAATCCATCGTTCTTTTGCCCACTACGCCACTCCAGTTTGGACCCAGCCGTATGCAAATCAGTCTTGACCCTGTGCCCCATGGGAACAGTCCAGACCGAACTGCCAGGCCAGGTCCTCCCTGGACCGGAAACAAGCATCCTGGGACCGGTTTCAGGGTATGTCACCCTTCTTCAGCCAGGCTAGCTTGAATCCAGTGGCACAGTGAGCAAGGTACCCACGTCTGGGCATACCCATCCCACTTAGGGCGAAAAGTGTTACAGCAAACAAATGATGGACGGAATGCTGACAATGCAAACATTCTCCCCCAGTCAAAAGATCTGGGTTAAATCCATCGTTCTTTTGCCCACTACGCCACCCCAGTTTGGACCCAGCCATATGCAAATCAGTCTTGACCCTGTGCCCCATGGGAACAGTCCAGACCGAACTGCCAGGCCAGGTCCTCCCTGGACCGGAAACAAGCATCCTGGGACCGGTTTCAGGGTATGTCACCCTTCTTCAGCCAGGCTAGCTTGAATCCAGTGGCACAGTGAGCAAGGGACCCACGTCTGGGCATACCCATCCCACTTAGGGCGAAAAGTGTTACAGCAAACAAATGATGGACGGAATGCTGACAATGCAAACATTCTCCCCCAGTCAAAAGATCTGGGTTAAATCCATCGTTCTTTTGCCCACTACGCCACTCCAGTTTGGACCCAGCCGTATGCAAATCAGTCTTGACCCTGTGCCCCATGGGAACAGTCCAGACCGAACTGCCAGGCCAGGTCCTCCCTGGACCGGAAACAAGCATCCTGGGACCGGTTTCAGGGTATGTCACCCTTCTTCAGCCAGGCTAGCTTGAATCCAGTGGCACAGTGAGCAAGGGACCCACGTCTGGGCATACCCATCCCACTTAGGGCGAAAAGTGTTACAGCAAACAAATGATGGACGGAATGCTGACAATGCAAACATTCTCCCCCAGTCAAAAGATCTGGGTTAAATCCATCGTTCTTTTGCCCACTACGCCACCCCAGTTTGGACCCAGCCATATTCAAATCAGTCTTGACCCTGTGCCCCATGGGAACAGTCCAGACCGAACTGCCAGGCCAGGTCCTCCCTGGACCGGAAACAAGCATCCTGGGACCGGTTTCAGGGTATGTCACCATTCTTCAGCCAGGCTAGCTTGAAAGTTTGCCAATCTGCCCCAGAGACATAAAACCACTGGGAGCAGTATTTTAATCATGTTCTGAGCATCCCAGTGGAACTCTCGAAGCAACTATCTCTGCAGGTTCCGGGCTTCCTTTGTCTAGTGAAATTGGATCTGGCACTATTTGATCAAATCCCCCCTAAGTCAGAGAACACCTCCTTCATTATCAAACATTAGCCAGGTATCTCTGCTTCTCAAAAAAATCCTTTGAGAGACCCATCTAACTCAACAGATTTCCACCTGGTATTAAACAACCCAGGGCTCTGGCTCAGTGAAGCCATTGACAGGGTAGTAGCAGCCAACTAAATGCTTTCATTAAAAAAAATCAAATATTAGCCAACAATTATTCAGACTTTAAAGCTGGTCACAGAATTGCACCAGTTACTATAATGATCCTTGATTATGTCTATCACATATTTGACAAAGTTGACGTTTATGGACTTCATCCACTTATTAACTGCGTTTGGCACAGTCATGAGGAGAGACTTGTATTTTTAATATTTCAACAACATAGGGGCATCAGGGAAAATGTTCTTAAATGTCTTTCTTTACTACTTTCTGGATGGCACCCACATATAAAAATGTAAGAATTCACATCTGCTCTAGCCAGATTAACATGTGAATCACCCAATACCCAATCCCCGAGTATAATAATGAGAGACTCTTGCATAATCTTACATAGAAATGCTGACACTACTCTATTTAGAAACATCAAATATTTATGATATCCACACCTTAAGAATCTGCCTCTACACCCTTTAATCCTAAATGAAATACAGTTTTCCTTTCATAAACCTGGAGCGAAGAGATTACCTTATTCTCTTGTCAGCAGTAAAAAATTGGATCTTTCTCTCTCATGAACCCTTTATCCCTCAGCAGCTTTACTACTGATCTAGCCCAATTAGTCAAATCATTGGGATTCATCATTGACCTTGCGCTCACATCTATTCCTCTCACTAAATACTAGCTAAAACAGTGAAGGCCTCATTTATGATAAGTGGCGCATCGCTGGGTGAAAGCAGCGATGCAACACTTCTCAGTGCGCCCTCCTTGCGACACCTAGGATGCTCCGTATTTAAAGTACGGTGCCTCATGTCGCAAGGAGTTACAGATATGTCAGTATTACTGATGTATCTGTAGGCGCAAAAGTGGCACATTACTGGGGTGTGTCTGAAAACAGACTCAACCCCTTACGCCTGTTTGATGCATTGGTGTCCTAGAAGTGGTGCAGTGAAATCTCATAGATCTCACTGTGCCACTCCTTCAACCCTTTCTAGCGGGGGAACGCCCACCCTGCATACATTATACCTGATGCACGTATAATGTAGCGCAGGGGGTTACGAAGTGACGCTTCTGCCTAGATGCGTCACTTCATACATATGGCACAAGGTGGCGCATATTTTATGCTGCGTCACAAAAAGTGACGCAACAACGGCGCAAAACTGACGCAGGGGCTCATAAATAAGCCCCTGAATATTCATCTGCAAATGCTGAAGAATATGCAACGTCTTATTCCTCCAGAATCTCTTAAGGCACTGGGCAGGTCAGACCTTATCCAGATTAGACTTCTGGAATGCTGGACCTGCTGGGGTACCACAATCACAGCTGGCCCCAATGAAATCTCTCTTTCACTTGGCAGACAGATTTGTCCATAAAGAAGCAAATTCAGCTGCCTTATTCTTATTCTTAATGACCTCCACCGGCTCCTCATATACGCAAGTATTTGCTTCATGCTTTGTATCATGGATCATAAGGCCATTCACCAATCACAGTCCGTCATACTTTGCAGATCTAATGAATATATCAGAAGGATTCGTAGGCCTAAGAAGGTTGCTTCATTGACATGGAACAGTCCTTCTCTGGAGCAGCAATTGTCCCATTGAACCTTCTGCCCATCAATATCTGAAAGCTAACACCTCCTTGCTTTTAGAAAGTAGAACAAAACACATCTTCTCAAACATTAGTAATGCTAACTTTACTCAAATAGTGACCGCCTCACTACAGATGGATAGGTTATTTTCCCCTCATCTGCTCACTTATTGTGCATGGAAGTATTTGAATTGCTTAAGCCTGTGTGAACTCTATGGTTATGTGTGATTGATTGTTTTTCTCCTATCTCAGTGTACACCACATTTTCAGTCGTTCTGTTATTTGCAACCGTATCCTGCCAGGGATCCTGGTTGTGCTTTATAATTAATTAAAATTAAATTGATGAGTCTGTTCCAGACAGCACATAGAATCTGCTCTCACTACACTAATGATAAAGACCTTTCTTGTACCATAATGAATTGCTTTCTCCTCCATTCGGAGTCACGTTAGGTTATCATGGCAGCGAGTAAAAATAGCCGTTATCAGTTGGAGGACAATAGTGCGACAGTCAACATCGCGCCAGACTGCTCTTGAGACACCAGTTTTACGATGAAACCATGTCAAGCTTTATAGCGACTGCTGAGTAAGTGAGACATCACTTCTACTGGATGGTGTTGGGAAATTGAAGGACCAGGAAAGCTTTCTGGTTGTTTTTGAGCGAAGTGAATCTCCGAAGTAGTGGCTGCTGCCGCTTATGAACCACTATCTAAGGTGACCCCCCTAAGTTGCTCACAGATAGCCAGGCAGTGGGTACCAGATAGTGCAATCACCAAGGATTTAGAAAATCCAGAAACCCGTTGAAGAATATTCTGTGATCCAATGAAAATGCCTGATTGCACCTCTTAATGATTCATGGGCCTGAAGGCCTTCTGATGTAGAATTCCACTTTACTCTTCTATTCCATACTGTCACTTACCCTTTGCTGACTGCTGCTGCCCCTAGAAGATGGTTAGTTTGTTCACATTGAACCTGGTCATGATTATTTTTAATAATATTGACTCACTGTCCCCATACAGGCATGTTGTCCTTTACAGCATTCAATCTCTGCTGCCCACTTTGTTATTAGTTTGCCCTTAGATCCTTTTACTGTGCCCCTCACTGTGCCTCTACTCCCCATGTATGGTTCCCCTGCCTTTCTTGGCTCCCGATGTTGCTCTCCCTTTCACCAATGACCACCTTACACTCCGACCTATACTCCGATCTGTTACATCCTCTCCCATCTTCTGAAGGTTATCCTGGCTCTCTCTAGCAACCTGATGCCCTAAGACAGCCGCTGGCGGCCTGATGTGGTGCTAAGGAGTGCCTCATGGTTTTATACTGCTCTCTATCAAGGGGCTTATTTATGAGAACTCTGTGTCACTATTGCACCACGTAAAGTGGTACACGCGTGACGCAGGGCTCTCAATATGATTTATGAAGCCACGCAAAGTCACCCTGCGTGGCTTTGAGTGGCCTCATAAATCATGAGTAAGGCGACGCATCGCAAATTATTGCGTTGCTTACTCTGCTACTGGGAGGTGTTGCATGGGCGTTGCAGTGGGTTTTCCCACCCAACACCCATGGAATTTACTGCTGCCCCAGATTTACCAAATCTTGTAAACCTGGGGAAGCCCCAAATCCATACGCCTACAGAGGTGAGGTGTAACGAGAAGAAATATGTTTATTTCTCCTTGTTTTTACCTCTTTCTATGTGTGCTGCATTCTGCAGCACACATAAAAGGAGGAAAACACCTCTCACGTTTGTTTTTGTGCAGAAAAGTCCCCTTCCTGCACAAAAACAATACTGCATGCAATTGAGGCACCCTTGCACCATGGTGCAAAGGTGCCTAGGTTGACGCTATGCTGCCAAAACAGCGCAGGGAGAAAGGACAGGAATGCACAGTATTGCTTAATTACTGTGCTTTCCTGTCATTTCACTTTGGCCTAGGTACCTTGCTGCAGTGCCCTACTCCAAAATCCCATAAACGAGTCTCCAACTGTGGAACTGTGGAACACTGTTGGTAGATGCATAGACCACCTCTTCAAAGTTAGATGATAGTGACACTTATAGGAGCATACATCCTTCCTCCGTACCATCTTTGTGTTCACTGCTTCCTCATACTTTTCCTTCTCCTTTAACTGTATATTCACGGGGCCTAGGGATAATCTTGGTTCTGGGGAGCTTGATCACAACCCTTTCAACCGAACAATCTTCTGCTCAACCCTAGCTACTTCTATCCCTTCCTGGTTTGGCCGTCTCAGACTACATTGGCTCTCCTATCTCTCTGCAGTGCTCTGATCACCTGGACAATCTTTTCTTTTTTGCTGGAAGGTTCAATTCTAGCCCAATGTAGGGTGACTACGATCATGGCTTAGTCATAGATCATATTAACATCACTCCCTCACCTACATTGGCAAACTCAGTCTCTACACAAGAATCCCTCACTTATCACGGTAAGCTTTAGTACTATGTCACATTGCATTAAATGCAAGAAGATTTTATTGTATCATGGCTCTATGGGCCTTATTAACCCTTGGCAGGCATCCCATTGTCCGGTCAGGGGAGCAAGCACAGGCAGTTTCTCTGTAATGGCGGAGGAACGTCACCCACTGCGCAGAGCCAGCAGATGATAAATAAAATGACAATAACACAATGTTATTATCCTTTTATTTATCCCTGTCTGATCCGGGCAATGAGTATAGGGAGGGGCGGGCCCGGCATGCATAGCAGGGAGAAGGAGTATTGTGCACTTATAAGTGCGCATGTCAATTTGGCCAGCCGTTGTACTCTGGCCAAACAGACTTGTACACTTATGTTTCTCCAACCAGGCTGTGTTGCACAGCCAGGTTGGAGAAAAGCCAGAGGCTCCCAGGCACTGTCTGAGTGGCAAACGAGGTCGCTAAGACCAATCCTGGTTCTGGTCTCATGCTAGAGAGCTGCGTCTGGATTGGGTGGGAAGCCTGTGCTTTGAGGCACATCCACTTCCGGGCAGGACGAGTTTAGCAATGAGGCGGCCGGTAGCGGGAGCAGAGCGGCAGGTACTGGCTTCGCCAATTGGTGCAAGGTCATGGTCTGTCACATTTAGCAATCCTTCCCTGCCTAACAGGAATCTCACTGCTGTCAAGAGGCTCACCGCCATAGCAACTCTTTTCACAGCAGTGAAATTTGCTGTACGGTTGCAATGTTTAAAGTGCCCTCTCAGTAATATTTTCTGTTTTCAAGAAACAAACTCCTAAAGCAGGTAAAAAATGAATAAATAAATAAATAATGAGCCTTATGCAGAGGGATCTTTTTTCACCGTTTTCCATTTCCTAGCCTCATGTTAGATACAGGTAGTGATGAGTGATGGTCATGTCACTCTAAATTGGGCAGGTTGACCAACAACGGAACCCAGGGATGCTGTGGCTGATAGATCCTTCAATCAAGTGTTAATACGGGGAGCTGGTGGATGCACCACAAGTGGTTACTGAACCGTTTCCCCAACTTCACATAGAGTGGGGAGACTGCAGGTTTAGCAGGGCAGGAGGAACACCATTTTACGGTGTTTGTTTCACTCTGCCAAATCATAAAAAAGCCCTTAAGCTTCCTGATGTCACTCTGATTCAGGAAACCTATTTTTCACTTTTTATGTTAGAGACGATTATGATAGACTGGGTTTTGAAGGTAATGTGTATGTAAATCAGTCATGCTACCAACCAGCTGTACCTCATCCTCTAGACTTTGTTATTTTAATTATATTACCTGATTTCCTGGACCTTCAGCTAGAAGGGTAGCGAGCCAGGTCTGAGGGTACCTACGGGGCTCCGTTTTGGTTTTAGTTGTTCTTTCCTGGTTTTGCTGCCTCTAGCCACGCCCTCTGGGAGGTGGGCTATTTTACCCTGGCAGCTGCATGGATGTGCCAGATGTCCTCACCGTAAGGTGACTCTGAACTGGGCTTTGAACTGGACTCTACATCTGCTCTAAGAGCTTTTCGGTCACACTAAGCCTGAACTTTTTAGTTTCTTGTAGGCGCATTAGGCACCGGGTGGTGCCTGGCTCACGTCCCGCTCAATGGCCATTTTAAGGTCAGGCCCGCCGTTTTTTAAATCTTTTTATGCTTTACTTTCTCACTGTTATTTTTCCTTTTTTATTTTAATTATATTACCTGATTTCCTGGACCTTCCCCTGGGGAGGGTACCTGCCAGGGAGGGTAGCCTGCCTGGTCAGAGGGGAGCTACGGGGCTCTGTTTTGGTTTTAGATGTCGTTTCCTGGTTTTCCTCCCTCTAGCCACGCCCTCTGGGAGGCGGGTTATTTTACCCTGGCAGCTGCATGGACGCACAGCAGACACGTGCAGCGGGCGTGCCGCTGGCACGCTGAAGGTGCGCCAAAGGCAAGCCCATCTGCGTCAGTCCGCGCCTGGATGGCGTCAGGGGCCAGAACCCCTGTCCATGTGGAAACTGCTACCCTAAACGACACAGCGGATGAGCTTCTCCAGCTTGACCCCATTATCGGAGATAATTGTAAGTAGTCTATGGATGAATCTGAGGCTGATACAAGCTGAAGTAAGTGTGGCTTTAGATTTATGACATTTGCCCCGACACTAAGTTAGCTAGTGACCATGTTCCCCCTCCCCACTGCTGTGCACTGCCTAAGCATAAATTCGAAATTAATGATCTTCTGTCTGACCACCAACCTGAGGTATTATTCCTGTTGGAAACTTGGCTCACGCCCTCCTCGGCTCCTGATATTTTGGAAGATGTTCCAGAAAATTATGCCATGTTGAGGAGGGATAGACCTCTCTAGAGAGGAGGTGGGATTACAGTAGTTTTCAAATGGCATCTTCCATGTACACTGGTAGAAGTGAAACTCACTGGATGTGAGGCAGCCTTGTTCTCACTGACTCTAGTCAATTAACTTTAACCGGTCTACTGATTTACTGTCCGCTGGGCCCTGTTACCCACTTTGCTTTCGCCCTAGTGGATTCTGGTTCGGCTTATGCCTTGCGGTATCCCAATTTCATTATCTTAGGTGACCTCAATCTACATCTTGAAGACCCCACTTGTTAAGTGGCAGTGTCTCTTTTTGAGGACTTAAAAATGCTTCAATGCACTCAAAGGGTTCAGACAACTACACATAAGTGCGGTCATACTCTTGACCCTATCCTTTCTAACTCCACCCACATTAGAGTGGCATCTCCGGTGCCAGTAATTTGTTTGTATCACTATTTTATGCCTCTTTTGGGTCTCTATTGAAGCCCCAATTATCACCCCTATAGTATATCAGCAGCACAAATCACGTAACTGGGCCAGGGTGACTGCTACTGCACCCAATACTGTCTTTAAATCCAAGTGTCTCTTGCTAGAAGAAGAGATTCATTCAGCCAATTTGCAGGTGGATACTTGGATATGCTTGACTCTGGATGACATTGCACCTGAAAAAAAGGGCAGTACTACTCGACTGAAGCCCTCAGGCAAGTGGTTTAATGAGGAACTACGATTAAAGAAAAAATCTTGCATACACCTTGACACCTTTGGCGAAAAATACTATAATACAGCAAATAAAGTTATCTATCGAAAACCTCTAAAAGAATATCATGCTCTGATTCGGTACACCAAAATTCAGTTTTTTGTCCAGAAGATTGAACTAAGAACTCCCCATCAGAGAGCTTCAAGATAGTAAAATATCTCTCTTCCTTAGAGCGTGTCTTCGCAGTTACCACCCCTTCGACAGACTCATGTAATCAATTTGCCCAGTTTTTCTTCGACAAAATAGATAAGATCTATGTGTCTTTTCCTAAAGAATCCATAGAGTCCCCACGTGGTATGCATTGGTCTTCTCCTTTTAATTCTTCGGGAGACTGTTTTCATATAAATGCTCTTTCTACTCATGACTTCAGTCTCTGGTCCTTAAAATCTACTCTGGCTCTCCTTTTGATCCCCCTCCCCTCCCCATGAGATTAGTACCTGGTATGGAGGCCCTGTTGCCTGTCTTATGCGATCTACTTAATAAATCTCTTTCTACTGGTCAGCTCCCTTCTCAGTGGAAACACGCAGCAGTCATCCCCCTCCTAAAAGAAACGGCATTAGACCTGGCCAAACCTGAAAATTGTAGACCAATAACCGTGTCTCCATTTTTGCCAAATTGGCTAAAAAACATGTCAATCATCAGCTGATAAAAATATGGAGAGGAAAAAACTTCTGCACGAGATTCAACCAGGTTTCCGTCCCCTATACAACATTGAATCGGCTCTTCTGTTTGCCTCTGAGTCCTTGAGGCTCAAGGCTGATGAGGGTAAGACACACTCGTTTTATAAGACTTTAGTGTGGCTTTCGACATCGTGTCTCATGGTCTTCTTCTTGAGCAGGTGTGGGGTCTCTGTATCAGAGGGTCAGCCTTAAGATAATTGGCCAATTTCCTCCAAAATCACAGCTTTTAGGTGTTTCAATGCCCTTTTATTTCAGAGATCTTCCCCCTGCAGAGGGGGGGGCACAGTATTCGGCTCTTAGCCCGGCCCTGTTTAATTTATATCTGCGCCCTCTGGCAGATGTGGTGGAATATTTTTGTGTCAAAATGGTATCTTACGCCCGTAACACCCAGTTAATTATTTCTCTAGTGCAGGATGACAGTGTCTCTACCACCAACTTTTGAAACTGCCTGGTAGGCTTAGCTAACTGGATGGACCACAGTTGCATGAAACTAAATGCCGGTAAAACAGAGGTGCTGATTGTAGGAAAACAACCCTCCATCTGGTCCACCATGTGGTGGCCTTCTAAATCCAAGACCAAAAACTTGGGAATATGGTTTAATAACAATTTGTCTTTTGACGACCAGATCACTAGCCTTGCAGGGACTTGTTTTGGCATTTTAAAGATGCTGCGCAAGATCCTTGGGCTGCTTCCTGACACAGCTAAAAGAACTGTGGTTCTAGCCCTCCTGGTGTCCAGATTGGACTACTTTAATGTGCTCTACCTTGGTATTACCAAAGGTAGAATGAGAACGCTCCAACGTGTCCAGACTGTGGCAGCAAGTATGTTGCTTAACATCCCTAGATTTTTATCCACAGGTACTACCCTTAGAGAATTACATTGGCTTCCAATGAGGGAAAAGATCTCCTTTAAGGCTCTATACTTCTGTCATAGAATTCTGATCTCAAGGGGCCCCTGTTATTTAGTCCCCCTGATACAACCATATCAGCCCAACCGCTGCTTAAGGTCCTCTGATGCTGCTTTGGCCGTAGTTTCCAGGATATCTAGAATGTGTTTAGGAGGGCACTCTTTCAGCTATCGTGCCGCTAAACATTGGAACAAGTTACCGTTAGATCTCAGGCAGGGACGGTCTGAAACTATTTTCAGGAAGAAGTTAAAAACATGGTTTTTCATACAACTCTAAGACGAAATCCTTCTACGTAGAATCCTTTGTAGCCACCTTTTGTGTGGAATCCTAGCACAAGGACACTCCGTTGGAGTAACCATTGCACTATACAAATTGTCTACTACTGCTACTACTGAGGGGTTAGTGGCATGTTCTGCAAATCTCTGGCCATCCATATTTTGAACACATAGATGAAACCAGCAAGTCACTATGTCTTTTTTTTACATTTTTCATCTCGTGGATCAATTCTGATTGTAGGCTCAGTTTATGTATCTTTTATACCTCAGTAGACTTTCCTAAAACCATTTCCAGAGCATCACCAAATTGAAAAGAACAGAGATTGTGATTGACGGGGACTGAAGAATTAATTTTGAACCTGTCATCTCTCTTGAATCTATCATCAACAGGTCGGGAGACTGGAATGGGTTGGAACTGGAGGCAAAGTTCTCTTGTAAGACATCATGTCAGACAATGCACATTTTTATTCTGCATCCATTGCACCTAAAAGAGTATTGGATGCGTTCTTACCTCTGCCTTGAGTTGGCCCAACATGGTGTCCTTTGGTATTTTGGAATGGGGCTCTCTGATCATGTTCTGTTGCTCATCTTTCTAGATCTGGCCAAGTATTTCCTCTATTGGAGCCTTGGTGATGAAGAGAGATCATGGCACTCAAACTTGAATGCCTACTTCATTGTTAATGAAGACTCCATCTCTTCTGCCAAGATTCTGTAGATCCCTGGAATTTTAGCGACTTGAATGACCCTGCAGTGAAATGAAGAACAACTAGAAAGGCCCATGACTCTCTTCAAAATGTCATCCATTCTCTTAAAAATCCATGAATGTGTGACTCCCACTCTGCCTTGGCTAAGATCTTGGGAAGAAGCCAAATCTGACTTTCCCTTCACATACAATACTGAGTATGCTCTGTCCTGCCTCGTCTGAAAGCACTATGAACACGGTGAGAAGGCCATCAAATTGTTGCCAGCACATCTTACAGAACACAAATCTATGTCTGTCATCCCAGCTGCCTAGGTGGTCTAACATCTTATGCACTTGAGATCTGAGGTATCTGCAGCCAGAATGATTACCTAATTAAAGTCCCTCAATGGAATATAAATCTATTATATGAAAAATATAAAATGTTAAGAAAGGTCAGGTCATAACAAGCTTCCTTGAGAGTTCTAGAGATTAATTAATTTCCCCAGATGAACAGTGATTCATTGCGGGCCCCGAATTGTCATTTAGCACCTACTTGTCTGATGCCCTTGACTATACAAAATATCAGCAGATTCCATTTACACTGATGTCGTCATTTGACCTAGTGAACTTGGCACGTTTGTGATTATCATGAAATTATTAATGTCCGTTCCCGGTTCACTTTACTTTTGCTAAATTGTTGAGTAATGAAGCCAGGTGTAGGCAGTAAAAATCAAAAGAGGCATCCTACAAGGGAGCCCTTTTTAGGTCGAGCCTAAGCAGTGTGCATGCGGTGTCTGCAAGACCTGTTGTAGTCAGTAAAGGACTTTGCTCCCACCTGCTGCTTACCATTAGTTCAGTCCAGTGTCGCTCTTCTTTGCTACCTCGTAACTAGAGCACATGCCGTTCTAAACAGAACGTAATAGACAAAGACTAGAACCGCATACCTAAATAGGTAGGCAGAGTCTCTATAGCAACCATGCTGTGTGGATAAATCAACTCGGCTCCTACAGTGCCTTTGTAAGGTGCGGAACATTCCATTCCTATGTTACAGACAGGGTGGGGTTTAAGGTACAGCTTTAACCAAATGAGCTGTAAGGTGTAAGAAGGTCTGTGCAGCGTGTGTGCAGACGCAATAACTGATAGGCATCATAGTAACAGGTGGCTGAATCACAGCCCTTCCGTGACGGCTTCTGAAAGCTCTGTACTGTGTTTGGTAGCAGGCCATGCGCAGGCGCAATAACTGAAAGGCCATCATAGTAGATCCCCAAACTCAGGCATGGCAGAAGGAGGCAACGAGCCGGAGAACCCGTGTCTCAAGTCTCTCACAGAGCAAGGAGGCCCACTGCCCGAGGTCCAGAGAGCGGAGCTGGGAGAGCTGCTGAAGGCTCCTCTGCACAATAGAAATGATTGGTGAGTGTGCTGGGAGTGCTGTGTCAAGGGCCTGGCAGTGCCATCTCCAAAGCTTGTGAGAGCTCAGGGATTCCTGCACTTACTGCACACAGCTAACCTCTTTGCCCTTGGAATATATTCATTGCAGGCAGGTTTGACATATGGCAACCCATCCCTACAAAGCAGCTATCAGTACGTCCTGCTTTAGAATCTGGCTCCTCACTGCTTCCAAACTCCTGCTGTCCAAACCCTATTTTGAATGGGCCAATGAAATAGATACTTATCTTATCTTGGATACCCCGTCTTCAAATCCAGCTCTGATCTCTTCCACCTCTCTGCCTTTCAGAAAGGCCATTAAGATGCACTTCTTCATGGAGCCTCACTGGCCCTCTGGTCGGAGCCTTTCCTTCCCATTTAACCTTATGCTCTGTGGCTGTCCCAATGGTTTTCAGTGCATAATATGAGAGTGGAGATTGGTGATTAGGTCTCCAGCAGAATTCGGGCGATGGGGTGGATGTTCCACTGCAAGTGCTTAGTTGGACTGGTGGTTTGCGGTCCGTTGTCCAATTCCTATTGGAGCATGGGATAGTCCTTTAGGGGTCAAGCACCAAAAGTTTTACTGAAAATTGGTGTTGTCAGAATCTTTATTAAGATGTTCCAGTTATATTGGGATCTAATAGAAGTATTTAGACTGTTGTAGAGTTGTGCATTTTTCATAGTTCTGGTAAAGCATCTTGTTAACTGTTTTTTAAAGGGTGCTGTGTGTGGTCAAGGTTTGAAGGAGACACAGGATGTTCAGTAATATTCTAGATTGCTTTTGACTGTCTCCTTTATCCAGGCTATATTTCACTCTTAAGAGAACTAGGGAGATCTTGCAGAGTTGTGGACAAGTTTTTGAGGGCCTCTAGTTTGGTTATCTTGTGGTAGACTATTTGGCTCCCTGTTATTGTACTTTGCGCAGCAAAGTTTAACACTTTTAACTTCTATCTGGTAACCACTCACATCGACCTTTCTGCAGATCTTATCCACCCTAGGTATTTTTCTGTGCCGCTGTTGTTCAGTTGTTTGGGAATTATTATTATGTTGGCGACGTGGTAGCTGAATTATTTTCTTGCAGCCTTGTCTGCACATTTGTGCCTTCTCTAATGTAGCTAGGATGGTAGGTCGAGAGCATGAAGCGTGTTGTGACTGCTTGAGAGTCTACACACATGACGGGTTTGCAGGAGTGGCTGACCGCGATGAATGCATTTTAGAAAGGAAGTCAAGGTGCTGGCCTGTGGTAGACCTCAGGAGGTCGTTGCAATCGTGTGGAATCTAGTTCACTGAACAGTGATGGCCTATTTAGATCCAAGAGTTAGTGAATTTGTGCCTGTTTTAGCACCAAATTTCCACCTTCAGCTAAGCAACATTTGGATAAACAGTGTCAAGTTTTCACGTTTTTATTAACTTTCATTCTGTACTTTACCACACATTTCCATTCCACACCACATAATTCAACAACAAACCACATAATTAAACTCAACAACACAATTATACAACACACCACATACATCCAAACCACACCACAAAATTCCACATCTTGCATTAAAATTCAACATCACACCACATAATTAAACTCACTACATACCACTCCACAACACAAAACACCAATCCACACATTTACACTCCACATTCAATACCACATAATTACTATCCACATAGCTCCTCTGCACACCATATCACATAATTTCACTACACAAATCCACTCCACACCACACTATTTGTCTCTCTATTCTGTGCAGCTCTCACCCCTGTTTATCCACAATGCCACATATTCCCAGTACACAAATCCACTCCACATCACACAATTCCACCATACACAATTCCAGGACTAACAATTACAATACAACCCACATAATTCCACTTCAGACTACATGTACAATGGCAATAGCTCTAACACCCACAAATGTGAGACCTATTGCATTGCAAATGTTTGTTCTTTTTGTTATCTTCAGAAAGTCTTTGGCTCAATGCATGCATGGATTAAATGACCTACAGAACATTTTTTCAGATTCAACTTTTTAAAGAAGCCCTTTCCACCCATGATGCTGTGTATGGCACCAAAATATTGAGTTTTAAATATCATTCTACACATAAACCATAGCAAAAATATTTACAACCAAAATATTGGCATGTTAAATATATGTATATTGGTAAGCATAGGTTTACTATACTTAACTCCACATATATGTGCATCAACCATATACATCTTCAAGTTACATAGATGAGGATTTAAGAACAATAAATCTATATTTCTCACTATATGTTGCATCTACAATATTTTTGTTGTCAGTATTTTGCTGCAATATTTTTATAGCATCATATTTCTGAAGTCGAAATTATACCTTGCAACCTTATGTTGCACTTTTTCTGAAATAACAGGAATTCAAAATTGTTATTTCAAATGTCAATATAATGTTGCAGTGACTTGATCCCAGGGACATCCCCTCTGGCTCTAAGAAATAAGGGTCCGTTGCTGTGTGAATTCATCAAGGTTTTTCTATGAGACGTTACGACTTGTTTGTGGCACTTCTGACTTACCCCTTAACTCCAGAGGCCATATCACAATGTGCCTTTCTGGTGCAGCACAGAGCTGTGCGTCTGCTTTATGCACCTGCAGGGTGTAAGGTAAAATTTATTTAACCCAATATATCTCCAATATATCTTTATGTTAGTGCTTTATTTTCAGATAGTACAACTCGGAAACAGCAGGAAAGGTTTGCCTCTTTCTGTTTCTGATCAGTGCAGCACTAGGACAGAAAAGTATTGGGTTAAATGAGTTGACTGTACGCCCTGCAGGCACATAACACAGGCGCTGGTCAGTGCTGACTGAAAAAAAGAAAAGAAAATTAAGACAAAACAATATTGGGTTAAAATAATTCAATTTACGCTGTGCAGGTACATAGCACAATCGTTCGGCTTTGCGACCGAGAAGCCCATTATGAAATGGCCTCTGGAGTTAAGGGGTAAGTCGGAAGTATCACAAAAATAAGTCATGTTTACGCATAGAAATATTGTAATGAATTGAGCCCCTGGAATTGACTACAAGAGTAAATTAAACCTACGCATAGAAAAATCTTTATGAATCAGGTCCCTGGAACAGAGTTAAGGCAGGAGTACAACAAAAGTAAATTATACCTACACATAGAGAAATCTTTGTGAATTAGGTTACCTGGAATAGAGGTATGCCACAAGTACTACAGGAGTAAGTTGTGATGAATCGGCCCCTTGAAATTGAGGTGTACGCCATGAGTACTACAATAGTAAAACAGAACTATTCATAGAAAAATCTTGAAGAATTGGGCTCAATGGATGTAATTCAGGGTGTGAGACAACAGTTTCACTACAGTAATTCACAGCAAAATCATTATAAAGCAGCCCCAGGGTGCGCAATAATGTGTGTGTGTTAGCGGGTAGTAATGCATTTAGGGGCCGATTATGATGTCAGGGCGGAAAGTCTCCGACAGACAGTCAGAAGCTTACCGACCGCGTTGGAGCCCTCCCTCCCGACCCGGTCTGTTTACAGTCCGACCGCCCGATTACGATGTTCATGGTCGGAACGTACACCGGTCGGTCATTCCGACTCGGTTCTGACCTGCTCTCTGAGGGGGATATTCACAAGAACGTGCGCTAAACATCTCCAAAAAATGTTAACGCAACTTTACACATCGCAGTCTATCGTGGGAAAATAACCCTGTGTTAACGTGAAATTCACAACACGGTGGTACCATGCGATAGCCTCCCGAAACCGCGGCCAAAGTCCGCAATACAACCACCGCGACGGCGATAAAAACACAAACCCCAATGCGTAAAAAGACGCAATGTGCCCAAACACGATAAGAAAACAGTGATAACCAGCGAGAGGCCAGCAATACCCACACGTAATGCGGGAAAAAGCACAAGAACAGCATACGGAAAATGCCACTAAAAAGGAAATCAACTGCAGAGTAACCCGGATGCACCCGACCGATTGCAGAGGACAACATGAACCCCACAATCCCCACGGAGGAACACCCAGGAATCCAGGGCTCGTGGAAGGGCAATGAGAAGAGGAAGACGGTCTACAGTCTCCAGGAAACCCCGATTATCGCCACGGATGAGATAGAACACCACCACCAACTGTACGTCACCTCCAACGTGTCATTGGCAACAAAGAGGCAAAGATGGCACACCCTCTCGGACCATGTGAATGCCGTCTAGCGCCGAGGAGGACAATGGAAGAGGACAAGAGGCGCAGGACTGATGTGAATGGCAAAACCAAGCAGAAACTCGCTGCCAACACGAAAGCAGCAACGCACCTCGGAGGAGAGGGGCCAGCAGAACACCAGGAGCTGAATGACACGGAGAAGATGGTGGCCACAGTCACCAGTCGGGAGACTGTGACAGGAGTTGGGGATCTGGACACTGCCCAACATGACCCGACACCACATCAACAGGGGGCGTACCGACCAGGGAGTGGGGGGACGGGGGGAGATGGGCACAATGACACACATGCACAATTAAGCAGAGCACACTGCACACCCACAATGACTCAGGACCATGTCCCTGATCCCACGGGAACACCTCAGCACACACACAAACACCAAGTAGTTCCACGTACACCATGTACCCAAAGGGTCACCCACCCAACACATCAACAATCACACAACCAACACATCCACACGTGCGAAACACAGCAAACATGTACATATGTCAGCCACACTGACAATGCAAGAGACACCACATGACGAGTAGCTTGGCTGCAGGCCAATCATCATGACAATGTACACGGCACGACACTGAGGTGGCTGAGTGCGGACCACAACCGAAAAGGAGCAGGTCACACTCGGACACAACCACCTGCACAAACAACCCCTGACATCAACGACACATCTGCGGACAAACCATGCCCAAGAGCCACAACTCGACAAAGAGCACAAGTTACCCAAGTCTGCAACATCTTAGCACTGTGGAAGCACAGAACTGAAAGGCACACCGCATGAAAGGGATAAGTGGCAGCCAAATCAGAGCCGCAGGAGTGACTCACCAACCGTGCACCATGCGCACTTAATAATAAGTGCACCTCGACATTGACAACATCCTGGTACAAACAGCAACACCTCCACAACAGAACACAGGGCACAACTGGTGCTGCATATGTGCACAACATGGCCAATCACATCTGGCACAGCAGGAAACTGTGACATGACAATGTACAAATACAACCTGAAACCTGCAAATAATTTTTATTCAGACATGCTGTGCTTGTGGACATTTTGTACTGTCCCATGATTGCCAGGGACGGCCACAATGTGACGTGCTCATGAGAAGAAATTGGCAATGATGGTGTTCCTACGGGCCATTCCTGCCGCAGCTGCAGTGGGATGTGGGCCACCTGCCCCATTGTCCTCATCATCGTCCGGTACTTCTGGAACTTGGATCCATGGGGCATTGGTGCGTACACAGATGTTGTGCAACACACAACATGCAACGATTATCTTGCACACGATGTCTGGGCTGTACAGGAGCTTTCCACCTGTGCCGTCCAGGCACCTGAAACGTGACTTCAACATGCCAAATGTGCATTCAGCGATGCCCCTGGTGCGTATGTGGGCCGCATTGTACTGCCTCTGGGCGGGTGTGTTCGGGTCTCGGAGGGGTGTCATCATCCAAGGGCAGAGTGCATATCCTTGATCACCTGTGACAGTGCAGAGAGAAAAGAGTCAATACTTGGTTCGGCATGATGTGATGGCAGGCCCACTAGTCCAGTGACGCATGTGCTGGCTGTGTGTGGGGTGAGTGTAAGCCAGCCCTCAGGGAGTAGCTGGTTCTGGCAACAACTCCAACAGTCATCAGGCACTCAGAAATGCAATGTCCAAACAACAAGGGAGCATGACTTGAGTCGCACAGAGTTAGTGGCCCCGGATGCACAGTGACCGACACGGGCCTACCGCCACGGGACGCTGACTTGCGGGAGACTGGGTTAGGGTCATGAGGGCAGAGCAGGGTCTCGTATGTATCAGAGGTGGTTTGCGCGGAGTGTCTCGGGGGAGAATGGGAGGTGTACCCCCTAGGCATGATGCAGAGGGCACATGCCAACTGTGTCCGGCAACATGGCGGATATGAATGCCACAGACTCATGCCAAACACCAAGTCCGTACCTGCCCGTTGCTGATGACAACCCCCAGGCCACAGGCTCAGACACCAACAATGTTCGGCCGGAGGCTGACGGTCACTCACGGCGCACAGGGTTAGTGGCAACAGGTCAGTCCTTGCTACTGGTTGACCTCCTCCGTAACGGTGATCCGTGTTTCCACCGGACTGAGACGCATCTTCCTCTCACTCCTCACCCTGTGTACACTGGCATGGACTCTGCCATTGATTAATGATGACTCAGTTCAAGATGTGGAACATACTGGACTGCAATGTAGCCCGGCTGCAGTAGTGGAGTATGTCAACGAATGAGGACTCCTGGGGGCCTGTGTCATGGAGAACAGCGATGGCCTGAGGAGGCTGCCAAGCTCGCGGGCATGGGTCTTGGAGCTAGCATCGGCACGTGGTGGGCCCTCTTTGACACACAACTGTGTCGGCAGGTGAGCAATGCGGCCTTGGAGCGCTGGGGCGGGCAGGCCTGGTCTGGGTATCAGCGTCCTGGGGTGCAGCAGGCGCACAGGCTCGCAGGCCCCGCTGCTCACGGCGTCGGCCTCGTGGCGGACTGAGAGGCGCCGCCCTGGCAGTGACATTGGCCTTTCCGGGAGAGCACCACGCTATGCGCCACAGGGTTTTTGTCCACACCCCTGCGCAGGCCTGGCGTAATCCGGGCCAACACACTACGCTCACGCACACAGGGGGGGACGCAGCGAGCGACATTTCCGCGATCTGACCCACGGCCTGGGGTGACATGGTTGCGTCCACTGTTCACTACTCTCCACACACCAGCAGTTGATGTCTGCATGGACATATCTGTGGTTTGCATACCCAGGTCTCATTCACGCCTCACTTGTCGTTGTGTACATTCCCATTCATGGGTCACTTGCATCCTTCGCACATGCCTGCTTTCCACATCTCCACACGTTCAGCTGTTGTGTGGCTGTGGTGCCATGATATAGCTGGATTGTGTACATGGGAAGCCCAGGATCCCAATGGAGTTGTGTTGTCGTGTCTGGTAGGTGGGCATGTTATTGACATGTTGTATGTGGTTTGGTCACATGTGCATTCCCACAGTTGTGCGTTGTGTGATGGTGGCTTTGAGGTGTGTGGTGTGTAGATTTGGTACTTACCAACGAGCAGTCCAGTTCCATATGTGCCATCCTGGAAGCGCTGGTTGATGATGGACTGTCGGAAGATGTAGGAATCGTGCACACTGCCTGGATAGTTTGCGACGACATTGGTGAACATTCCCAGGTGGTCCACTATTGCCTGCACATTGATGGAATGCGTGTGCTTTCTGTTGCGGTAGTGGTGTGCAGTATCCGCAGGGGGCACAAGTGGGACATGTGTGCAGTCAATGGCCCCCAACACGTGTGGGAAGCTAGCAATGGCGTAGAAGCCTTGCTTGGTCTCCAGCTGTTTCTGCGCAGTGTGGGGGAAGTGAAGGTACTGGGGTATGAAGCTGATGATGGCATCCAGGACAGGTGTGATGAACTTTGATAGGGCTGGCTGTGAGACTCCTCTGACTCTGGCAGTTGTTGGTTGGAAGGTACCAGAGGCCAACAGGTGCAGCACAGCCAGCAGCTTTGTCTGCGGAGGGATGTTGGTGGTCCGCTGTGTTGGGACCGTCAATCTGTGGGCGATGTGGGTCATGATGCAGAGGATGGTTGTCCTTTTGAGCCTGTAGTGGGCAATGACTTCCTCGGGCGTTAGGTCTGTGAGACTGGTGCGTTTTCGGTAGGTCCACTGTCTTACTCTACGCTGCCTCTGTGGTGGTCCGGGGGGGTGCGGGTTCGGGTCCTGGTGGTGGTGGTGGTGGGTGTTGTGGCCCTGTTGGGGCTCCGAGCTGCATGATGAGTAGCTCCATGGCGTCGGTTGTTCTTCGGGTGTGGCTGTGTGCGGGGCTCCGTTGCCTGCTGCAGGTAGTCATCCTGCTTTACACCAGCAAGAGGCAGGTGTTAAATACCTGCTGCTACCGCGGCTTATCGCGTGGTTTTGACTCGCATTGCAGATCTGGCAGTTCATTGTGAAAGTGGTGTAGTGGTGTTTTCGTGTGTTTTTGCACGGGAACGCCTACTCTGCATCTTATTAGGGTTAGTTGGTGGTGTCACCCGTGGAGATAAATTTGGGGGAAGTTATCGCGGGAATACTGGCGATGTCTGCAGTTTGCACCCGCTTGTGAATGGGGCGTTAAATCTATCTCCGCTTTTGTTGCGTTAAGGTGACGATAAATTGGCGATGAGTCCTTGTGAATATGCCCCTGAGTATTCCTGTCGGTCGGAACCGCACCATAACCCCCTATGGACGGCGTTTCCGCTGTCGGGATTACGATGTTGAATTCCAACAGCCTTTCCGTGCCGGCCTTTCCGACACGGATAGGCTGTCGGATAGTGACTTTAGGGGCCCCTGACAGGGCCCCCTTGCCCCCAAAGCCTATGGTTGGTGGCCGAGGAGGTACCTAAGGTACCCAATGTAAAACCCTGCAAGACGTGGCATGCACCATGGGGTGCCTGCGACAGGGTACAGGGTTTTACACACACACACATACCTGTTTCCCCATAGGAGCTTGTGATACAGCCGGTTTATGGCCGTAACACAAGCTCCCAGAGGGAACAATGAGAATCCGACCAAACAGTGTTTGGTCGCATCGTAATCCGACGGTTGGAACTGCCGACCATCTGTCTGTCGGTCCTGAGTCCGAGACTTTCCGACCGACATCGTAATTGTCCCCTTATTGTAACCTCTGTGCGTCAGTCTGAAAAAAATAAAACTGCAGTTTCAAAAAGAGAGCCAGGTTGTTCTGTCAGCACACATACCAATTCCATTCAGTCCTTTTAACCTAAAGTAACGAAAAAACTATTTTGAAATGTGAAAAGGTTATTGCCAACGGAGTAAAATTATTTCTGGGAACAGTACAAATGCACATAAAATCTTTATGAACAATTTATGAAAGGCGAATATTTTGCTGCTTGGCAATATGAATAGTGCGCAGGAAGACTTTGCTGCCATTTCGAGTTATGCTCACTCAAACCGCAATAACTGTAATTTTTCTGTGAGAAGCCCAGACACATTATATGTTGCTATTTTTAACATTTATAAATTATTTGGATTGGTTCTTACTGCACTCTGTGTCACGCACTTAGCTTCTAGGTTTCAGCTTTTTTTCAGAAAAATTCTACATTTTAGCCTGCTTGTGAAAATGCTGGAAACCAAAAACAAAGAGCGGCATGACCTGTCTTCTGTAAACAGCACTTGAAACAGCACAGCAGAATGAAAATTCCATGGTACACTCTCAGTTAAGTCACAAAACAACTACTTTGGACATAAAGACCAAATTCCGATTCAGGAGAAACTTTTCTTATGAGAAACAAATTGAAGGTTCGATCAGTGGATCTGCCGAGTTATGCGAAGGTGCAACATATTTCTTGTTTATTTGGTAAAGTTTACACTGCTGTACCCGCATACTACATGTCCAGTACATCTGCGCAGATGGCAAATGTTCAACTTGCTTTTGTGTGAAATCTCCATACCTTATGTGTGACACAATGAGTGACACGTCATCTTGACTAGAACAAAGCGTTTACGTCATATAATGACGCAACTTACAGAAAACATCACTTTTATGTAAAATAATGAGGTAGAAATTGGCCTTTTTGTGCAATATAAGGATCTAAAAACTGCCTCGAAAATATATAATGACAAAATATGCATTTGCATAAAGCTATTCCCTGAAGTGACATATTAAGTAAAAAACAAGGTTGCTTTGCAGCTGTGCCTAATACTTATGATGTGTGCATTCGAAATGCCACAACACAAACATGCCTCTCTCTCATTCAAAAAATTGAGAATGTAGTACTCATTTGATTGACCTTCGCTGGATAAAACACAGTGGCCCTACCCTCTCGCCCCCAGCTCTGCCACGTACCACGCATCAGGCGTTAAACGAACGCATTTTAATACGGTGGTCCGTATCACCGCATTAAAATGCATTATCACGCATTCTTAGCACCTTGACCACCTGCGCTCGCTGAGCCTGGATTAATTAAGCAGGTAGTGACTGTCTGTCGGGCGCCCGTGTGATGAAAACGGCAGCACACATGCTGCCACACTGGTGATCATGCTGCTGCACTTTAACATGACAGGCATAAGCTTTATCTGACTAACGAGCATATTCTCAAGGACTGATCGCCGACTTATCGGCACTTTAGCACCGCAAAAGTGGCGATAGATTTATCGCCCTGTTCTCAAGTTGGTGCAAACTGCCGATATCGCCACTTAACCAGAGATAGCTGCCGCCAAAAACATCGCCACGGATGAGTGCGACAACTAACACTAATGATATGCAGAGTAGGCGTTCCCATGCAAAAACACACGAAAACACCACTCCGCGATATTCTCAACGACCAGCCAGATCTGCGATGCGAACCAAGAACAGGCGATATGGTGCGTTAGCAGCAGGGATTCAACACCTGCCTCTTGCTGGTGTTAAGCAGGACGACTACCTGCAGTATGAAAGGGAGCCCAGCCCAGAGCCACACCTGAAGACCAACAGATGCCATGGAGCCAATGATTATGCAGCTCGGAGAACCAAGAGGGCCACAACACCCACCGCCACCACTCCCAGGCCCCCCAGGACCACCACCCCCGTATTAACACCTAGGCAGTGCAGGACAGTGGATGACCCTAAAACGCACCAGCCCCAGAGACCCAACGCCAGAGGAAGAAATTGGCCAACACAGGCTCAAAAGGACAACCATCCAACGCATCCTGACCCACATTGCCCACAGGCTGACGGTACCAACACAGCGGACAACCTACATACCCCTGCAGACAAAGCAGCTGGCTGTGTTGCACCCGTTGGCCCCTGGTACCTTCTAACCAACAACTGCCGGAGTCAGAGGAGTCTCACAGCCAGCCCCATCAAACCCCCTCACATATGTCATGGATGCATGTCCACAAAAGCAACGGCGTGCCCCTGTATCCGCACTACATGAAAGTTCCAATTCGTAGTGTACCTGCGCAACCAACCCCAACGTCAGCCGTGCTAGACGCCTCCGTGCCCCAGACCCAAGATCGTAGCAACCGAAATGTGGGTGCGCCAGGCCATGAAGTCCAGTAGTCAACAGTAGTGTAAAAACAGAACTTTATTACAAATACACAAACAAACAAAACGAAAAGCTCAGCCAACGCCTTCTATTCCCAACGGGGAACTTCAACAGGGCAACGTGTCTTCAGAAACCTGTGGGAGAAATGGTGACAATGGTCAAACTTCCGTATAGTCGCATGCCTAATCTGGTACAGTGTACTGCACTTGGATAAACCTGAATGCTCACAGGCATGACAAACCATGCATGAGTAGACCGCAACAGAAGTTCGTGTGGCCGTAACCATTGTAGCAATGAAGAGGAAGGTAACGTCCACACGAACTGCTGTTACGGTCACATCATGCAGGACTCATCATACCTGAAAGCACCACGGTGTGTGTCAGCTCGATACCCCTGCCCCTCACTCCCCCCACACTGCATAGGAACATCTTGAGACCACGCAAGGGAACTATGCCATAGCTTGCGTCACGCACATTTTGGGGGCAATTCACAGCACACATGTATGACTTGTGCCCCCTGCCGACACTGCACACAATCACCGCAACAGCAACCACACGCATGCCATCACTGTGCATACAAAAGTGGACCACAGTGGCCTGTCCACCAATGTCGTCTCAAACTCCCCAGGCAGTGTGCATGATTCCCACATGTCCGCAAGTCCGCCACCAACCAGCGCTCTGAGGATGGCCCCCATGGAAATGCACTGTCCATCGGCAAGTACCAACTGAACACAACACACGCCTCAACTCCACAATCCCCCAACTCACAACTGTGTGAATGCACACGTCACCAATCCACCACCAAAGTGACTACTGCGTGTCTCTGTCTCCGCCACAACCTGCCCATAGGCCTACACACACGCGGCCGACCACCATCAACGGGCACATCCACACTGGAGACGAGGTGGCTACGTCCCAAACCAACCCGTGCACATCACGAACACCGCATGCAGGGCCTTGCAGCAAGGGCGGCGCCCCCCACCCAGCCACGAGTCCGCTGCCATGACCGTTGGTGCCTGCGCGACCCTGTGCGCCTGATGCACCCCAGCCCTGGTCCCCAGACCGGTTCTCCGCCCAGCGATGACTGGCCGCCCCTGCGCACCCAGGCCTCAATGCTCACCTGCCGCCACCGGCATGTCTCCAAGAGAGCCCACCACGTGCCAGTGCATCCTCCTCAGCCGATCGCTGAATTCCGCGCCACAGGCCCCCAGCGCACCCTGCGGCACCGCACCGCGGAGTCATGTGTGTGCTGACTGCTGCCTACGCGTACAGCAGGGCACACTGTTCAATTTGAGTCTTGATTCGCTGGACGCCTTATCTAGGCCAACGCATCATCGCAGGCTGCACACCCGCTCAGCTCTTCAGGTGCCACTAACCCTGTGCAACGCAAGTCATCGTCACGTGGCGGTAGGCCCGTGTGGGCAGCAGTGCAGCGGGTGCCACTAACCCTGTGCAATGCAAGTCATCGTCACGTGGCGGTAGGCCCGTGCGGGCCGCAGTGCGGCGGGTGCCACTAACCCTGTGCAACGCAAGTCATCGTCACGTGGCGGTAGGCCTGTGCGGGCCGCAGTGCAGCGGGTGCCACCAACTCAGTGCACCACAGGTCATGGCCCCTTCATGATTGAGTCTCGTGGTGCGGAGGCCATCATGTCACCTCCGGCAGTGGGTGATGTGATGTGGTGGGCCCCTTTTATTGGCAGGGTCACATGTCCTGTGACGCCGGTGCTGGATGGGTGTGGTGTGGCTGTACACCAGCCCTCAGGGAGTGGCTGTGGCATGCTGACAACTAGACCAGTGATCAGCAGATCACTACAGGGAAGACCTGGGACATGTTGCTTTGACGTCCCCCCCTGTAAGCGTAAGCGGAGTGGGCTGGGCTGGCGTATGCCAGTCCAGCGTAGGGGTGTGAACAATGAGCCCGGGGCTCTGGGCGTGGTTCAGTTCTGGGCTGGACAAGGCAGTAACTGATGCGTGTGTATCTGTTGTAGTGTTGGCGCCACCTGGACCGCAATCGGCAAAGTTGCACCCTGTGACTCAAGTTCCACTACATGGGCAACATGGACGTAAGGGGGAATCACGGACCCTACATTCATCCATACTTTCATACTTGAATGATCATAGACATGACACATCTGTGTGAATCTGAATGTTTACTTCACATCCAGTGGAGTGTTGCAGCTGGAGCAGTACAGGGCCATGCAAACCCCACTTCACATTATTGGCCCGTGGAGGGCTGGCCAGATTCCTTCAGGGAATAACAAGTACATCCGAAGGGGAAGAGTTCAGTCCGCAGTCTGCTCGCTGTGTCATTGGTAACCAAACAGAAAATGGCAGTCAATGTCGAGGTCCAAGGTGAGTGTCGTTGAGTGTATCCGGGGACAGTGGAAGGTGATGATGCAAAGGGCAGAACCAAGCAGAAACAGGCCATATGGCGGAGGTGAATGCTACTGCCTCCTCCTTATCAGTAAGGTTGATTCACCCGCATCTTCGTCCTCTGATGTCACATGTGCCTCACACGTGGGTGGTAGTGGATTGCCTGCCGCACTGTGAGGCACTAGCACATCAGGGGGCTGAGATGTGGATGTAGAAGCAGCAGCAGCATTCATCTGCGCAAGGCCTTGAGGCAGCAATGCCATGACGATGTGCTGCAGGGCATGGACGGTCCCAGCCACATCTAGCTGGTGTGCAGCCGTGGCAGCCATCCTTTCCTCCGTCATCCGCTCCATGTTCTCCATGAGCCCCGCATGTGTCCCAACTCCCGGATGACATCGCTGGAGCCACTCTGACTGGACAGTTGTTCTTGTCTCAGTATCATGACTCCAGCGATGTCAGCCATGGATCGTTGGAGAGCATGGAGCGGACTGTGGGTGTCTGTTAGGGATTGTAAGTGGTCCCTGATGGTACTCAGACACCCATGCATGGCATCAAGTTTGAGGTCGAACCCCACCCGCACCTGATCAGCCAACTTCTCCTGGACCTCTAACACACGGCATTGAAAGGCCATATGTTGGTCATGGGGGTCCTGGGAGACAGCTGTGGTGGTGGGTGCTTCCTGCTGTGTGGTCTGTGCAGGGGGTGGGGTCTCCTCGATGCAGCTGGGCTGCCCTGCACCTGGAGGTGAGGTGCGGTAGCTGTCCATGAACTCTTGGAGGGCGTCGGTGTCGAAGGTGTCCTCGTCATCAGTGAAGAGCTGTTGGGTCTGCTATGCAGGAGATGTTGGTTCTCCCTCTGCAATGTGATGGGGAGATGCAGTTTAACATTGTGTTCACATGTATGTTGACGCATTGTACAGGTTTACATACAAACTGCATGACAATGTACATTGTGACTGTTTGGGAGGAGCTGCCTATTTGATGCGTGACAGTGGACATTTCGACGACATCACGGATGTGTGTTTGTACTTGTACATTATCATCTCACATTTCCCTGCTATGCCAAATGTGATTGACCAGTTTCTACACACAAGCGGCACCAGTTGTGTCCTCTGTTCTGCTGTGAACGTGTTGCAGTTTATGCCACATTGTTGACAATGTTGATGTGCTCTGAATGTTATGTGTGTGTGCTGCATTTTGGGAGAGTCGCCCCTGCAGCTCTGATTTGGCTGGCCCTTATCCCTTTCAGGCGGTGTGCCTTTGACTTCTGTGCTTCTACAGTGCTGAGATGTTGCATTCTTAGGGAAATTGGGCTCTTGGTGGGACTTGGGACTCTGAGGCATGGTTTGTCCGCAGTTGTGTTGTTGAGGTCAGGGGTTGTTTGTGCAGGTGGATGTGTCAGAGTGTGAACTGCTCCTTTACGGATGTGGTCCACACTCAGCCACCTCAGTGTGGTGGCATGCAACATGTCATGATATATTGACTGCAGCCATGCTATTCGTCATGCAGTGTCACTTGCATTGTCAGTGTGGCTCACAGACACGCCGCTTTGCTGGGTTCAGCACATGTGCATGGGTTTGTTGTGTGATTAGTGATGTGTGGGAAGAGCCCCCTCTGTGCACGTTGTGGACGGGGGCCTACTTGCTGTTTCTATGTGTGCTGCAGTATGCCAAGGAGATCAGGGACATGATCCAGAGTCATTGTGGGTGTGCACTGTGCTATACTTAATTGTGCATGTGTGCCATTGTGCCCATCTCCCCCCGTCCCCCCAGTCCCTGGTGGTTACTCACCCTGTTGCTGTTGTGTCAGGTCATGTTGAGCAGTGTCCGGTGCCCCAACTCCTGCCACCGTCTCCACACTGATGACTGTGGACACCATTTCCTCCATCTCATCCAGCTCCTCCTGTGGCGCTGGACTCCCACCTCCAGTCTGCATTGCTGCCTTCTGGTTGTTGCCGAGTTTCTGCTTGGTTTTGCGCTTCACATCATTCCAGCGCCTCTTGAGCTCTTCCATTGTCCTCAGCACTCCGACTGCATTCACCTTGTCCAGGATGGACTGCCATATTCCATTTTTTGTTGCCAATGACACAGTGGAGGTGACGAACAGTTGTTGATGGTGTTCTACCACCTCCGTGATCAGGATCCTGTTTTCCTGCGGACTGAACCGCGTCTTCCTCTTCTTCTTGTCCTTGCCCTTCCCTGACCCCGAGGTCCCAGGCTGGTCATCCGTGGGGCTTGTGGGTTCTGGCCGCCCTCTGTCCCTGCTCCGGCTGCCTCCATTGTGCTTCGCTGTAGTTCGGTTTTTGTTTGTTTATTTATTTTTTCTGCTTTTGTAGTGATTTTTCCCGCCTGACGTGTGTTTGCAGGCCTGGCGCTGCTTTTCGCTGATTGTCGTATCGCGGTTGGGCCCATCGCGACTTTTTTCGCGTTAGGGTTTGGATTTTCATCGTCGTCCCGGTTATGTTATCGCAGTCATTTGACGCGTTATCGGGGTAATATCGCATGTTACCGCCGTGTTGTGAATGCCACGTTAACACAGGGTTATTTTCCCGCGATAGACGGCGATATGGTAACTTGTGTTAACCTATTTTGGCGATGATCATCGCACGTTCTTGAGAATATGCCCCTAAGTCTGTCACATGAGTGTGCGCTGTTGCCAGAAAAACCATAAGAAGTCCTCCTCCTGAAAACCAGGAGCTATAGTGGTCAGGTGGAAGTGTGAGCATCCTATTATTCTGCAATGAAAGTCTGCGTACACATGCGCATTAAAACGTCAAGTTGTCACTGAAATGGATGGAGCTGATGGGAAGAAAGTTAAGTTAAATAGGAGGGGTGGCTCTGTGAGCCGGATGAGAGTTGGGAGCTTTGAGAGAGGTGTTCTGGGGCACGGCAGAGTGTTGTGCAAGCCTGGAGCATCCAAGGGTCTGAGAGGGCAATTGCTGGCCAGTACCATGGCAACCAGTGTCAGCAACCAACGAGGTCCGGTGAGAGGAAATTATTACTGTGAACCCTCAAATCCCAAGCCTTAGGATGCAAAAATTATCCTTGGGTCAATTACCCACCACGAGGAAGTCCCTGCTGGTGGGGCCAGAGGATTCTCCCTCCCGCCCTCTTTACTGAGCGATCCATTGGGACACCTTCTGTTCACCATTTCATATCTATATCCATAGGTCTTACACAACGAACGTCAGAGAGTCTGAATTGTTGGTTTACCAGGTGTGTCCTATGTGATTTGCCCCAACCATCTTTGCATGCTTTTAGGATGTTACTCATCTTAGTCTGCAGCAGACAGCTACTTGTGCCTCTTACTGTGAAGCATGTTGCATGTTTAAACATGTCAGGATGTTTTTGAGCATTTAGTCATTCTTTGCTGGACCTACATACGTTATTGCCCACAGCATTTATTTATAAGCACAGCATGCTTCACTCAACAGAAAACACCCCCTTACACAAGCCTGCCCTCTCCGAGCAGTCAACTGACTCCTGTCTCCATATCACAGCAACACCGTCTTAGAAGCTGCTTGACCCACTAAGTGAGACTCCATAGTCAGTTTAGCGACAGTGGCAGAACTACTCAGCAGGCTTTATTTTCCCAGCACTGTCAGACTTGTTGAGTCAAAGATAAGGCTGGTGATTAATGTTCCTGCTAGAGAGAAGTCAAAGTTTTTCCACTGGCAGCTTTAACTCTCACCATAAAGTAGCACAAAAGGTTAATATTCCTGCTGCAAAGAAAGTCTCCCAGAATATTATAGAACTGAATTTCATTGGGATAGCTCATTTGGTTGCTACTTTTGACACAGCTATTCCTTTGTTACTTGTGGTTCAGCCACCCCTGGCACTGAGGTTGGGGTGGAGGGTGTTGATTATTTAGAAATAATAAGTTTTAAAGCACCTGATTCAGAGTTAGAGTTTCTATTTGCTCAAATGGGTATAATTTCTGATATGTGCCTGGACTTCATTGCAAGATTTTGGTCGCGAAAAAGTGTCACACTTTTAGTCATTGAATTTCACTCATAAGTACACTGAAACTATGAAAATGTCACACATAAGCAATCTGAAGCCTCAGCAGCTATGCAGAGCCGGCCTTTGCTCGGATACAACTCTGCACAGAAACAAATTTGGCACCCAGGCTGCTGCTGGTAGTGAAGCTAGAAGCAACAGGGGATTCCTTTTCTATTCACAGGTCATTTGCTAGCTGACCTCAGGGAATGGCCTCCAGACCTGCCAACTCACATGGTGCTGCTGTGTGGCACTCAATATCGACTCCCATCACATGGTCACCCGGTAAGAAGACGATATCACACGGTGGCAGGGAAAACGAGCTGAAAACCAATGTAAATAGTATATTTTCAGCTTGTTTTCTAAGACTTTGAACTGCCAACGTCCATTAAGGGGTGTGAAAATACCCCAGGACATCAGCACCAGCTTCAGCAAGCTTTTTTGTTTTTGTTTTTGGAGGAAGAGGCTTCGGCAGGGAGGGAGCAAAAGTGCATCTTAAGTAGTTTTCGGCATGAGGCCCCATCCCTCCATGGCCCCGCCCTCTATTCACACAGTGAAGTTTTTGTTCACGTTGGCAGGTCTGGGCTTCTAAACACACACATCTCTGCTCTTCCTACAACTCACCTTAATTACCCACATCTTGCATCCATACATGCCAACCCTCCTGAGTCAGGCAGCAGACTACCTATTTCAAGGGTCGTCTCCTGCCTTTCAATTCATGCATGCAGAAACCCGTTTCAGAGTTTTGTAAAACTGCCAAATATAAAATGATGATGCCTGTCACGCACACTCCAATCTCTTCCTCCAAGAATTACCTCTGACTTCAAAGGTTAACGCTTCATCTTTAATTTGTGGAGGGGGAGATTAGAGCATGTGGCAGACCTCGACATTTTATTTTTGGCAGTTCTACCTAAGCGCAAACAAAAACAGAGTTTATAACTCTGTTTAGCTTTGCGTTATGTTATTAAACTGGCAAAAATTAAATGGTGATTGTCTGTCACCATGCATACCAATAGACCCCATTCAGATACATTGCCTCTGTTCCGAAATACGTCAGTGGGGAAATACATTCTCCCAGCTATTTAAAAAAAAAAATCCCAATTGTCTGCTCTAAAATGTTGGCATGCATGAGTTCGATAAGTTCTATAGAAAACAACACGTTTGCAATTGACAAATCTGAAATAGTTGTAAAGTTATTCCCTTCGCAACATGCTTGCAAATCCTAACTTTTAGGGCAGTTTATGTCACATATATATTCCTAGTCAATACTAACAACATTGTCCTGCATAAGATATTGTTCGCAGAAACTGTTAAGGCCTTGTTCTGCTTTGTATTAATATTAGTTGCAAAAAACTGCCCAGTGGAAAGTTGTTTGTAGACGGTATCAGCTAAATTTTTGATGCTATTTTATACTTTTATGGTTTTAATGGGGAATAGAGTGGAAAGGTCATTTATAGGTCATGTGTTAGCTAAGACATTTTAAGTGTAGTAATACTACATACATACCTATAGGGGCTTTCTGTCAGCCCTCATTCACTCATTGTTCTTTTGCTGTGTCATTCCCAGTTTACTTGCGCACAATACAGCATGGGGCAATGGCTTGGCCCCCTTCAGCCATTGGCTAACTTCATTCTGAGTGATGGCTTCTGTCCTTTCACAAGGATCATACAATACATAAATTAGTTCCCTTCAGTGGTAGGGTTACTATGGCAATGTGTTTTTTTAGACTACAGCAATGCTTTATACAGAAAAGACAGGGTAAAACAAAACAACAATCACTGACAAAGCCAGAAGGCTGGCAGCCAATGCCAGACCCACTGGCTTTGCCAGTGCTTGTTATCACATGGTATTAGCCTCACTACACTTAACTTGCCCATTCAGAGGCATATGTACAAGCCCTGTGCAACGCCGGAATGTCACTTTTTGTGACGTTCCGGTGGCGCACAGAGCTTAGTCATTTCTACAAGACCATGTAAAGCCACCCTGCGTGGCTTTTCATGGCCTTGTAGCTATGCAGTAAGGCAACGCAGCTCAAGTCACTGCCTTGCCTTACTCTACATCAAAGAGGCATTCCAAGGGTGTTGCTGTCGGTGTTCCCCCTCAACACCCATGGAATTTGATGCTGCGCCAGATTTACAACTTCAGGTAAACCTAGGACAGTGCCAAAACCTTGCGCCTCCCTAAAGCAGGCATAATGAGGAGAAATGTTTACAATTCTCATTGTTTTTTCCTCATTCCACATGTGCTGCATTCTGCAGCACACATAGAAAGAGAAAAACGCCTCTTGTGATTGTTTTGTGTAGGAAGGTGCCCCTACCTGCACATAAACATTTGTGCCAACAGCACAGACACCCTTGCACTATAGTGCAAGGGTGCCTGAATTGGCGCTCAGCTGCAAAATGTGTGCCAGATAGGACATAGCATTTTGCTTTAGCTTGGCGGGCGTTCACAGCTCCTGCCAAGCTAAAGCAAACACTCCGCTTCCAGGGGGTGGGAGCTGTCAAAGTGCTCCTTCATCTCTTTCCCTGGCCACAGACATGTGGACAGGGAAAGAGATAAAACAAATTGCTCCTGCACAGACGGAACCAACTTTTGAGCAGCTCCCTCCGTGCAGCAGCAATGCCGGCTCCCACAAGAGGCAGGGAGCCGGCTAGGACTGCGGGGCTTGAGAATCCCCCTGCGTTGTCTCGGGGAAAAAGAGCAGAAGGAGGCAAAATAAAGGACAGAAAAAAGCAGAGAGAGGCAGAATAAAGGTCAGCAACAAGCAGAAAGAGGCAGAATAAAGATCAGCAACGAGCAGAAAGAGGCAAAATAAAGGTCAGAAATGAGCAGAAAGAGGAAGAATAAAGGTGAGAAATGAGCAGAAAAATGCAAAATAAAGGTGAGAAACAAGCAGAAAGAGGCAGATAAAGGTCAGAAATGAATAAAAAGAGGCAAAATGAAGGTCAGCAACAATCAGAAAGAGGCAAAATAGAGGTCAAAAACGAGCAGAAAGAAGCAAAATAAAGGTTAGAAGTGAGCAGAAAAAGGCAGAAAACAAGAAGAAAATGAGCAGAATCCACTGAGGCAACAATAGGGGTTCTTGGCCCGCAACAATCCTCAGCAGGCAAGGGTAGTTCATTTCCCAACCAGTAGTGCACCTGGAGGCCAGTTTGCAGAGTGGTTGAGAAAGGGGGTGGGGCCTCTGACGAGGTCTCAGCAATCCAACTGTGGGGGACATTCTTGTGGCAACAATAGGGGTCTTGGCTCCCAACGACCCTCAGCAGCCAAGGGGAATTCATCCCCCAACCAGTAGTGCACCAGGAGATGCGTTTGCAGAGTGGTTGAGAAAGGGGGCAGGGCCTCCGACGAGGTGTCAGCAATCCCACTGGGGGGGACTTACTAGTGGTAACAGGAGGGCTTCTTGGCACCTAACTACTCTCAGCATACCTGGGGTCTTAATTTGGGGTGGTGGAGCAATACTTTGCCTACTCACAGAACTCCGCGGAGAGAACTTCGTGAGTTACGGCTAGGCCTAGCAGAAAGAGGAAAAAGAAAGGTCAGCAATGAGCAGAACTAGGCAAAATAAAGGTCATAAGTGAGCAGAAAATTAGCAGACCCCACTCAGGCACTCATATACCCACTCAGAGAACAACTCAGACCCTCACACACCCACAGACACCCACTCACACACCCATTCAGATGCTCACACACCCACTCTTAGACCCAGTGAGATACTCACGCACTGACTCACACACCCACTGAGACACTCATACACTCACTCACACAGTCACTCTCAAAGGCTACAGGTTACAGTTAGGAAATAACATTAAAAAAATGTAGAAATTTACTGATAAATTCCAAACGTTACTTTGATGTAATAGGTAGGAAATAGAGTTAAAAACCCTAAGAAATTCACTGAAGAAAACAAAGGTTACAGGGACGTTATAGTTAGAAAATATCATTAAAAGAAAACATGGAAGTTCACTGAAAGAAAACCAAAGGTTATAGAGACGTTATAGTTAGGCTCAGATTTCACCCATACAAAACCATTGAAATTCAGCAGTTATAGTTACCTGAGCTAATTATAACTTGTGCCCCCACAATGCACAGCTTATGTCTTCATATATTACATCACTCATGACATGGTCAGTGACATCACTAATGACATCACTGATGACATCTAAAATGACATTACTGATGACATCATCCACAGAACCACTTACACACCTACTCACACCCCATGCAACATCTCATATACCCAATCACACACCTGCACAACCATTCACAAAGCCATACAAATACTCATGCACCTACTCACTCATGCATAGAGCCACTCACACACTCACTTACTCACCCATACAGGCACTCACACACCCACTCACTCACCCACCCATACAGCCACTCACATACCCCCTTACGCACCCATACACCCACTCACACACCCATTCACGCATGCATACAGCCACTCATGTACCTACACACTCATGCACCTGCTCACTCACCCATACAGCGAATCATGCACCCTCTCATTGACCATTTACAGGAACATACACACCAACTTAATCACCCATACAGCCACTCACAAAGCCACTCACTTACTCATATAGCCACTGACACAGCCACTTGCTCACCCATACAAAAACTCACACAACCACTCACTCATCTATACAGTCTCTCACCTACCCACTCACCCATCCATACACCACATACACACACATTCACTCACCCATACAGACACTCACACAGCCACTTACTCACCCATACAGCTACTCACACACCCACTTTTTCACCCATACAGCCACACACACCCAGTCACACACGGTGATACACAGTGGCGCAGACACACATAATCTATGTTTTAAAATACAATCACTCATTAGTAGTACACAAAGTAGACTAATTTAACTTTTGTGATAACTAAGTATATATGTGTAACACTCAATAACCTTTAGAAAATACTCACAGGATGATGTCATCAGTGATGTCATTTGAGATGTCATGAGTGATGTCATCAGTGATGTACCTGACCATGTCATGAGTGATCTAATATGTGAGGTCATAAGCAGTGCATTGTGGGGGCATGCGTTATAGTTAGCTCAGGTAACTATAACTGCTGAATTTCTATGGTTTTGTACGAGTGAAATCTAAGCCTAACCATACCGCCCCTATAACCTTTGGTTTTTTCAGTGAATATCTATATATATCTATATAGACATAAATCACCTAGTGGCATTCGCCATTAGGTAGTTATTATTTTAGATTAGCTGTTCCATAGGAAAAGCGTTTTTGTGTTGCTAATAACTTTGGCACCGTTTGAAGAATCACCACAAAACGCTGTAAAAAGGTGCTACTTTTCGACTAGTTTGTGCATAATAATTTTCAGGGTGATCCATCAAGCGGGGACCGATAAAAAAGGGGGGTCTCAAAACACAAAATCCCCATGCATTTTCCATAGACCTCGTTAGGCAGGGCTACAGCAAAAACTGCGGAACTGATTTACACCACATTTGCAGGAAGCTAGATCGTGCTTTTTGTGATTTGGTGTAAATAGGTTCAGTAGTTTTGAGAAATGAGGGTTAAAAAAGTATTGTATATCTGGACTGTTTGGTCCACAAGAGTCTTTAAAAATAGAGCACTCTGATAGGCTCAGGGAGCTTTATTTACATTGCACCATCTCCCTCCTGCTGGACTCAGACTCCAGCGGAAGTTAGCGCTTTGATTGACTACCAGCAACATGAGAAAAATGCTTTAGCCAGGCATTACAGGACTCGGGGACTTAGTCTTCTTTTCTGAACATGTTTAAAAAAATATTTAAGGGGGCAGGGTAGGGATACCCTGACTAACCTAGGCCCCATGGGGGGGGGGAGCAGAGGGACACCCCCTGATGCCAAAACCAAAAACAAATCAGGAAAAAATGCTGCAATCCTGCGGTACTCCTGTAGCATCAGAAAAATTGTGTCCGGGTCTCATTTATTATGGTTATGATCCGGGGTGCCCACCCCGGGGCTGCATTCATAAATGGGAGGGGGGGCTAAATGGCCTCCCTCCCGAGCCATTAAATACCCAAGGGAGCTGACCCCCCATGGCCATAATGATGAAAAAAGGGGAGGGGGACCACTCCCAGGACCGCAATTACTTTTAATAGGGAGTTGGGCCACACAAGCCCCCTCCCCAAGCCTCCAAGTGGCCCTGGGGACCCAAACCTCGGGATCCAAAATTAGTTTTTATGGGGAGGGGGGAAGCAGCCCCGCTCCCCGAGCCTCTATGGCCCTGGGGAACCCATCCCATCCTCTCCCCGGGGTTAAAATTTCACAAAATGGGGATGGGGACTGTACAGATCCCCTCCCTGGGCCTCAAAAGGCCCTGGGGAGCCCACCCCCAGGGCCGAGAATACTTAAATGGGGCGGGCACCACGCAGCCCCCTGCCTCAGTCATTAATATTCCCGGGGACCCCATCAGCAGTCATAACTCACTAAAATTCTTAATTCCATTATAACAACAGGACTCTTCCCCGCCAATTGGAGAATGGCTCCCATATCTCCACTGCTAAAAAATCTAATTTAGATCCAGCTGCACCAAGCAGCTACAGGCCCATTGCTAGGTTACCCTTTCCCGCTAAAGTACTAGAAAGAGCCTTCAACATGGAACTAACATCCTTCATAAATAATGACAGTCTACTAGATACAACTCAGTTTGGATTCTGAGCTGCTCACAGCACAGAAACTGTGTTAGTTGCAGCCTCTGAGGAATTATGATTGATACTGGATGAAGGAGGAAAGGCTGCCTTGATCTTATGGGGCCTATCGGCAGCCTTCAGTACAGTCCATCACGACATCCTAATCAACTGACTCTCAGATGCAGGCATAAAAGGGTTAGCACTAAAAACTCTTAAATCCTTTCTGTCAAACAGAGTCCAACATGTAACATTGGGATCCTTTTCCTCGGACCCTTATAGGTTGCTATGTGGAGTACCGCAGGGCTCGTCCCTGAGCCCCACCCTTTTCAATTTATATGTGACACCACTGGCTAAATTAATAAAATCTTGTGGTTTCTTGGTCATATCATATGCCAATGACACCCAGCTAATTGTCTCAATCTCCATCAATCCAAATGAAACAGCAGAATGCTTTAATAACTGCATGGATCAAATCGATAAATGGATGAGATCCAATTGCCGGTGGCTTAACTCTGGGAAGACAGAGGTCCTTCTCCTGGGGAATGACATCTCGTTTTGGACACCCAACTAGTGGCCAACTGATATGGCCTCTCTCCCTATACCTGTGAAGAAAGTTAAGAACTTAGGGGTCATTTTTGATGATAAAATGACGTTTAAGTACCACATTAATACCTTAACATCATCTGTATTTTTCATCTTAAAAATGATCAGGAAAAAATGTCCTTTCATTCCCTTAGACCTTCAGAAGACAGTAGTTATTGCACTGGCCCTGTCCAGACTGGACTATGGGAATACCTTATTCCTTAATATTAAAAAAAACCTTTTAACAAAACTACAGATGCTTCAGAATAAGGCCATAAGAATGCTCTTAGGCATTCCTAAATACAAATCGATTTCCCAAGAATTGATCAGATTACACTGGCTCCCAACTCACAAAAGGATCCAGTTCAAATCTCTATGCATAGCTTTTAAAGCGCTGCATAACATTGGGCCAGACTTTCTAAAAAAGCGTTTCATTTGGTACCTCCCAACAAGACATTTAAGATCATCCAATGGCAAGTTTGTTACGGTCCCCAGAATAAAAAGAGCTCAATGGGGTGGACGAAGTGTCATTACAGGAACAGCAAGACTTTGGAACTCTCTTCCCATCAGACTCAGAGACAGTCTCCTTCAGGAAGTCACTAGAAACTTGGCTCTTTAACAACTAGTCATTGTACATGTATGACCTCTCTGCGCTGAAAGCAGCACCAAGACGCCCCTGGGCATTTGAGCGCTTTATAAAATTTTAATAAATGGAAATAATGGTAGAAAGAAAGGGATCAGGGAGGGAGAATTAAAAGAGGAGAGAAGAAGCGGGAGAGAATGGATGGATGGAAAGAGAGAGATTGAGCAAGGAGACAAAGAGTGCAGTCTGGTTAGAGCATTTTTGCTAGAACTGCTTTTGGTTCCCCATTCTGGCCCTGGCTCTACTGCTGATGTTACAATGAGAGCCCTGGTGCTCTCTTTGTGGATTCATTCTGCCAGATCCTTGTCCCACAGTACCAGTTTACGCATATCTTCATGTACAGGTCAGACACCATCTCTCATATTGTCACACTTCCTTGGAGGTACTTTCATCCCAAACTCCTTTATTCTCAGCTGAAATCAGTTTGTCCACCCTGTCATCACCACACAGAGGAGTGTGAGTCGAAAGGGGCGGGAGGGCTGAGTGCTCCCATTTCACTATAAAGAGACTGAGGAACCTAACTCTATAGAGAAAGAGACATAACAGTAAAGTACATGAGATTCTGCAGGTTAGGCAATGCTTTACTCAAAGAGAGATGCAAAATTGCAATTTTTGTGTGCATAAATAAAGGCATGTGATTAGGGTGGCCCAGCCTGATTATTCCAAAATATCAAAAACAAATATGTAAAACGACTTCTGTCTCAGTGCTAAGTGATTCAGCTAGAGAGCAAAGTAAAACCCTGACATAAATGTCTTAATGGAATTGAAACAACCTGCTCATTTTAATTTTCCATTCATCAGAGCAGTGATGAGACCAATCAAAATCCCTACAACCTACTTTCATGTCAGAGCAGCATCGGACATTCTTCTGTCTAACAGCCTCAAAGACAATAAGAGAAAGAGTAAATTACCAGGGACAATTGACAGTGTCAATCTGCCTTAATATACAGCAGAGAATAAAATCACCTATGGCAACTGGTATCTCAGCAACAGCTTGACAACAGATGTAAAACGATTTCACAGGGATTTTAGGAAACATCATTTGTCTCCAGCTAAAGTAGTTAATATTCTGACACACTCAATATACATTAATTAACAATTAAAATAAAAATTGCTCTAAAAATACAGGGTGCTTGTTTCAGTTTAGCACTCAGTGTTCACAGGTGTCAGATTTCCTTTACAGAATTATTTAAGTAGATTATTAGTAAGTACACTGCAAAAATATGGTTTCACAAAGGCTAGTTATAAGGCAAGCTATTTCATTTAGTGATCCCATCATGAAGTCTGTTCACCAATACATTTTCAGAATGTAAAAAAAGTAGTCCTGTAGTACTAGCTTATATTCTCACAAGTGTTATTCACTAAGGTTCTGGCAGAAAACATTCCTATCTCTTATGTGCATAATTCTCAACCACAAGTGTGGAGAACTTTGCACATACAGTGATTTGTTTTATATTAAAATCTGGGAGAGGCAAGGGGGAGTGGCTTGAAAATGGGGAATATCTAACTGCAATATAGTAAGAGGAAATATAAGGAGGGGCATGGGGACATTCATATAAAAATCTCATCTACAAAAGAATAAGCTTGTTGCTATTTACAAAGATACACCCACGTTTCCTGTAGTAGTGCAACTGTCCAATCAGGCTCCTATCTCCTTCAACTGAGCCTTGGGGTAAGTTGAAAACCACACATGGCCACTCATAGAAACTGCAAGGGAGTCACACGCAAATCAATGGAGTCAGGGGAGAACATGAGCAGCACATAAGCATATGCGAATAATAAGCATAATAAGAAGATAGATTAAAAATGATATTTATTGAATAAAATATAAATAAAATATTTTGTTACCAATATATACAAATGTTAAACATTTCTATATATGTTATGAAGAGAAAACACAAGCATACACTAGAAAACAATAGTAGATACAAAAAGCGACATTCCCATTTAACACACCTGCTAATGCAAGGGGGGGGGTCAATGAATCAACAGTCATGACCTCACCACACCTATCACCAGATTAAGGGCCTGATTTAAATCTTGGTGGATGGGTTACTCCGTCACAAAGGTGACAGGTATCCCTTCCGCTGAGATATAAATCCCATAGGATATAATGGGATTTATATTTCGGCGGACGGGATTACCGTCACCGTTGTGACAGAGTAACCCGTCCGCCAAGATCTAAATCAGTCCCGAAATTCACTACACTATCAACCAATCACAAAGTCCCTACTCACATCAGAAGGCAAGTCACAGCTAACACACTCTTTCACTGTGTCAGTGAGTATCTGTATTGCCTTTCCCCTCATTTTGAGGCACAAAAATTATTGTAAAGAAACAAAAGGGACAAGAAACCTCTTGTCCCTGTCCTCCATGCTATGGTTGTAAACTGGTAGTAGGGGCTCACGTCCCCTACATTCCACTTCTTGGCCACTGTATCTTTCCAGAAAGTCACATCTCACAGGCATGCCAGTCACTCTGCTTGCACTAGGTACTGAAATGCATTACCAGGCATGTGCACCAGTACAATGCCCTGCAACTGTCACAGAATGAAAGACAATAGATAGAAAATAAATTCCATGCTGTGGCCCACTTCCCCTGAGTCTTAGATGCCAGTGATTGCACTCACCCTGCCACAGTGAACATAGTTTCACCAACAGACACCAATAGCCACCCATTATTGTGCAAGCTAACTTAGATCCTAGGGGATGCTTCATTGATGTATATGCTATATTTTCTGGATGCAAACTCAACATCTGTATTTTCTGCGAGTCTGTTATTGCACATTATTGCATTGATGTAGCTACTAGGTAAGTGTGACTAACTCACATTGGAGCTGAGTGTATTTCTGGCTAATATCTTTACATAAATAGTCACTCATACCTACACTCCATCCTACTATACCATTGATAACAATGGTTGAACAAAAGCATGAAATGTATTCAGCATTCTCATGGTAATACCATTAAAACAAACATCATATGGTTTTGTTGTGGTTAATACCAAGTATGCATTTCTTCCTCTCTCCTCAACACCTCACCCCTTCCGGCACACATATGAATGCAAGCAATCATGTAGCACACTTTAGACATCATCAAGTTGTGCTTTAGATATTCTGACCATACAGGGGGTTCTCTAGTATCCTCAGTATTAATGGAGCACCCTGGGGAAAACTTACTAAAAATGTCAAGAATGTATATATATATATATATTTTTTTTTTCTGCCCTTGATAAGTTGGTAGCATGATGATATCCAGTACCAGATTAAGGTTTTTGGAGGCCCTGGGCAAGACATCTTTGGGGGCCCATGTGGAACAAGCTTGAATTTTATTATTCATTTTCTGCTAATTCAAGCCAGAATAGTACCAATAATAGTGAATTATTATTACACTTTCAGAAACAAGGTAGCCCCTTGTTAGGTGGAGGCTCTGGGCAATTGACAATTTTGCCCACGCCTTAAAACTTTTCTGATAATATCTCCATGATTCTTGTCCATATATGACTGCCCCAATGCTTTTACACAACGCACCTGCAGAGCTGGAGAAACTGATTGTGATATAGTGGATTGAAATATTTTTAGTATTGCTGTAACGTTTGGTCACCTGGTGGGACCACAACACAGTGTTGGTCACCTTTACGCCCAAATATTCAAAATTTGCATTACTTTCAAGCTTGAAATTCCCCATTGTCAGCGCACCCCTGTGAGATTTATGTGGGTGGAACAGTATGTATTTGATGATCCTTAATGCCTTTCTTGTAAATGGGAATGATATCTGCCCCTCTCCATGCCCTCAGATCCAGCCAGGATTGCATTTGAGAGAAAATTAACATAAGGAGCCCATACATAGAATACATTGGGGGATATTCTCAAGAACATGTGATAATTATCTCAAAATTAGCTAAACGCAACTTTGCACATCGCAGTCCATCACGGGAAAATAACACCGTGTTAACGTTGTATTCTCAACCCGGCGGCACCATGCGATAATCTCCCGAAAACGCGCCAAATGACTGCGTTAAAATTAACGCGACGCCGAAAAAACGTGAAACACGAACGCGAAAAAAGTTGCGATGTGGCCAACCGCGATAAAAAAATCAGCGATAACCAGCGACAGGCCTGCAATTCCCACACGTCATGCGGGAAAATGCACTATAAAAGCACTGAAAAACACAAAGAAAATAATTAAAACTGCGTAGCACCATGGACGAAGCCGGAGCAAGTACAGAGGACGACCAAAATCCCACAATCCCCCAGGAGGACCAGCCTGGGACCTCGGGGTCACGGAAGGGCAAGGAGAAGAAGACGAGGAAGACGAGGTTCAGTCCGCAGGAAAGCAGGATCATCATCACGGAGGTGATAGTACACCACCAACAACTGTTCGTCACCTCCAACGTGTCATTGGCAAACAAAAATGCAATATGGCAGTCCATCCTGGACAAGTTGAATGCAGTCAGAGTGAGGAGGAGGACAATTGGAGAGGTCAAAAGGCGCTGGAATGATTCGAAGCTCAAAACCAAGAAGAAACTCGCTGACAACCATCAGGCAGCAATGCAGACTGGAGGTGGCAGTCCAGCGGAACACCAGGAGCTGGACGAGATGGAGGAAATGGTGGCCACAGTCATCAGTGGGGAGACGGTGGCAGGAGTTGGGGGTCCGGACACTGCTCGACATGAGCTGACACAACAGCACCAGGGTGAGTACCGAACAGGGACTGGGGGAACGGGGGGAGATGGGCACAATGGCACACATGCACAATTAAGTAGAGCACACTGCACACCCACAATGACTCTGGATCATGTCCCTGATCCCCTTGGCACACTGCAGCACACATACAAACAGCAAGTAGGCCCCCGTCCACAACGTGCACAAAGGGGTCCCTCCCCACACAGCACCAATCTCACAACCAACCCATGCACACGTGTCAAAACCAGCAAAGCTGCATGTCTGTGAGCCACACTGACAATGCAAGTGACACTGCATGACGAACAGCATGGCTGCAGTCCAATTATCATGACATGGTGCACGCCACAACACTGAGGTGGCTGAGTGTGGAACACATCCGTAAAAGGAGCAGGTCACACTCTGACACATCCACGTGCACAAACAACCCCTGACGCCAACAACACATCTGCGGATAAACCATGCCCAAGAGTCCAAAATCCGAACTAGAGCCAAAATTAGCCAAATCTGCAACATCCCAGCACTGTAGAAGCACAGAAGTCAAAGGCACACAGCCTCAAAGGGATAAGGGACAGCAAAATCACAGCTGCAGGGGCGACTCTTCCACAATGCAGCACACACACATAGCAATAACAGCACATCATCATTGACGACAATGTGGAACAAAGTGCAACACTCTCACTACAGAACAACTGGTTCCGCTTGTGCGTAGAAACTGGACAATCACATCTGGCATAGCAGGAAACTGTGAGATGATGATGTACGTGTACAACCTCACATCCATGATGTAGTTCAAATGTCCACTGTCCCGCATCAAATAGCCAGCTCCTCCCAAACAGTCACAATGTACATTGCCATGCAGTCTGTGTGTAAACTTGAACAATGCGTCAACATACATGTCAACACAATGTCAAAATGCATCTCCCCTTCACATTGCAGAGGGACAATCAACACCTCCTGCAGAGCAGGCCTGACAACTCGTCAGTGATGATGAAGAGGACCTCCACACCTTTGACACCGATGCCCTACAACAGCTCATGGACAGCTACGGCAACCCACCCCAGGAGCAGGGCAGCCCAGCTGCATCGAGGAGACCCCACCCCCTGCACAGACCACGCAGCAGGAAGCACCCACCACCACGCCTGCCTCCCAGCACCTCACCGAAGAACACATCGCATTCCAAGGCCATGTGTTAGACTGCCAGAAGGAGGTGGCTGAACAGGTGCGGGTGGGGTTCGACCTCATGGCAGCCAAACTAGATGCCATACGTGGGTGTCTAAGTCCCATCAGGGACCACTTACACTCCCTAACGGCCACCCACAGTTCGCTCCATGATGTCCAACAATCCATGCCCGACATCGCTGGAGTCATGACTCTGAGAGGAGAACAACTGTCTAGTCAGAGTGGCCTCAGCGATGTCAGCCGAGAGTTGGCACAGATGCTGAGGATAATGGAGAACATGGAGCGGATGCATGTGGAAAGAATGGCTGCCACCGATGCACACCAGCGAAAAGTTGTTGGGATCTTCCATGCCCTGCAGATCCTCATCATCGCATTGCTGCCACTAAGGCAGTTGCTGATGAATGCTGCTGGTACTTCTACACACACATCTCCGGCCCCTGATGTGTCAGTGGCACACAGTGCTGCAGACCAAACATCAGCACCCACATGTCAGACAGATGACATAGAGGACGAAGATGCGGGTGATTCCACCTTTGTAGTAAGGAGGCAGTAGCATTCTTCTCCGCCATTTGCCCTGTTTCAGCTTGGTTCTGCCCTCTGCATCATGCCCTGTAACAACACCTCCCACTGTCCCCCGAAAAACTCTGCGACACTCACCTTGGACCTCGACATGGACTGCCATATTTTGTTTGCTTACCAATGACACAGCAATCAGACTGCGGACTGTACTCTTCCTCTTCCGATGTACTTGTCAATCCCTAAATGACTCTGGCTGGCCCTCCACTGGGCTACAATGTAATGTGGGGTTTGCATGGCCATGTACTGCTCCAGCTCCGACACTCCACCGAATGTGAATAAATCATTCAAATTCACACAGATGTGTCATGACCATAATCGATCAAGTATGAAAGTGTGGATGAATGTAAGGACATTGATTGCCCAAATAGGTACACCCTGGGAAATGAAAGCAATGCGCATGTTTGACCGTGACACACATAGGAAGTGAGATGACTGGGAATGTGTGCACTAGCTGTGGCCTCATTGCTCTGAAACAACAATCGTGCAATTCCTCAACTTTGCCCCACGCAATGTTAGAAATAGGGCTGGGTATGAAATGTCAAAGTCATTGGCAGTCCTAAAGTAGTGTCCCCCATCACATTTGACAACAGAACATCTCTTTGCATACCTACTCACACTCAACTGGGTGGACACAGCCTGTAGTGATGGATCACATTGATCCACATGGCAAGAATATGGACACCATACTCACATTGCTGAAGACACGTAAGAGCACAGGTCTATCAGCAACTATCCCAACCACTATGTCTGGCTCACAGAGGTGGAGCTGGCAATAGGGTCTCACCCCTAAGTGAAATGCATCAGTCAGTCCCTACCGGTGTACGGACAATGCTCATTGAGGCACACGATTTGTCATTCTAATCAACACTCATCACAGTTGAACACTAGTGAAGTTGCGTAGACTTTATTGCCATGTGCGTGTCAGTACGGGCAAGACAAGGGCCACAACATGCAGACCAATGCATCAGACACTAACAGGCAGCATTCGGTCACGGTACAGTTCCACATGACAGGCGTTGTGCATGCGCCCAGGATGTTCTGCCATTGCGTTGGTGGCTCTCGTAGAACCGGCATTCTTCTGACCTGCGGCAGTTATGTGGATGATATGCCACAGCTCGGAGCAATGAGTCGTATGTGTGTGCAACGTTTGGACGTATGGGTTGTTGTGTATGTAAGTGTCAAGGGCATTCCATGCAAGAGTACCTCGAGCAAGGACTTCTGTGTGTGGGGTGTGGATACGTTGGTCCTTCATTAGCGCTGTGCGTAGTGTGGGAGTCGTCATCATCTGCTATGGTATCTCTCTCAGGGGGTGCCTGCCACATGCAAGACCAAGGTCGGAGGTGCAGATGTCCTTCCGCCTTATGTATTGAGACAAAGGAGCTTTCATCCCTAATGTTAGTCTGACTACTGCTTGCATTCTGGAAATGTGATGTGGCTTTCGCGCTGCAATTGAGGCTAGGCCTTAGGCTTATGGTGCACCTATAGTGATACACACACAACAGTTGGCATGCATGAGCCAAGAGCCCGAGCGGCCTTACGCTCCTTGTACAATCCCTTTGTGCGCGGCCGCCCTCCGGGTGCATGCAACATTGCAACATTGGCGATTGCGGGCCGTGTGGCGCAGACACTGCAACAGAGACACACGCATCAGTTGGTTTCCTGTCCAGCCAGAAATGAACCATGCCCAGAGCCCAGGGATAATTATTCAAACCCCTACGCTGGCCTGGCGTACGCCGACCCAGCCCACTCGGCATACGTATAAAGGGGGCGACGACGACGCTACGTGTCCCAGTTCTTCCCCACTGCCAGAGGTGACATGGCTGCGTCCGCCTGGCACATCACAGGACTCAATCAGAAAGGGTCCATGACTTGCGTTGCACAGAGTTGGTGGCACCGGAAACACTGCAGCCGGCACGGGCCTACCGCCACGGGACGGTGACTTTCAGTGCACTGAGGTAGGGGCACCTTAGGTGCTGAGCGGGTGTGCAGCCTGCGATGATGCGCCGTCCTGTCGGTCCGGACTGGTAATCGTTTGTGTGAGCCCTGCTGGACAGCAGTGTAGGCCTGAGCCAGCGGGCAGCGCAGGCCTACCGCCACGTGGCGTTGCCTCGCGGTTCACAGAGTTAGTGGCACCTATAGAGCTGAGCGGGTGTGCAGCCTGCGATGATGCCGTGTGCACTGATATGATCTCTGCCATTGCGAAATCAAGACCCAGAATCACGTGTGTGACCTGGTGGCCTGCGGGGTGGGGCTGCATGATGTGGAGGCTGCCAAGGTCACGGGCCCCGGGCTTGGAGCTTGCACCGGCACGTGGTGGGCCCTCTTGAAGACACGCTGGTGGCAGAAGGTGAGCAGTGAGGCCTGGGTGCGCAGGGGTGGGCAAACACCACTGGGCAACGGGAAAGGCTGGGGTGCAGCAGCCTGTGTGCGCAGGGGCGGCCAAGCGATGATGGTGTGTGCACTGATATGAACTCTGCCATTCATAAATCTGGACTCTGTTTCAGATAGGGGACCTGGTGGACTGCAGTGTATACCGGCATGTGGTTGGAGACACACCGGTGGCAGCAGGTGAGCAATGAGGCCTGGGTCCGCAGTGTCGGCACTCTCTCTCCTTCTCCCTCTCTTCCTTTCACTGTCTCTTTCTCTCTTCCTCTGTTTCTCTCTCTCTCCTTCTCCCTCTTTTCCTTTCACTGTCTCTCTCTCGTCCTCTGTTTCTCTCTCTCCCTCTCTTTCACTCTCTCTCTCTCTCTCCCTTTCTTTCTCTCTCTCTTTCTCTCTCTCTCTCTCTGTCCTTTGATGAGCGCATGACACACCTTCTTATCTTGAATTTTGTCTTGCAGGCTGTGTCTTACAGATTGTCCAGAGAAGACCCGCCATGGCTCTTACGAATAGTTGTTTTGAGTTGAATTTGAATAAAATCATTTGTTTGGAAATTCAAAGATGAATGGATGATTCTCCTTTTTCTGACCACAAATGAATGTTAATTGTTGTACTTGTGCGACATCAGGCGAATTGTTTTGTTCATGATTTCGTAGAGTTGATGTTAAATATCTTTGTCCGTGGTAGGGCCCCGGGGGGGGGGATCCTGGGGGGGGTGGCGGTGGGTGTTGTGGCCCGCTTGGGGCTCCGAGCTGCATGATCAGTAGCTCCATGGCATCTGTTGTTCTTTAGGTGTGGCTCTGGTCTGGGCTCCCTTTTGTGGTGCAGGTTGTCGTCCGACTTAACACCAGGTAAGAGCAGGTGTTAAATCCCTGCTGCTAACGCGCCTTATCGCCTGTTTTGGGATCTTATCGCCGATCTGGCTGGTCGTAGAGAATATTGCGAAGTGGTGTTGTCGCGGCTTTTTGCTCAGGAACGCCTACTCTGCATCTCATTAGCGTTAGTTGCCGGTGTCATCCGTGGCGATGTTTTTTACGGCTGCTATCGCAGGAAAACTGGCGATATCGGCTGTTAGCACCAGCTTGTGAATGGTGCGATAAATCTATAGCCACTTTGGCTGCGATAAAGTGCCGCTAACTCGGCGATAGGTCCTTGAGAATATGCCCCATAGAGTTTTGTTAAAAAGCTCTCCTAGTATTTTGTCCAGCCCGGAGGCCTTGTCAGATCTTGTGCCACCAAATGTTTAAAGAGTATCAGATACTGAATAGAATCATCCCACTTTATTTGATGGTTACTTGTGTATAGTTGAAGTCTTCTTGCTGTTCTGACATGATGACTGTTCTTGCTCTTGATTTCTACAAAGAGCTCATATTTTGCCTCCTTAAAATCTCTTCCGAACCATGGTGTCTGTTTTCACATAGGGATTAGAGATTTACCTTCTCTGTAAAAGTGATGTCTTACAGTTGCAAATAATTTGTTCTTGGTATTGCTTATCAATGGAGGACTTAAAGGGTCAGTGGCAGCACGAGCCAATAATTCCATTATATCTGCAACCTCTTTATATACACACACACTAGTGTCTCTGGATGTTGATATATATATTACCATTTAATAGAATGTCTGTTGCTTAGAATTATCAGTTACATATTTGATAACACCCTTGATTGAGTTCAATATTCCCTTCAGAGTTAAGTGAAATGCATTATGGTCGCTATCCATCCCGTCTATTATTGTTATATCTTAAATGGCTTACCATGATTGTTAATCTAACATCATACAATAAATGTTACTACTTTAGATTGGTCTATTAAAATTTTGCAAGCTTTTGATATCAAATTGTGTTTGTCTTTTGCGTGTTCTGAGACCAAATGTCATAGTCAGATTGGCCAACTCAACTGTAGTAGCTGTTCAGTTTTTGATAGGTGGAGCTCTAACATAGGTATAGCCCATTTCTAGTCTTCCAACTCAGTGATGGAATATTCAGAATTTAGGGGTTCATATATTACATTAAAATCCCCTGCTACTGTTGTAAACCTATTATCAATATTGTATTCCAAATGGGTCGCAAAAAGATGTAGTGTGGCTGAATCTTTCTGCTTTGCGGTTCTTCGAGTGTAGATATTGTAAAGATTTATTTTGTGACCTAAAGAGGGAGTCAAGTTTAAACCTAGTATAGCTGGTGAGCTGATGTATAATTGCTTGATTTTGGCATCAGATGAGGTTCTTACCCAAATTGTCAGTGCCCCCGATGGTTGTACAAGATGAGTAGAAAGTGCCCAGGCTGAAAAATGTATGTAGGTTGATCTATTGACTATGGTAGTACACCAAGTTTCTTGGAATATCCATATGTCATACTTCTCAATAAAATCATCCCAACTACAATCAGTTAGCTTTGAGTTCAAGCCTGCAACATTCCATGGTAATACACTCAGTTTATGTTCATCCTTACATTAAACACTTTGGCACATTGCTGAGTTCAAGCCTGCAACATTCCATGATAATACACTCAGTTTATGTTCATCCTTACATTAAACAAATTGGCACAGACTATCTTCATTTCTAATAGGAGCCAGTGTCTTTTTACAAGTATTTCTGGATTCTTTTATTAATTGGCTATAATATGCATTCCAGTTCTGATTCTGGACCCCATCAGCTTCCCCCTGTCAATCCACTTTGCCTAGATCAAGGATCCAGTTCCGATTTCTAGTTCTCCAGTTGGTTGGATACTATTGTGAAGTGCTTGTGGTGTCCCAATGTTTGGAGGGCTATATTTGAATTGTAACGAGCTGTCAGAGTTAGGAATTGTACGAACTTCCAGTGCAACTAAATTGGCTGCTAATTCAAACTTCTTCAGTATCACTTTGGTGTGACCGTAGTGATCAATGGGAGAGGATTAATGTCTGTCCATTAAAATGGCTGATCTTCTCACTGAGTAACAGGGTTGGATGTTCCTGATCCAGTGTATCAATTTATTTATCAGCATCTCTAACCTCTTTAGCTGTTGGAGAGAGTTTAGGACATTGGTTAGGTACACAACCCCACCCTTTGGGTCAGAAGAGCGTGTGCACACATGGGAAGGGTATGTGCCACAGGATTCAAGCTAGGCTGGCTGATGAGGGGTGATGCCCCGAACTGATCCCAGGATGCTTGTATCAGGTCCAGGGAGGACCTGACTTGGCAGTTCGGGCTGGACTGTTCCCATGAGGGGCAGGGTCAAGACTGATTTGCATATGGCTGGGCACATACTAGGGTGGCGTGGTGAGCAAAAGAACAATGGATTAAACCCAGATCCTTATGACTGGGCATGAATGTTTGCATTGTTCAGCATTCCCTCCATCATTTGTTCCTTTTGCTTCTGACGTCCTAAGTGGGAAGGGTATGCCCAGATGTGGGTCCTGCACCACTGAATTCAAGCTAGCCTGGCTGATGAGGGGTGATGCCCCGAAACCGGTCCCAGGATGCCTGTTTCTGGTCCAGAGAGGACCAGGCTTGGCATTTCAGGTCGGACTGTTCCCATGAGGGTCAGGGTCAAGACTGATTTGCATATAGCTGGGTCCAAACTTGGGTGGTGTGGTGAGCAAAAGAACAATGGATAAAACCCAGATCTTTGTGACTGGGGGTGAATGTTTGCATTGTTCAGCATTCCGTCCATCATTTGTTCCTCTTGCTTTTGTCACCCTAAGTGGGAAGGGTATGCCCAGACGTGGGTCCCGTGCTCACAGCGCCACTGGATTCAAGCTAGCCTGACTGATGAGGGGTGATGCCCCAAAACCGGTCCCAGGATGCTTTTTTCCAGTCCAGGGAGGACCTGGCTTGGCAGTTCGGGCTGGACTGTTCCCGTGAAGAACAGGGTAAAGACTGATTTCCATATAGCTGGGTCCAAACTTGGGTGGTGTGGTGAGCAAAATAACGATGGATTAAACCCAGATCCTTGTGACTGGGCGTGAATGTTTGCATTGTTCAGCATTCCGTCCATCATTTGTTCCTTTTGCTTTTGTCATCCTAAGTGGGAAGGTGTAGGAAGCTGGCTCTGTATATACTATACCAAAGTGAGGTATAGTGTGCACAGAGTCCAGTGGAACCCAAAAGGTAGGCAGAGGTAAAGTAGATAGCACCTCACTCTCTATTTGTGGTAGTGTGGTGGAGCAGTAAGGCTTTATCAGAGGACAGTGTTAAGCATTTGTTGTACCCACTCAGTCAGCAAATCAATTCACACACTCAAAGTTGAACTTCAGACCAATTGTTTTTGTACAAAAATATGCTTTTAGTTATTTTATGTTCTAGAACCAAGCAAGCCTGGCACAGGTAAGTGATAAATACTTTGCAGTAAATATATATTTGTAATACAGTTTGGATGGTAATTGTATATGCACTTTGTTTTGACTTACAGTATTGTTACTGAGAAATGCAATGCTTTGTAAACACAGTACATATACTTTGAATGGGCTTTTTAGTAAAATGACCAGTAAATTACTTTCAGATTACTTTTCTTACACAGTGTAGTATATTTGGATACTACACTGGGACATCTCCTGTAAACAGGTAAGTAAAAGCATTTTTGTTATTTAGTTAGTTTCAAAGGATTTCTTAGCTTTTTCAACTCCACACTGCGAAACATTTCATAGAAAAACAGTCAATGTTATCCTATGGAGGAAAATAGTGTTATCGGTTCAAAGGTAAGTATTTTGTTGTGGGAGTTGGTATTCTGGGGTTAGACTCAGGGGTCCCCCAGGGTCAAGGATGCACTCTTGTTACACCCTCAGCGGCACTAGGGCGGCCGGGTGCAGAGTGCTGAGGCCCAATGTTATCCAATGGGGGATAGGGGGCCTCCGGTTGGTGGCTGCTGATGAGCAGGCCACTGGGTTGTTGGAGCAAAGTTCCTGGACTTAAGCTCGGGGCAAATGGGGGTTTAGACCAGCACAAAAGATGCACCCTCAGCGACACTGGGGTGGCCGGGTGCAGAGTGTTGTTTTGGCGTCGGAAGCCGTGTAGCTTTTAATGGGGAGTCTGCGGTTTGCAAAAGCACTACAGGCTCGGGTACGAAGGTCTTCTGGGTGCGACCACCACTTGGAGAGGTAAGTTGGGATCTTGGGGGTTGATTAGGCACTGTCGGTTGGGCCACCCAAGGCCGGGGGCGTCGGGTGCAGAGGTGCCTTTTAGGGTCGGATCTTCTTACCAGCTCCTGGTCGCGGTTGGGGGGACCTTCCGGTTTGAGGCTGCAGACATCGGCTGGAGGCTTGAGGCAGGTCAGGGGTCACCGGATCTCGGGTCAGGATCGCCGGGGAGACCTCCTCTTGGTGTTGGGCCACTCAAACTCGGGCCGTGGGCGTCGGGTGAGAGTGGTGCAGACCCACGGATCTTTGCGGAGCTGGAGTCTGTTGTTTGAACAAATCCGGTGTTCACGGGAGACAGAGTCTTTGGGATTGAAGGCAGGCATGTCCTCTGGGTTTCTCGAGGTTTCTGGCTGCAGGACACACCAGGATTTTGCTGGAGCAGGTTCGAGGTGGGGACAGGCCGGTAGGGCTGGGGCCAAGTCAGTGGGCGTCCTCCTCTTGTTAGCTTAGGAACTGTTGTTCGGTCCTTCTTCTTCGATTCTTCTTGTAGGTTCTTGTCTCAGGAAGCAAGGTTCAGGGGTGCCCCTAAATACTAGATTTAGGGGCGTTGCAGGTAGGTAAAAAGGTTGGGACCAATGGGTCCCTTCCCTGGGGTGGATTCACCCCCTATTATGCCACCCTCCAGTGCGAGGGGAGCATAAGCCTTTCCCTGGTTGGCTGGTCTGCAAGATGGTGGGGACTGAGAGTTATGCTTCACCTCGCCTCCCCCACCTGAGGGGTGGAGTTGGCAGAGATGGGCACACCTCTCTTCCTCACTTGTTTTTCCTGCCGGTTCTCCCACCCAAAGTGGGGGTCTGAACCAGTGGGGACCAGTTGCTGAAAGCAGCAAGTGGCCTGGGTAAGCTCACAAAGGCGGCAAGCCTTTGAAGAATCCCCTTCGTGGAACCTGCCCATCCTGGGGGAGGAGGCTTGGCAACTCGTCCCAGGATGTGCATTGTTTCAGGCCCCCGAGAGCAGCAGGCTCTCGACCCAGGTTCCAGAAACATGTCTGGTGGTGGCAGCTGAAAGCAGCCACTCAGCCTGGACACTAGTGGTAGGTCATTTTTCAGGGGGCATCTCTAAGATGCCCTTTGTGTGCATTTGTCATTAAATCCCACACTGGCATCAGTGTGGGTTTAATGTGCTGAGAGGTTTGATACCAAACTTCCCAGTTTTCAGTGTAGCCATTATTGTGCTGTGGAGTTCGTAATGACAAATTCCCAGCACCATATACTCTTAATGGCAGCACTGCACTTACAATGTCTAAGATTGGACTTAGACACTGTAGGGGTACAGGGCTCAACACATGTACCCTCACCACTGGTATAGGGCACCCAGCAGGAGGGGTGACTGATCTATGCCAAGGCAGTGGGTTGTAGGCATGGCACACAGGGATGTGTGCCATGTCGACTCTTCACTTTGTTCTGCACCAAAACACGCAGCCTGCAAAGGCAGTGTGTGAGTGTAAAGGTACAGGACCTCTAAAGGTGGCACAATAAGTGCTGCAGCCCTTAGAGGCCTTCCCTGGTCAGAGTGCCCTGGGTACCTATGGTACCATTTACCAGGGGCGGACCTGTGGCCAGAGAGTGCCAATTGGGTGTACAAGGTACAGTTTTGGGGAAAGAACACAGGCCCTGGGAACCTGATTGGCAGGGACCCAGGGCACATCAAGTCAAAAGTGCATCAGTAGTCTGGCAAAAAGTGGGGGGTTACTGCAACAGAAACCCAGCTTCTCACAGGAGGGTATGCCCAGATGTGGGTCCAGTGCTCACTGAACCACTGAATTCAAGCTAGCCTGGCTGATGAGGGGTGATGCCCCGAAACCGGTCCCAGGATGCTTGTTTCTGGTCCAAGGAGGACCAGGCTTGGCATTTCAGGCTGGACTGTTCCCATGAGGGTCAGGGTCAAGACTGATTTGCATATGGCTGGGTCCAAACTGGGGTGGCGTGGTGAGCAAAAGAAAGATGGATAAAACCCAGATCTTTGTGACTGAGGGTGAATGTTTGCATTGTTCAGCCTTCTGTCCTTCATTTGTTCCTATTGCTTTTGTCGCCCTGAGTTGGAAGGGTATGCTCAGACGTGGGTCCCGTGCTCACTGCACCACTGGATTCAAGCTAGCCTGGGTGATTAGGGGTGATACCCAAAACCGGTCCCAGGATGCTGGCTTCCGGTCCAGGGAGGATCTGGCTTGGCAGTTCGGACTGGACTGTTCCCGTGAGGCACAGGGTAAAGACTGATTTGCATATAGCTGGGTCCAAAGTTGGGTGGTGTGGTGAGCAAAAGAACGATATGTGCAATTAGGGGACAGTCTATATTTTGCAACGCCATCAGCCCTGTTGCCAGTTGCGCCAGAGGGCTAGAAACTATATAATTAGTCCCTAATTTATTGGAGCAGGCATATGGATGATGAAATGGGGAACACTCCCTGTGTTCTTACCCACCAAAGTTTATTTGGGTCAGAGAAGGCCAAAAAGGTACCTGTTGATCAGGCTGTTTGTGATCAGTGCTTGCTTTGTCTGTATCAACAACATGCTGGAAAACCCCTGCTTTAAGCTTGTGGGAATTATTTGTTAATACCTGCACTATGCTAGTGCTTCCTCATTAGTCATGTTGGTTATGCTTGCTGGAGCCTTTCCTTCCTCACTTGCAGTGGTATGCTTGTCACTAAGATGCTCTAACTTAGTAGTCTCTAAGGGTTTAACCCAATTTTTGTAAAGGACGTTAGTTTCTAAAGAAATGTTTGATTCAAGTAACAACATTCAAGTACTATTGCTGGGTGGCGAGTAGAACTTATATAAATTTGTAATGTTAGTTAGAAACTTGGAACTTGCACAGCTCATTTGGCAATGCCCTGCCTCTTTTGTAAACAGCTGAGCTTTCTTAGGGCCCTTATAAGAAGACTGGGGCTTAGTTACCCCCTTGGGTCAAGAATAGATCCAACTTATTTGAATAAGGCATCTATATCACTCAGGATACAGTTGCCAGCTGCATGTTTGGCTGTTTTTTTTTGTTTTTTTTGTCCCCTGTAGACATTCAGTTGCTTTCATCTTACCCATGGACCGACCACCACTGCGTACACTTCGCCATCAACAAACCCAAGGCACCCAAACCAGCCCCACGCCCACCTCGAAGGAACTGGAGCAAGGTTAACTCCACCCTCACCCGAGATAACCACACCTGGGCACCTGACGCAAACGACGCAGCCAGAGAACTCCACACCTGGATCTCCAGCTGCGCAGACGAGCTCACCCCGCTACGCAACCCCGACAGACAACGCCCCAGGAAAGCCGCCTGGTTCACCACCACTCTCCAAGAAGCCAGACGCACCTGCAGACTCCTGGAGAAGAACTGGAGAAACACCAAGACAACCGAAAACCACACCACCTACAAGGACGCCATGACGGACTACCACAACCAGATCAGAGCCACGAAGAGGAACTTCATCCACAACAAAATCCTGGCCAACTCCAAGGAACTTTTCAGTGTCATTCAAGAATTCACCAACCCACGCAGCGAAGCCACAGACATCACTCCATCCCAAGACCTCTGTGACAAGCTTGGAACCTATTTCCACCTCAAGATCAAAAACCTCTACGACAACTTCATCGACCATCCACCAGGCGCCACAGACGGCCCCCCAGAAACACCAGCCAGCCCACCATCTCCAACTGGACACCGATCACGGCTGAAGACACCGCTTCGACCATGAAAAGCATCCACTCGGGGGCCCCCACCGACCCCTGCCCCCCTCATATCTACCACAGAGCAGCGGCTGCCATCGCACCCGAACTACAATGCACCATCAACAACACCTTCAAAACAGGCACCTTCCCAGACGACTGGAAGCACGCAGAAGTCAGACCCCTGCTAAAGAAGCCCACAGCTGACCCCACCGACCTCAAGAACTATCGGCCCATCTTGCTCCTCCCCTTTGCAGCCAAAGTTGCAGAGAAAACAGTCAACAGGAAACTGACACGATTCATTGAAGAGAACGCAGTCCTCGACCCGTCCCAATCCGGATTCCGAAGCAACCACAGCACAGAGACCGCCCTACTCACCGCCACAGACAACATCCGCACCCTCCTGGACCAAGGCCACTCTGCAGCCCTCCTCCTACTCGACCTATCAGCGGCCTTCGACACCGTCTCCCACCGCACACTAGTCGCCAGACTACACGACGCAGGCATACAAGGAACAGCCCTGGACTGGATCCGATCATTCCTCACCGGAAGAAGCCAAAGGATCAGACTCCCACCCTTCCTCTCCGACCCCATGAAAATCACCTGCTGAGTCCCACAGGGTTCATCACTGAGCCCCACCCTCTTCAACATCTACATGGCCCCCCTCGCAGCCATTGTCCGACAACACGGCCTCAACATCGTATCCTACGCCGAAGACACCCAGCTCATCCTCTCCCTCACCAAAGACCCCACCACTGCCAAACTCAACTTCCAGAAAGGAATGCAAGACGTTGCAGTCTGGATGACCAACAGCTGCCTGAAGCTCAACGCCGAAAAGACAGAAGTCCTCGTCCTCTGTACCACCCCTTCTGCATGGGACAGCACCTGGTGGCCGACCGCCCTCAGAAGCCCACCTACCCCCTCAGACCACGCCAAGAACCTCGGCATCGTACTCGACTCATCACTCACCATGAACCGACAGGTCAACGCCGTCACCTCCAGCTGCTTCAACACCCTCCGCATCCTCCGCAAGACCTTCAAGTGGATCCCCTGAGTCAAGGAAGACAGTCACCCACGTACTCATCACCAGCAGACTGGACTATGGAAACGCACTCTACGCCGGCATCAACAAGTCCCTACTCCGCAAACTCCAGACAATACATAACACCGCCGCCAGACTCGTCCTCGGCATGCCCCGACACGAACACATCAGCCAACACCTACGAAGTCTCCACTGGCTCCCCGTGGAGAAAAGAGTCACTTTCAAAATCCTCACTCACGCCTACAAATGCCTACACAACAACGGACCCAAATACCTCAACGACAGAATCAACTTCCACGTACCCAAAAGAAACCTCCGATCTTCCAACCTCGCACTGGCCAAAACCCCACGCATCCACAGAGCCAGAGCAGGCGGAAGATCCTTCTCTCACATTGCAGCCAAGACCTGGAACGAGCTACCGGCAGACATCAGACGTGCCCCCTCCCTGAACACCTTCAGGAACACCCTCAAGACCTGGCTCTTTGGCTAAACAGATCTGCAGACCCCCCCCCCTCAGTGCCTTGAGACCCTCACGGGTGAGTAGCGCGCTTACAATTCCCAGATTGATTGATTTTAATTAGGGGTGGGAGGAGTTGCTCTATGCAGAATTCCGCAGAGTTGCAGAAAAACTCTATGGAATTCCGCGGAGTTTTGCAAGAGGGTGAGTTGCTCCGCTCGCCGAAGCCCACCCCTAAACAAGATGCTATACCCTCAAATACCTCCGGAACATAAATAGCAATCCAGGAATGCACATACCAATGTCTCCAGATGGCACATGCCCAAAGTGGTAAAGACCACAGACTACATGCAGCAATCTCCACTAACTGCTACAACCCACATACGACCAAATCATCTGGATGAAAGCAGCATATAAAGCAGGCCTTCAGTACTGATGATAACACAACTAGAAATCAGACTTCGGTCTGAAAAAGATCTTCTTCATATCAAGAACACTGCACTCAAAATAAGACCACAGCACTTACCATGAGGGGAGACTTTGCACCAATGGGGTTAAAGAGCTGCCAGTTCATAGACCGCACCCTGTATGCCACCAGCTCATCCAGAGCTCAAAGAACATCAGCAGCAGCGCAAAGGGCGCACCTGGCCATTGGGAGGTCAGGTATTACTGGTCAACAGATCGGCTACAGCTAGGAAGGCCCGTGAATGGGTTCAACCATTGCTCGCTTGATCACCGGGGTTCGCATCTTCCACGCAACTGCTCCCGAAAATCTAGAACAGAGATGCGGCAGCCTAACCTCGTCAACCCAGCGAAGAATAAGACCAGTACTCACTGCCTACATTGTTTACTCGCCTTGCAGCCAGCCAATGTTCAGCCCGCTCCAGGTTGGGCGGCACCCTCTGACCGTCAAAGTACGGCTCAGACAGCTAATCAGCTCACCTAGGGATACTTTGTGGTGCCCTAGGACTGGCTCTAGTAGATCAAATGCTCCATTGCTAGATTTTCTTTCACCTTTAACAGCACCTGCCGCTCAAAACAAAAGCGTCTCCTAGAATGTTCACTCGGATTGGTTGTTCTGTGACCCGGATGTGCTAAAATGAGGGAATACTACTATCCTTAAAAGCCAGGCAATGGACTGAGTTCACTGGCACCCAAGCAGGAGTCAATCGACAACATTGCTTCGACGAACTGTGCAGCTCAACAATGATGCAGCGCCTGCATTGTAAAGGGGTTTGACACCGAACCCTTCATCAACTGTGCGGATCGGCGCCGACGCCTCACCTCCATCCATGGCATCGACGACGACACGGTACCTCCTCGCATCGAGTCTTCAACGTTAATGTACTCTCTCAGCGGGACCTGCTTGAATCCTGAAGCCGGCCTGCCTCCCATAACAGTCGCCCTGAACCTTGGATTTGTCATGGTCCAGCATGACCTCAAGTAACACTTTAGCGATATTGACTTCTAAACACTACATTTTGATTTATTCTTTAAAAACTCATAACTTCGGCTCTATTTATTGGATTTTTGTCGTTTTGGTCTTTTTTTAATCATAAAATTATTCTCAATTTGTCTAAAGCTGTGTGAAATATTTTTGGGTGTTTTTATTGTGTTACTGTGTGTGTGTTGTGCAAATACTTTACACATTGCCTCTTTACATGAGCCTGACTGTTCTGTGCTAATATACGAGAGGGTGAGCACAGGTTATCTTTTAGTGTGTATCTCGCTTACCCTTACTAGGATTGTGGTCCCTACTTGGACAGGGTGAGTACCTCTGGGTCAAGACTCATTTGCATATGGCTGGGTCTGAACTGGGGTGGCGAAATGAGCTAAGGAACGATGATGGATTCATCACAGATCTGTGCCTGGAGTTGAGTGTCTGAAAAGTTTCAGCGCTCCGTCCATCATCTCCTTGTGTTTGCTTTCTTCGCCCTAGGTTGGCAGGGTATGCCCAGACATGGGTCCCTTGCTCACTTTGCTACTGGAACCACGCTAGCCTGGCTGATGAGGGGTGTTACCCTGAAACCGGTCCCAGGATGCTTGTTTCTGGTCAAGTGAAGACCTGTCTTGGCAGTTTGGGCTGGACTGTAATGGTTCACAGGGTCAAGACTGATTTGCATATGGCGGGGTCTGAACTGGGGTGGCGAAGTGAGCAAAGGAACGATGATGAATTTAACCCAGATCTGTGACTGGGGGTGAGTGTCTGAAAAGTTTCAGCGCTCCGTCCATCATCTCCTTGTGTTTGCTTTGTTCACCCAGGTTGGCAGGGTATGCCCAGACGTGGGTCCCTTGCTCACTTTGCCACTGGATTTAAGCTAGCCCGGATGATGAGGGGTGTTACCTCGAAACTGGTCCCAGATGCTTGTTTCCGTTCCAGGGAAGACCTGGATTGGCAGTTCGGGCTTTACTGTTCCCATGAGGCACAGGATCAAGACTGATTTGCATATGGCTGGGTCTGAACTAGGGTGGCGAAGTGAACTAAGGAACGATGATGGATTCAACCCAGATCTGTGACTGGGGGTGAGTGTCTAAAAAGTTTTAGCGCTCCGTCCATCATCTCCTTGTGTTTTCTTCGTTCGCCCTAGGTTGGCAGGGTATGCCCAGACGTGGGTCCCTTGCTCACGTTGCCACTGGATTCAAGCTAGCCTGGCTGATGAGGTTTGTTACCCCAAAACCAGTCATAGGATGCTTGTTTCTGGTCCAGGAAAGACCTGGCTTGGCAGTTCTGGCTGGACTGTTTTCATGAGGCACAGGGTCAAGACTGATTTGCATATGGCTGGGTCTGAACTGGGGTGGCGAAGTGAGCTGAGGAACGATGATGGATTCAACCCAGATCTGTGACTGGGGGTGAGTGTCTGAAAAGTTTCAGCGCTCCGTCCATCATCTCCTTGTGTTTGCAGGGTGCGTACCTCTGTTAAATAGAGACCCAATTTCTAACAGCAGTCGACTGCGTAACGTGTGGGTTCAATTAAAGTTGGCCAGACCCTAATGGAGATGAGACACCCAATATTCTCCTTGGACTTTCAGTTCACCTCGGTCTTCCTGAATTAAGTTCTTTTCTATTGTAATGCTTAGTTGTTGGTTTAGGTCTTTTGATTCTAGTACAGTTCCTTTACTCAGTTCTGTTTTCCTATTTGCCAAGGCAGAACAACAAATAAACTTGCTTTAGCAGACATTTTAAGAAGGTACTCATTCCCTGAATAGATGAGCCTCTTGCTCTGGGTTCTTTGTGGAGAAAACACTGTACTTTGTCTAGAAGCACAATAGTGTTAGTCCACAGGCTTAGTTGCAGGCCTGTTACTTTTGCTAAACTTTTTTCTTCCTAGTCCTTGCCTTTCGTAGGTCATTCAATCCTCAGCCAGTTTTCAGACATCAGGGGACATGTGCTCAATATCTGAATTCCAGGTAAGTGCAAGATGTTCTTGTTTTGCTCAGTCTAGAGCAGGGGCACAAGAAAAACCCATCTGTGCTGATTGTCTTCAGAACAAGTTCTGGGTGTGGTCAATGGCATGGATTAAACAGTGTGTTTTTTCAAAATGGCCACCAGATTCCCAAATATTGCAAGAATTTCTTCCCCTAGCACCATCCTGAACATTTCCCTTTGCCTGGGTGGGCTCTCATGATTTAGAACTGACTGTTGAATAGGTTAAATCTGGCACCTCGACCTTTGACGACTCCGCATGAAGCTGAGGCCCTTGGTGGAAAAAAATTCCAAAGTCCTCCTGTAAGAAGAGGACTCAAGGAAGAACCCAAAGACATCCGACTTCTGGTGGCAACTAGGTCCTGGAACTGCTCTCTGTGGGTCAACTACTTTGTCTCCTGTTTGTCTGTTTCGGGGACATAAAATTCAGAATGATTTCTGATTCCAAAAGGGCCTAGATGACCACAGAAGACTGGACTCTGCAGGAGACCTGCCTAGAAGCCTGCTCCAAGGAGCTGCAAGACTGACCAGGAGGAAATTTTCCAGAAATTGGTAAAAGTTGATGCTTAGGTCAAGATTTAAAGTTTAGCAGACAGGGTACACTGCACAAATGTGATGGAGTACCTGTCCACCAAATCCTCAGTCTGCCCACTGAATTCTGGGTTGGGTGGACTGTCAACATTATGATGGCAGTGTCTCTGCTGATTCCACCGTTGAAAACCATAATCCAATGGCAGGATGGAGTGGAGACCATCTGAATAAGGACAACAGACTGCCTGTCATGTGACGGCGACTACCCTGCAAACTTGTAATACCTTCAGAGGAACTGCAGTAAAGGCAGTTCGTCTCATGGCACTGCTTTGCCAAGGTGATGTATATATTTGGCAGGTGCTAGTCCTGGCTGACGTAATGTCCTCTGCCACCCTGATGGATTTTGGTCTGCTCGCGAAACAATAAATCAGGTGGAGAGGGTGCTCTATCATAAAGGTGATGGAGTACCCTGTCTGCCAAACCCTCTGTCCACCTACTCTATTCTGAATCAGGCAGAATACCATCTTTCTGATGGCGGTGCCCCATCTGACAGAAATCTTACTCAGACACCCTGACAGAGTAGGGGCTGTCAAAGTGAGCAAAGCAGACCATCTGCTCTAATTAGAGCCAACATCCTGATATATTTTAATTTTTCTGTCAATCATCATCAAGACAACCTGCTGTGTGGGGTCATTAGTTTTTTGTTTTTAAGAAACAAATCCCAGATTTGGGTTTTCTGAAAAAACAAACATTTGGTGAACGGCTACCTACCAGCCATGACCGGGGCTCCTCTGAAGGCACAGAGACCATTGCTGAGCTGGCAGTGATCTCGAAATCTGACTGTCAGGGGTCTGTCAGAGTGGTGGATGTGTAATGTCCTTCAGCACTCTGCTTGCCAAAAATAAACCAGGCCCCTAGTTATATTTTCTACCTTTGAAGAATTTGCACATGGTGCTGAGTCATGTTGCACACAAAGAGGGCAAGCAAACCAGACTTTTCCTACTCAGTGCTTTTTGACATACTGAAAACTGGTTCAGCGGGACCTTGTGGCAAAGGTATCTGAACTTGTGGGACCCTGCCATTTCTGGCGAATGAAACCGGTGCTGGGTGCTTGTGTTCAGGTTCAAGGAGGACCTGGCTTTGCAGTTTGGGCTGGACTGTTCTGATTGGAGCAGGGTCAAGACTTATTTGCATATAGCTGGATCCAAACTGAGGTGACATGGAGTGCAATGTAATCATGGATTGGAATGCGGCCCAAGTAATTACCAGTGGCTGAGATTACATCAAGCACTCCATTCATCACTTTTTTGTATACTTTAGTGTGTAGTCTGAAGTTTGATGGGTATGCCCAAACACGGTCCCTTGCACACTATGTCACTGGAACCAAGTTCTACCTGGCTGATGAGCCCAATATTGGGCAAAACCAGTCCTGGGCTGCTTGTGTTCTGGTGCAGGGAGGACCTGACTTAGTATTTTGGACTAGACTGTTCTGATTGGAGCTGGGTCAAGAATTATTTGAATTTAGCCAGGTCCAAACTAAGGTGACATGTTGTGCAAAATAACAATTGATTTGGATCCGGCCCTAGTGATTTCCAGTGTCTGAGATTAACTCAAGCATTCCATCCATCACTTTTTTAAAAACCTTAGTGTGTCGCTCTAAGTGGGATGGGCAAACCCAGACGTGGGTTTCGTGCACATTGTGTCACTGGAACTCAGCTGTACTTGGCTGATGAGCCCATAACTAGGGCCACACTGGTCCTTGGTTGCTTGTTTTCCATTTCGGGGAAGGTCTGGTTTTGTAGTTCCACCTTGTCTGTTCCAATTGGAGCAGAGTCAAGACTGGTTTACATATAGCTGGGTCCAAACTGAGGTGACAGGGTGTGAAAAATAATGATCGGATGCAGCCTCGAGTAATTACCAGTGGCTGAGGTTAATTCAAGCATTCCATCCATCACTTATTTGTATACTTTAGAGTGCCACCCTAAGTTTAATGGGTATGTCAAGACGTGTATCCTGTGCACACTGTATCACTGGACCCAAGCTGTACCTGGTTGATCAGCCCATAGGTAAGGCGAAACCGGTCCTTGGTTGCTTGTGTTCCGGTTAAGGGAGGACCATGTTTAGTAGTTTGGCAAGGTCTGTTCTGATTGGAGCAGCATCAAGATTGGTTTGCAAATAGCTGTGTCTAAACTGAGGTGTCATGGTGTGCAAAATAATTATGGATTGGGATGTGGCCTGGGGAATTACCAGTGGCTCAGATTAATTCAAGCATTCCATCCATCACTTTTTTGTTTACTTTCTTGTGGCTTCAATCATTGCCCTGCTGGAGGATCTTGATTTCCAGATTTATCAAACATTCATGCAGCGCAGCACAGCAAGCCACCTTGCTGCTCTGCACTGCATGAAAGAGAAAGGGCAGGAATGCTCTGTATTTAACATTATATGGTGCATTCCTGTCCTTTCCATGCGCTGGAGCACAAATTGCTGCTTTGCACCCGCACAGGCACTCTTGCACTATGGTGCAAGTGTGTCTGTATTGCAGACAGGATTGGTTTTGTGCACAAAGAGGCACCTTCCTGCATGAAATCAATCCGCTGAGGCAACCTCCTCTTTCTATGTGCTCTGAAGAATGCAGCACACATTGAGCGAGGAAAAATACGAGGAGAAATAAAGATATTTCACCTTGTTGCACCTCACCTGGGGAGTTGTATCATTTTGCCGCATTCCCAGGTCTGCCCGTATTTGAAATCTGGGAATGTGCCAAAATCCATGGGTGGATGCATGGGAACACCCACGCTCCATGCATGGAACCCCTGGGGCAGTGTCACACAACGCAGGGATTTGCATTACTCTAGATTGATTAAGCCAGTAGGGCCACTCAAGGTAGCTCTGCATGGCTTGATAAATCTGACTAAGTAATTGTGTCACCCTTGCGCCTTATTGCATGGGGCGCGGGTGACGCAACTAAATGATAAATCTGCCCCTAAGTCAGTAGGTAAAAACTTAGACCAGGATGACCCAATTGATGTATCTGGCTCCATCTCCATGGCAGTCAGCCTGAACTTGTGCCTATGTTCCACTCAAGTATGAACAGTAACCTTTGATTGGCACTTTACATTTTCTTGGCATGCCCTAAAAATGTATCTATTCATATCTCTGGTACCTATTAACCCATCTTAATGATCTTGGTGAATGTTTGTCATTAGTTTTCTCCGTTTTTCTAAATGGGGTTGGGAATGTTATTGTGTTCTTTACTTTGAAATTGTTGGTACTGCTTGGATTTAACACATACTTCACTGGAGATTGCCTACTGCTTGTGCCATAGCTGCTGGGGGTTGAGCAGAGATTCTCTGATATTTGTGTTTTGTGCTGACCAGAGTGGGTTTTTTGAGTTGGTAGGTGTAGGAAAGTAGGATCTGCTTCTTATGGTTACCTCCACTGTTTGCTGAATGTAATACTGTTTTTGACTAGTCTGACTGGGATCCTGCTAATCAGGACCCCAGTCTATCTGCTTTCTCCCTAAACTGTTATGTTATGCACTTTGGTACACTCCAGATTGGATACTGGGGTACCCTTGTCAGTCCCTAGTATATGGTACCCATGTACCCAGGGCATAGGTACCCCAGAGGCCTCCCATGGGCTGAAGCATGTATTATGCCACCCATGAGAGGCCAAGCAAAATAGAACCTACAGGCCTGCCATTGCAGCCTGTGTAAGTTGGTGCATGCCCCACTTACTTAAGATGTAGGTTTACTATATCGAAGGGTCACTGCACTTAAAAACTATCAGTCACCCCTATAGCAAGCCTTAACAATCCTGAAGGAAGGCTGCTTGGTTCTAAGTGAGAGGGTGCCACTGCATGAGCAGGGCACCCCAGCAGCCTACGGAATCCATTCTCCCGGGTTGTCAGTGCATCAGCCATTTACGACATATAGAGTGGCATTATGCGACCGCGTGATGACCAACTCTAAAATGGCTGAAAGTAACCCTATCATGTTTGGTGTCAAACATTGTGGAATCATACCCCCACACCGGTAACCGGTGTGGGAGGTATGATTCCACCCCTCAGAAGCGAGCTTCGTTGGGTCCCTGGTGTTCCCAGTACCAGCCTTCTAGCCCCGGGCAGCACAAAATGGTTGCTGCCGACCGGAGACACCTTTCTGCCCTCCTGCTGCTGAGCCAAGCTCAAGCAGGCGAAGGCAGAACAATAGGCATCCTGTCACAGGGAGGTGTGACCACCTCCCAAACAGGATTTAGTGTATTAGGGCTGGGTGGGTGCGCTTGCCAGCGACCGAAAGTCTGCATGAGGGGCACATTTGGTGTCCCTGTGCATAGTACAGTTCAAACCAGTCCTGGGAGCCGTTGGCTCCTGCTCTGGCACAAAACTGGATAAAGGACATGGGAGTAACCTCCCCACTCTCCAAACCCTCCCCTGGGAGGGTCCCCTGAATCTCTCCAACCCTCTCCCGTGGGTACAAAAGGGCTTACCTGGCTGTAGGACCCTAGATTCGACGTGGACAAGATTCTGAACCAGAAACCACTGAACTTCGACCATCTGGACACTCTGGACTTCGCTGGACTTCGTTTGGGCCCGACTTCGTCTCCCTCTCAGTCTGAAGCATCGACTGTGCCCGTGCACCATACAGGATCCATGTAGGACCTGTGGAGCATCAAGGACAACCAAAGATATCTCCCTTGGAGTGAAGGAGTCACTCCTCTGCATTCACAGGCACCACAACACTGCTGTTTGGTCTGCTGACCCTGAGCTCCTACGGACTCCAAAGGCTTCAGCAACACAGGAGGTGGGTTTTTATGTCCCTCGAGCTCTAAGCTGCCCTCTCACCAAGTTTGAGGTCAGAATCCCTTGTGGGGGCTGCAATACCTGAACCCCTGTGCACCGCGTACATTTGCAAGTGCATATGCTTGTTGGCACTTTCCGAACAAGTGCACAGGGCTCCAAGTAGCCCCAAACCTCTGGCATTATTTCCTACAAAGAACTCCAGCCTCTTTGCACCGAGTGCTCCTTGGGCTGCTGCTTTGTGAAATTGCTCGAGGTACTCTAGCAACTCCTGTGCCTCCAGCCTGTGGGTCCACTTGAGGGTCAACTTTGCTTTTCTTGGGTTCCCCTGTTTGCTCCAGGGCTGTCCTGACTCTCCTTGCTTTGGTGAACCGTAACCATCCTTGACCTTCTGCATTGGTTGCCGTTGCCAAGGCTTGTTGGTGCTCCTGCTGGACACCGACCCCTCAGCACTCGACATCCTTTGTGGGACAGCTCGTATCCAGCTCCTGGTCATCCTCAACATCTTCTGGTCTCCATGGCTGCAGAGTCAAGAACTCCATCAACACACCTGAAGCATCCGACATCGGTGGGCATTCGTCTACTGAGCCCCTGGTCACTCCTGAGTGACCCAGCCTGTGTCCCCTCTGCTTTCAGGTACTCTTCAACAAGAATCCACCTTTGGATTCCAACGGACACTTTTCTTCTTTTCAGCAGCGGCTCTTCTTCGAAGTCCTCCATTGGGTTCGACTGCAGTTTCCGACGCCACTTCAGGCCTATGCACCCGGCTTCCTTGGCATAGGTAACTTGGGTACCTCGGTATCCACGGATGGGGTGGCTCTGCATCCTCCTAATTTCCACTGGGTTTCTTCGAAGTCCACTAGGAAGGGTCCTTAAACTCTAAAACTTCAACCGCGACTTCCTCATAGAATTGTACGGAGTACGCGGTCGGGTTCCCACACTGCACCCGTCCTCCGTGGGTGGGGTCCCTACTTACTCACCTTGGGTGGTTCCTTGGGGTCCCAGCGATTCTACAACCTCTAGACACTGTCTTGACTCGAGTCGTGGTTCTTATACCACTATTTTAGTATATGGTGTGGACCCCCCCTGGGGCCCACTGTGTATTTGTGCTATTTACTTTAATTTCTGTGCTACAGTATTGTGTGCTTTGTGATTATCTCTGTGTAGGAGATACTGTGTCGTACTAGATAGTGTTATATTAATAAATACATATTTTTATAACTACTGTGTAGTACTCCTTTCATTTAACCAATACTATAAGGTTGCATTCTGGTAAAACAAGCTGCTTAACATTCCTTCAAGACTAAGCCTGAAGGCTGCTCTCCACAGCTACCACTTGGATAGCTTCCTATGGTTATCTTTGACCTCCTAGATCACCATAAGGGTTGTTTGGACTGGTACAGGGTGGCCGCTTTAATTTGTGGACAGCATATACCAGTCCGACTTCTCACAGTAGGGTTGCCATACTCTCACATTAATAAACACACTGACAATTGGTTTTCTATCCATGTTGTCTGTAATCAACGACCATCCATAATCTGTGATGGAGAGCATGTGGTCAATGTAAGTCTACTGTCTAGATTTCTCATCTTTTTAAGACACATACTTTATAAATCCAGTTGTGTCATATGTTGGCACACATGACCTTTGTCATGATAAATCATGTGTGGATTTATGAAGACTGTTCATGTTACCATGGCCATAAGTCCTAATATTTGATCTGTGGAAAATGTTATTGCTATTCTCATGTTGATTGCTCTTATGTCAGCCCCAAATCATAGAAATGAAATGAAAATGAAAAACAAATTTATAAAACGCACTAAGCCCGAAAGTGTCAAAGCACTGAACCAAAAAGGGAAGTACACCTACAATCTGGAGAGGCTCTCAAAGGAAGGAAATGCAAAGAGAAGCGCCAAGTTTTAAGATTTTTCTGAAACAAAGAGAAAGACTCCACTTCTGAGATATCAGCTCGAAAGAGAAGGAACATCCTCCCCACCTAGCTTTGTAAACCAATCACCTTCCTGCTAAATGCTGATCTGAGCAGTCTACTAGGCATGCACCACTGAAAGTATCTGAATTGCCAAGGTCCTTTGTGATGTAAAGCAAGAAAGACAATGCAGAGCATTGTGAAGAATTCCCCCATTCTAACCGGTAACCAGCGGCGAGCGCGAATATCTTCCCTTTTGGAATGTTTAAAATGAGAAGTGCTGCAGCATTCTGAATCACCTGAAATTTATTAAAGAGGAATTATTGACTTTCAAGTAGAGTGCATTACAGTAGTCTGAGCATGACATGATCAGGGCAATGACTACTGATTTGCGAAGTTCAAGAGGGATAGAGGGAAAGATTTTCTTCAGAGTGCTAATGATATAAAAGCAGGTACTAGTAGTACAGCTGACCTGTGAATCAAAATTGAGAGAATTGTCAGAGAGGATCGCAAGATTTTTAGCCAGCTCCGCTGGGGTCAGTAACAGGTCACAAGTCTCCGGCCACCATAATTCAGACCAGATTGAATTCTAGGCCCTTAACACGAGGACCTCCATTTTGTCTGTGTTTAACTTTAAGAAGTTGTCTTTCATCCAGATGCTAATACTGGCCATAGAGTGTTTACATTTATTGGCCACAAGGGGCATGTTGTCAGTGCTAGACATGATCTTTTGTGTGTCATCAGAACATGATAGAAGTTGGAAGCCAAAAGATAGCAGCAGCTCTGCAAGAAGGGAGACATTGCCCCAACATCTCAGTGTGAACCACACGTTTCATCCATTCTGACTTTGTAACACACAAGATGGTCATTGCCAAGTCATGCATACACAATGTACATTTACAAGTATCTAACATCACATGCCCATCTTCCAGCCATGTAACACCTGTTAATCATCACCTGTTCATCACAGAATTTTGCCTGACTTTCTATTTGCCATTATGAGTGAAAGTGAGGATGATATTACTTGAATAAGTTAAGGCATCTCATGCGCTAAGGTAACATCTGTAGATGTGCATCTCTGAAAAATGTATATTATTACGGGGGAAGTAACACGTGCTTCAGCTGCACATAATCCTCCAGTGTTTAATGTGGCATATGGAAACATCAACCTTCGATGGAACAGAGGAGCTGAGTATGTTGCAAATTCATTCTTTGTCAGTGACTATTGCAAAAATGTCAACAGGTATTTTATGTCCTGTTTAGACTCCAAAAGTGAGTGTTGCTCAACGGACACACCGCACCCCAATTTTTTGTAAAAAAACATCTTGGGCCTCAAAACACATAGGACTTAAAGTCCCTATATGCCCCACATTGCACACTTAATTAGGTGTGCACAGTACAGACTGGCACAGTGTGCCAGACTATAAAATAAAAATGCTGTCACCAGTGCAGGTACAAGCTCTGATAGTTTGCACCTGCACTGAGGTGAGCGCATCTATGAAAGATAGGATGCAGGTCGAGATCACAGCTCTGCCTTTAACTTGAGACAGACCACACCCCATCCCAATTTTTTGTAAAAAAAAATCTTTGTCCTGAATAACACATCGGACTTAGGGCCATATTTATCATGTAGTTGCATCGCACTTGCACTAAATGACGGGGTGCATGCACGACACAACCACTAAATGAGATTTTTCAAGCCGCAGAAGTTCACCTTGCATGGCCTTGAGTGGCTTGATAAATACAGAGAAATGCAACGCAGCGGAAATCGATGCATTGCATTATTCTGCCCCAGGGAGGTATTCCACAGGTAGTGCATGGGTGTTCCCATGCAACACCCATGGAATTTGATGCATTCAAAGATATACCATGAGCAGTAGACCTGGGAATGTGCAAAAACTGCTAAGCCTCCCCAGGCAAAGCAAGGAGAAATATGTTTAATTTCCATAATTTATTTCTCTTTCTATGTGTGCTACATTCTGCAGCACACACAGAAAGAGGAGAATGCCTCAGGGGATTGTTTTTGTGCAGGAAGTTATCCCTCCCAAGACAAAGACAATCCTGCTTACAATGCAGGTACCCTTGTACCTTGCAACATGGTGCAAGGGTCCCTGCATTTGCACTAGGCAGCACATTGTGCACCAGCGCTGGGAAAATACATGGTAGCGCTATATAATGCTAAATATGGTGCATTCCTGCCCTCTTCTTGTCATGCACAGCAGCAAGGTGGCTTGCTGTGCTGCATGACTTTTTGATAAATAGGCCCCTTAATGTCCCTATATGCCCCACATCGCACACTTAATTAGGTGTGCACTGTACAGACTGGGACAGTATGCCAGGTTATAAAATCAAAATGCTCTCATCAGTGCAGGTACAAACTCTGACAGCTCGCACCTGCACTGAGGTGAGCAGATCTGTGAAAGACAGGGTGAAGGTTGAGATCAGAGCTCCGCCTTTCACTTGAAGCAGAGTTGACCTTTCTTTGAAGCAGAGGATCCTTCAGGGTGTCGGGGACCATTGTGCATCCCTTGAAGGGGGTGCCTTTGGCAGATGAACTAACTGTGCACCATCGCTATGTGGTGCACAGTCAGTGTGCCTCTCGATTGTTTTTTTATTTTGCATTTGTGTTCATAGCTGTAATATGGAGCAGGCACAAAACCAAAGGGTAGCCTCATTTACATGGACAAATGAGGGAATATATCTCTGAAATCATACCAGAACAAGATGTTCAGTGCCATAATACTTATTATAAAAGAGGCTGGACAAGCAAATGCAGACCCTTCTATAATACCAAAGTGCCTCAGAGGTGGAAGGCATGGCACAAACAGTTGTTGCACACTTGGGTCACCTTGTGTAGTAAGGCCCTTCTATAATACCAAAGTGCCTCAGAGGTGGAAGGCATGGCACAAACAGTTGTTGCACACTTGGGTCACCTTGTGTAGTAAGGCCCTTCTATAATACCAAAGTGCCTCAGAGGTGGAAGGAGTGGCACAAACAGCTGTTGCACACTTGGGTCACCTTGTGAAGTAAGGCCCCTGTGTCTTGCGTGTTTTCAGCCCTCGCCCCAAAGGAATTGCAGATTTAGGGTAAATCCCCCAATCTGACCCAGGGACTCTTAGAGATTATTTATTTTAAACACTAACTTTGTAACTAGTGATTAAGGCTGTTGCTCTCTAGAGTTTGGGGGTGTAACCGGTCCCTACCCCATCCTTTATTTAAGCCTAGTTGCCTTGTAACATGCAGGCTTTCTGCCTCCCTGGAGTAGACAGATAGTGGTTAGGCCCCCAGTGGTGCCCTCTCCAGTAAAATAGAAAGGCTGTTTGGTGTGCAGAGATGAGGGCTTCGGCCCAAAACCAGGATGGGGCAGCCTGACCATATTCATTTTTCAAAAATAAATCTATCCCTGTGGAATGTCTACTCCCCCACACCCCCAATGGGGTGGTCAGATCGTCAGTGAAGCCCCCAATCCCCCACAAACGGGGCAGAAGAGGAGCTAGGGCACTAAGTGTAGGGGATGCAGCTCAATGTCAATAAAGACCAGACTCCACCCCATTCATTTAAAAACAAAATACAGCTATCCCTAAAGACTAGTGGGCTCTCTGCACCCTAGATGTGGGCAGATTGGGGATAGACCCCCAACTGCCCTCCTCAGAAAGACTGGAATACCCTTTGTGGGTGGAGGAATTAGCCATGCCTCAGGAGCTACTCACTCCCTTGAAGCCATTCCTGGTTGCTAATCGGTGGGTCCTTGCTTGGGGACCACCTTTCTGTGGAGATCCCAAAGAAGGAATCCACTAGGCAGAGGTACCAATGGAAAGGGGAGAGTATCCACTTTTTAATAGTACCTCTCGTGTGCAGCTCCGTGTTTGGGGATTTGCCCTGTGCTGCTGAGCACTGATCAAAATGAAAGCAGCAGGAGTCTCTAGGTTCCAGCTGCTTTCAGAATCAGTTTTAGGGACATCAGTGCGTGTGGCACGCTGTGCATCACTGAAACTGAAAAAAATACACTTGGGGCTACAAAGGACGGTTTTCCATTGCTGCCTGAAGTGAGTTGGAGCAATTTGATATTACATTTTAACATATAAATATATTTACTATTTTTTTTAATTGAATAAACCTTTTTAATTTTCCTTATGCTTTATGATGGGGCGACTCTGCAGTTGGGGGGAGATCTCTGCATAGTGAAGTAAAGGGAAAATGTAAAAAGTTTAATTAAACTTGGAAAAGGTTTGTGAAAATATCTTTATCTGAAATATTAATGTAAATTAATTTTATATATTTATTTTAAATGTAGAAATGAATTAAAATGCTACAGCACTGTTAACCTAAGAGTGAATTAAATCTTTAATTAATGTAGATATATTTTTTAAATTAACTTTAAATTTCTGAGGTTTAAATTAAAAAAATCCCACCTAAAGTTAAAATTAATATACATTATTAAGTATTAAAAGTGATGTATAGAATTAATCAAAAGTTATTGAATTATACTTTAAAAAATGTATTGTTACAAAAATGTTTAAAGTAAAACAGTAAAGAATATTTTTTAGATTTAATAATAAAGATGTTCTATGTTTGGATAAGTTTTAACAATAAAGTAATATTATTTATATTTTTAACTATTTTAAATGTTTTAATTTCATTTACCATTATTTCCAGTTGGGTTAAAATTTATATCCCTGACTCCATAATTTCCTATAGAATATTGATGCAGCACCAGTGGTTGGCAATGTGTGGTGCTCTATTTACTACTGTTTTTTTCAGTAGAAACTCACACTAGTTTAGTTTCACCTCGTTTTTTATGGGTTGGAGATATGTAAGTGTGCACTTTTGAGTAATTGTACACTCTAATTTTGTGACTAGCTAATAGTAAAGTTACTCAAAAGGGTCAAAGTTAATTACACTGGTAGATTACTCAGAATGTAATTTACCTTTATGAATAGCCCCAATTATGTACAAATCCGCCAAAAGACAGTACAAGTAAAAGCTATTTTTGTTCTTTATGTTGTATTTAATTGATTGCCTATAGGTCAAAACTGGGTAAGCAATGGAACACACAATTTAAGAAATTATTATTTTATAGATCAACATCTCTACAAGGTGCGCTAATGTGTATCTTTGGGAATGATTTGATTTACATGATAGGTTCTACAGGACATCCTGAGATGGGCAATGTCCGCAGGAACTGTACCAATGTTCAAGATTTTGATACCCGAGCAACAGATATGAAAACCAAATTTATAGCTCGTGGATATCCCAAAAAATTGGTTCGTAACTCTTATAAACGGTTTTGATTCTATGATAGACAGCATCTACTCACACCACAAACTAAGCATCCTAATTCTAGGCTAGTATTCGTTTCTAGACATTCAACCATGAACGAAAGAGTTCGCCATGTGATAAACTCTAATTGGCATATTCTAAATGCCACTAAAACTAAAGCTACAGAATTGCCCAAACCTTTGTTTGCTTACAGGAAAAGCAAGAATCTTAAAGATCTTATTGTACAATCACGTATGCCAGTAGAGTCGAGGCATACTATCCAATCCTCTATCTTCAGCCACACACCTCCTACAGGTAATTACAAATGTATGACCTGTGTGGCATGTCAATTTGCCATTGAAACTAAATCTTTCACGTTCAATAACATTAACCTGCCTTTGAAAACTCTAGCGAATTGTAAAACCTCGAACATTATCTATCTTATTTTGTGTCCATGCAACAAAGGCTATGTGGGTGAGACGGCACGCACTATGTCCACTAGACTTACGGAGCATAGATCAGCCATTCGTACCCAGAAAATGCAGGCACCCTTAGTGCATCATTATATGGAAAATCACCATACTTCGGACGATATTCGCTGGATCATATTAGAAAAAATCCATATTAATACTGGTACCATCAGCACTAATATCCGTAAATGTAGAGAAGTCTATTGGATATTTTTTCTGAACACCTATCTCAATGGGATGAACAACGAAATTCCATGGGATCAGGTGATCAAACATAACCCTGGCTAAATCCCTACCATTCTTTCATGATGGTCTTTAAGTTTGAGTTCGTTACTCATCGCCAAATGCATATCCTGTAATTAGCGCTTTTTGGGCTGAAAAATATCTTTTCTGCCATTTGTATGGGTGTCTATCTTTAGTCTTCAATTTAGTGTTTGAAGCATGTTCCTTGAAGCATGTTTTTAGATATATTCCATCAGTGGCCATGCGTCAATAATAATTTACTATTCGCTCACATTAATCGCTGATTGTACTGACCCCGGAAGTCTATATCAGGCACCAAGCCATACTGAATTGTATATACAATCTAAACCTTGTATTTTATACTTTATAGCCATTGCTTATTCCTGTTTGTCAGGTTACCATGTAGTCATTCGAACTTAGACCGTCTTCCTTCATCCATTCTAAGATGGCGGTGATGTTTTCACATATTAATGAGATTCTTTTCATTAGTGGCCATCTTCACTTTTCATTACTTCCGGTTCACGCGGCCAATATTCAACGGTTCGGGCGCGTTTCTCAATTAGGTTTGGCAGTATATAATCATCAGTTCTCCCTGATACATGCACTTTTAGCTAACATTACGGGACGACGACCGGGATGCTGTTTTAGTGCGCAGTTCGCCGCGTTGGAGGTGCGACCACATACACCCCTCAATATCTCAGCACGTCGAAACTCTGATTAGCGTTTTCTTCCAGCGATGTTGACAGACTGGGTAAGCATAGTTCTATATGTACTCTATCATAAGCACGAAGCTAGGGGTTTTAGATCTGATTCCATTAATATTAGTTTCCCCTCTTGTCTCATTTTAGTGACACTGTGAACCTCTTTACCCGAGCGAGATTATCTCCACTTCAGGCACCAATATCTACATCCCTTCAGTTATGTTTAGCAGGTATATATATTTTTACACATCCTGTAACCCATGTTCAGATCCCTGTACACCTCTGTCCTCTTTGATATGAAGATGACTATAGATTAGGTCAGATTGCCACTAGCTCGATACATTTTGTAGAGCTGCCACATGGCTTTGATTATTTCTGATTATTGTATCGGTACTCGTGTATCATTCCCATTTGTTATTTGACACCATTTAACTTATTCCACTGCGGTTAATATTAAGTATCGAGTATCTTTGTCATAGATAAATTAGCATTACTGATCTTTTCAAAATTGTAACCTCTAGTCTCAATATACATCTTTATTGTTACTTTTTCTTTTTCTCTATAGTGGATGACCATTACCCACTGTTAGCCATCTCTATTGTTAACTAGTTGGTCCATTCTCTTGGACCGTTTGACCTGTACAGTACACACATCATCCATTTCTGAGCTATCTAAATGAAAGGTAATGCTTCACTTATAGCTACATAGTTCCTTACCATCGAACAAGTTGAGCAGGCTTATTCCTGCCATTTTTTCAAACCTCTCATCATTTGTTTGTTGTCTTTGATTAGAATTTATTATCCTATATTGGGCTTCAGATCCATTCTACTATTATTCAACAAACTGTTTGCCGTGCTGAACCCTATGAGGTAATTGCTTTGGTTCCCTAGTCCATTTATAATATGTCTGAGACTAAGAGGATGGTCTCTATAAACTAGACGCACAATAGTTTTAGCCTCTCAGCACTTATTGGTAATTTTGGGATCATCATGATTCTAACTAAGGTTCTCCCTTCTCTTCTTTTTTTTAGTGACACTATTAGCCTATTTCAAACCTTCACAACTAGGTGTTTGAATATTTACATCTTTGCTTTCTTACCCTCTCTCCTAGTTCTTGGTGTTGGGTATCTCCTGTGACCTATATTGCACCATGTTTAATATGTTGTGTTATTGATTTGCTATTAGTGTTTTTAATCTTTTAGACCAAATAATTGTTTAGACCCATTTTTGGGCGTTCTAAGTAAAACTAACTGAGCAGGACCACCTGTGGAATATTGATATATATCTTATATTTATATTTACATGCATTCTGTTTAGGTCTCCATTTAATACATGGCTTCCTGATGAAGGCGCACAGCCGAAACGCGCGTAGGATACAGAATTTCAAGAGCCATATGAATATTGAATGCACCATGTTTTCTATGAAGTGATCATTCACTCAATCTACATGTCTTGACAAAAGGAGATAATTTAAATATTGTGAATAATTCTATTCTTAATAACACTGATATGATGTAAAATGTAATTGACAATAAGCCCATATAAGAATCGAATTGTACTTTTAAATGTATAATTGAACACAGAGAGGATTATGTTTTCTCCCTCCCCTTTTTTTAAATGTACAGATAATCTATATAATCTATAATAATAAATACAATAATAAATATTTTTGATACCTTCCACAGAGTTTGCATGTTTTGATAAGCATTATCAATATCCATAACCAATGTTGTCATTCCTATATTGTGATATTTACATTTGAGCTACTTTCCCTGATTTAGGAATTTGTGTCAGGGTGCCCTTTTTCTTACAACCAATGTCCAGAGAATGAACCACAAGAAGGAATAAGTTATTATTTGTAAATGATTTGAATCAGGATGCATATGGCAACATTTTAACAAAAGAAAATATATGCAGATTTAGGATACATCATACATTATTGCAGTTAAATCAACCCATTCTTAATTTAGATTATATTATTTGGTTTCCTTGGGCAATCAAATCTACGCTTTGCTGTTGATTCCAGAGAAAGTATTTATGACTGCTCTGTTTGCATATATCTCCTGTGGAGTTTATGATATTGTAAATCATCCCAAGTCTCTGCAGGGAGCAGCTACATCTCTCTTTTAATTACCAACATTTCCTCAATGTAATTGTTTATAAGGAAGAACATCTGCTTCTGCTCCTTTGCCATTGGCTCGCTGTATATTATACCAATTGAGTGTTTTCAATATTTGAAGAGCTGGCTGTTGTCACTGTATTTCATTGTACTTTGTGACAGCCCAGGCAATATTTTACTTTATATAGGGGCATTTACAATCTGTATTAGGATTCTGTTGCTTTGGCTCATTTATGTTCGCTTACATTTTGTTTTTTATGACTTTTTCGTTCGCAGTAAATATCTTTAAAATGCAGTTTTAAAAAAGTAAGAAGGAACTGCACAATAAGATGCAACGAAGATAAATATTTCATGAATATTGGCATAATTATAGATATAAAATGTTTGAATTATAGAAATGATGAGCTGCAGATCTGAAACTGACCAAATGAATACCTTTGGCCAACCCACATGGGCTGGGCTACGTACGTTTCCTGGGAATGCAACAGGCATTTCCACCTGCTTTTTGCAACCCGGAGGAATGTCAGAGGGGCCTAAACATGCTGGTCCTATCCTATTTGTAACATGCATGAGAAGGTACAAATTTCAATAGCAAATGGTTATTAATCACAATACATGCATGTGCATATCTCACCAGTCGTCATTTATTTTATTTTAATTCTTTTTATAAAGTGTGTGGTTGCCAAACGGTGTCATTGAGGGCAAAGAACCAAGAGCCATATTTATGGCAGACCTGGCAATGAGGGCAAAGAACCAAGGGCCATATTTATGGCACAGTCAAGCAGCGCAGCACAGCAAGTTACCTTGTTGCGCTGTGCAGTGTGACAGGGAAAGGGCAGGAATGCACTGTATTTAAAAGGGTTTGGTGCATCCCTGCTTTTGTCCCTGCACTAGCACCATTTTAGCTGCCCAGCTCCAACACACACACCCTTGCACCATGGTGCATAGGTGCCTGCTTTGTAAGGAGGATTGTTTTTGTGAAGGGAAGGACACCTTCCTGCACAAAAACAATCCCCGGAGACATTTTCCTCTTTCTATACATAGCATAGCAGGAGTCCCAGATAAAATGTTGTTGAATGAATGAAGAACCTAGACCTTGGAGGTCCTTGAAGCATATACACAGACTTTTAAAGACAACACACTTTTTAATCAGAAGCCAATGTAAGGTTTGCAGATCTCCAAAGATTGAGACTTGTCTGGTCAGAATGAATAAGAGGCATGCTGCAGCATTCTGCAATATTTGGAGTTGCTGAATATCGGAACCAAGAAGTCATAGACACAGCGTGATAAAAATAATCAAGATGTCAGCCTACCACTGTTTTAAGGATGAAATAGTGAGCCTTCTTTGGAAGAAAAGGAAGACTTTTTCTTAGAAGCTTCAGAGAAAGAAAGTGTAACAATGTCACTTTCCCCACCTGAGCCTGAAACCCATTTCACTGCCTGTGCCAAAGACGGTCAGTGGCCCAGGATCTCTGGCCATCATCCTGAGGACTAGATAAAGGGGAAATCACTCAAAACAATAACTGCGGTTTTCTCCTAATTCAACTGTAGACAGTTTTTAGCCATGATTTAGCTACTGCCTTGAGTCCAAAATTACGATTAATGTGGATTTCATCCCTGTTGCCATCCAACCTAATAACACTCTTAGGGCCTCATTTCCTTATTTTTGGCAAGCCTTCCTGCTGCGCTGCCATGGGCTAAAGAAAAGGGCAGGAATGCCGTATGTATGAGATATGCAAAAACAACAATTTCTCGCCCTAAGTGCGCCAGGTATGCCCAGATGTGGGTCCTGGGCTCACTGTGCCACTGGAATCAAGCTATCCTGGCTGAAGAGGGGTGAAACCCCGAAACTGGTCCTAGGATGCTTGTTTCTGTCCAGGGAGGACCTGGCTTGGAAGTTCGGGCTGGACTGTTCCCATGAGGCACAGGGTCAAGACTGATTTGCATATGGCCAGGTCTAAACTGGGGTGGCATGGTGAGCAAAAGAATGATGGATTTAGCCCAGATCTCTTGACTGGGGGTGAATGTTTTGATTTGTTCTGCATTCCGTCCATCAATTGTGTGTCTTTTGCTTTCTCGCCCTAAGTGTGCCAGGTATGCCCAGACGTGGGTCCTGGGCTCACTGTGCCACTGGAATCAAGCTAACCTGGCTGAAGAGGGGTGAAACCCCGAAACCGGTCCTAGGATGCTTGTTTCTGGTCCAGGGAGGACCTGGCTTGGCAGTTCGGGCTGGACTGTTCCCATGAGGCACAGGGTCAAGACTGATTTGCATATGGCCAGGTCTAAACTGGGGTGGCATGGTGAGCAAAAGAATGATGGATTTAGCCCAGATCTCTTGACTGGGGGTGAATGTTTTGATTTGTTCTGCATTCCGTCCATCAATTGTGTGTCTTATGTATGAGATACGGCACATTCCTGTCCTCTTTTACTGCACTGGCACACAAATGGCTGCCTATCACCAACACAGGCACCCTTGCACCATGGTGGAAGGGTGCCTGCATTGAAATTAGGTTTTTTTTGTTCAGGAAGGGACATCTTCCTTCACAGAAGCAACCGTTGGGGAGGCAGAGGCTTTTGACGCATTCCCAGGGTTACAGCTAGTTGTAAATTTGGGAATGTGTCAAATGCCATGGGTGTTATGTGGGAACACCCACTGTAATGCTCATGGCATGCCTCCCTATCGCAGTGTGAGGCAACCCAGCGACTTGCGCTGCGTTGCCTCACACCATATCTATGAAGCCATAAAAAGCCATGCAGGGTGGCTTAAAGTGGCCTCATAGATAGGGCTCTGCAGTGTGCTCCGCCGAAGAATCATTGAAAGTGACGTTCTAGCAGAGCAAATAATATCAGCTGCAGAACACATACATGGAAGGGGTACACTTACATCATTGATGCATCAGATCATGGCCACCATGGAGATAGGTGGGTCTCGTGGCCCACTTCCAGTGCTCTAGTTCACTCTTGGCACCTTAAAAGTTGGGAGAGGAGGCACCATTGGATAGGGGAAAGTCTCCCCCATTCCTGATGCATTCCTGCTCTGGGATCTATCACTAGGTCAGCTATTTGTTTTTTGAGGATCATTCACCAGCATAGGGGCTCACACTCACTTGAGGGGATTTAAATATTTTATTTTAGCATCTTCGTCTCACTGGGGTGGCCGAGGAGTCCCTAGGCCCCTGCTCAACTCATAGAAGGGGAAATGCTTGGTGGAAATTATGTTTTGGACTTTTTGACACTGGCAGTTTTGTGCAGATATTTGCACAAGGTAGCCACCTCTAGAAACAGGAGAATGTCTCCTTCCCAATGATGCCCTTCTTCTTCTTTGTATTCCTACTAATGGATTGTCGCTGGGGTCACAGCCCCTGAGAATGAAACCACCAATAGCCGTCAAGGACTTGTTTTTTGAGGGTGGGTGTCCCCTTGTGTAGCGGCCTACCCCCCTGGGGCATATACTTATTTTAGAACATTCCATTCCCTGCGAGGGCCAGTCAGGCCCCCACCACTCTGATCAGTCCCCTATGGCATGGCAAAAACTTGGTGGCTCATCGGGTCCCTAAAACCCTGATCGGTGTCCAGGGGAAGGAAAAATGCAAACATGCATGGCAGCCCTTTTGCTTTAGAAATGTTGGCTCCTATGGGCTATGTGTCATCCTTGAGTGGGTATCTCCACAAGAAAAGCACTGATGGAAAGGGTAGAGTGTGCAATAGTGCCCCTGTTCTATGATTTCATTCTCAGGATTGCAGTTGGGCCTTCGATCCCTAAGCAAGGATGCACAAGGGATTTGTTGTTTCTGTGGTCCACCCACCATTCCATGGGGCTGACCTGGTGGTGACCCCATCACCCTCCACTGAAGGATATATGGAATATTGCTTTTGTAATTGTATTTCAGTTTGCCTTGATATGTATGTTGCAAATTGAAGTATTTATTTGCCTTCTCCTGTAGGTTGCTCTTTACAGGTCTCTCCCAGTTTTTTTGCCCCCTCTATACCCCATTCTCTCTTTAACTGCATTGCATTGCCTTCCCACAATTTACTCATATCAGACACAATGCATTCTCAGTTCAGTGATATTAATACGATTACCTCTGCATTCTACCTATCACACAGTATATAATTAAAAACTTTTAGGTAGCAAACAGACACGAAATTCAGATAATGGATGAGGGTTCAGAGGTCAATACTGTTACTTAGACTGCATTGGAGGGAGAGGATCATGGATAAGAATCTGAAAGTGAGTTTTCAGTTGCTGGAGTTCCATCGGGTGATGAATCCATCTTCCATGATTCTGAAGAAATGGCCTTGCAGCACATTAAGTCTGTTGTGATTTCACAGAGCATAGGAAGAGTGGTCACTTGGTAAAACCCTACTAGATCCTAGCCACAAATTCCTACTTTCACTGAAGATGCTGGATGTAAGGTCAATACTGAATTGTTTTTGCCTGTGGGCTACTTCCTTCTTTTTGTTGATGACATGTTTCTTGAGGAAATAAAGCAGCAAACAAGTTTGGGGTATATTCACAAGAACGTGTGATAACTACCGCAAGAGTAGCGTAACGCAACTTTCAATAACGCAGCCTATCACGGGAAAATAACCCTGTGTCAACGTGGAATTCACAAGGCGGTAGCATGTGATAGCCTGCCGAAACCGCGGACAAAGTCTGCGATACAACCACCACGATGGATATAAAAACACAAACCACAACACCAAAAAACACGCGATGGGCCAAATCGCGATAATAAAACAGTGACAACCAGCGCGAGGACAGCAATACTCACGCGCAATGCGGGAAAAAGCACAAGAACAGTATACGGAAAATGCCACAGAACAAAACACATCAACAGCGGAGTACCACGGATGCACCCTGGCCAACTGCAGAGGACAACATGCACACCACAACATCCACGCACCGTGGAAGAACAGAACCCACAGGCACACCACTTGAAAGAGACCAGTGGCAGACAAATCAGAGCCGCAGGAGCGACACACCCACCGTGCAGCATACGCACATAAGCAGAAGTGCACCCGGACAGTGACAACATCCCGGTACAAACAGCAACACCTCCACAACTGAACACAGGACACAACTGGATCGGAAAATGCGCACAACCTGGGAAATCACACCTGAAACCCCAGGGACATGTAACATGACAATGTACAATTCCAACCTGTGACCTGCAAACATGTTTTATTCACACATGCAGTGCAATTGGACATCCACTACTGTCCCATGAATGCCACGGAGGGTCACAATGTGACGTGCTCATGAGAAGTAAGTGTCAATGATGGAGTCCCTACGGGCCATTCCTGCTGCAGCTGCAGTGGGATGTGGGCCACCTGCCCCATCACCACCATCATCGTCCGGTACCTCTGGAACTGGGATCCATGGGGCCCTGGTGCGAACACAGATGTTGTGCAAAACACAACATGCAACGATCATCTTGCACACGACGTCCGGGCTGTACAGGAGCTTCCCACCAGTGCCGTCCAGGCACCTGAAACGTGACTTCAACACGCCAAATGTGCGTTCAACGATGCCCCTGGTGCGTATGTGGGCCGCATTGTACTGCCTCTGGGCGGGTGTGTTCGGGTCCCGGAGGGTGTCATCATCCAAGGGCAGAGTGCATATCCTTGATCACCTGTGACAGTGTAGGGAGAAAAGAGTCAATACTTGGTTCGGCAGGACGTGATGGCAGGCCCACCAATCCAGTGATGCCTGTGCTGGCTGTGTGGGGGGTGAGTGTAAGCCAGCCCTCAGGGAGTAGCATGTGCTGGCAACTACACCAACAGTAATCAGGCACACAGACATGCAATTTCTGAACTACAAGGGGGGATGACTCGAGTCGCACAGGGCTAGTCGCCCCGGATGCACAGCGGCCGACACGGGCCCACCACCACGGGACGCTGACCTGCGGGAGACCGGGGTAGGGTCATGGGGGCAGAGCAGTGCCTCACATGTGTCATGGCCGCATTCCGCATCTCCACACGTTCAGCTGTTGTGTGGCTGTGGTGCCATGTGGAGTCTGTATTGGGTGCAGGGGTAGCCCAGGATGACCATGGAGTGGTGTAGTCGTGTCTGGTAGGGGGTCGTGTAGTTTAACATGTCGGATGTGGTTAGGTCACGTGTGCATCCCCACAGTTGTGCCTTGTGCGTTGGTGGCTGTGGGATGTGTGGTGTGTTGAGTTGGTACTTACCAACGAGCAGTCCCGTTCCATATGTGCCATCCTGGAAGCGCTGGTTGATGATGGACTGTCGGAAGATGAAGGAATCATGCACACTGCCTGGGTAGTTGGCGACGACATTGGTGAACATTCCCCGGTGGTCCACTATTGCCTGCACATTGATGGAATGCGTGTGCTTCCTGTTGCGGTAGTGGTGTGCAGTATCCGCAGGGGGCACAAGTGGGACATGTGTGCAGTCGATTGCCCCCAACACGGCCGGGAATCCGGCTATGGCCTAGAAGCCTTGCTTAGTCTCCAGCTGTTCCTGCGCAGTGTTGGGGAAGTGAAGGTACTGGGGTATGAAGCTGAGGATGGCATCCAGGACGGGTGTGATGAACTTTGATAGGGCTGGCTGTGAGACCCCTACGACTCTGGCAGTTGTTGGTTGGAAGGTCTCAGAGGCCAACAGGTGCAGCACTGCCAGCAGCTTTGTCTGCGGAGGGATGTTTGTTCTCCGCTGTGTTGGGACCATCAGCCTTTGGGCAATGTGGGTCAGGATGCGGAGGATGGTTGTCCTTTTGAGCCTGTAGTGGGCAATGACTTCCGCGGGCGTTAGGTCTGTGAGAGTGGTGCGTTTACGGTAGCTCCACTGTCTTGCTCTACGCTGCCTCTGTGGTGGTCCGGGGGGGGAGCGGGTCTGGGTCTTGGGAGGGGTGGTGGTCCAGGGGGTGGTGGCAGGGGGTGTTGTGGCCCTGTTGGGGCTCCGAGCTGCATGTAGTGTAGCTCCATGGCGTCGTTTGTTCTTCGGGTATGGCTGTGTGCGGGACTCCATTGCCTACTGCAGGTGGACGTCCTTCTTTACACCTGCTTGAGGCAGGTGTTAAATACCTGCGGCTACCGCACCTCATCGCCTGTTTTGTGTTCTTAACGCCGATGTGGCTGGTCGTTGTGAATGTTGAGGTGTGATGTTGTCTCGGCTTTTCACACGGGAACGCCTACTCTGCATCTCATTAGCGATATTTGCTAGGGTCCTCTGTGGCGATGTTTTTTGCGGCTGCTATCGCGGGTAAACTGGTGCTGTGGGCTGTTAACACCGGCTTGTGAATGGGAGGGTAAATTTATCACGACTTTGGCTGCGATGAAGTGCCGTTAATTCGGCGATGGCTCCTTGTGAATATGCCCCTTTGTGTGCTAACAGTTGTTGATTTAGAAAGGAGGCACTCTGGCACCTTATTCTAAGGCACACCTGTGAACTCATATTTTACATGGGATTTGGAAAAAATGGTGCATTACACCGCTCATGGAATTATTGCACAAACCGTCAGTACAGCCTTACTGATCTTGCATGGTTTGGGCAGTCAATAGCTTCTCATCTGTCATGAACAAAGATTGCTTTTTGATTCTGTAGCATGTGCTGCTTTTCAGCGATAATGCAGCATTGACACAGCACTGTCTAGACCATGAGAGGTAGTCAAAACTTTGGCCTGTTGTGGAACATTTGTCTAACAAATTTCCAGTGATGCATATTGACGAGTCTTTAAGGCTTTACAATGTGCAACTGCTGTTCCTGCAATATGTACCAAGCAAAAAAGCTTATCACAGCAAAACACTGTACATGTTCTATGAGAGCTCTACTGGTTATGCAAACAGCCAGAGAGTGTTGACTGGGAAGGACTCCAGCATAAATCCTGCAGGTTGCCCTTCCACAGTAGAAATTAGTGAAAAGAATGTATGGGATCTTGTTCAGTAAGTTTTCATGAAGGTCATAACCTTTATGTTGTTTCACGCATCCAGCTGAAGTGCGCTATACATCGCTGAAACTTTGGCTTATGGTACAATTCGAAGTCACCGCAAAGGCGTGCCTCAGGAGTCAGTTTATAAAAGCACCTAAAGGTCAATGCACTGCATTGCTTTGCAATGGACTGCTAGCCGTTTAATTCTTAGACAGGTGTCAAGTATGCATTAACTACTACTCTTGATGAGAGCACTTCTTCAGTCACGGTTTGGGTCAGTTGGCAGAAACACACAAGCCCAACTGTATATTTGATTATAGCAAGTGCATGGGTGGAGTTGATAAAACTGACCAGTTACTTCAATCATTTAATGAGACTCATAAAACTTGCACATGGAATAAGAATTTGACTATTCACCTGATTTGGTAGCTTACAATGTGTATTCTGTCTATTGTCAGACCACCAGGGGAAGATTGATGTCCTTCCTTGACTTTAAGTTTGCTGTTATTGTTCGTCTTACTGCTGTAGACTTCTACTTCATCTGTTTTGGAAGAGTAAACCATGTCACATATGCAGAGTTTGTACATGTCAAGGAAAGAGGGTGGTGATTGGTTCTACCAACGCCAGTGCCTATCTCAACCAGGCCTGTACATTTCAACTTACTTCTATTCATGTCATATGAAAATGAAGCTCTGGGAAATTGACTGAAGTGGAGTAGTCAATTTAAGAGTTAGTAGTGGCTTTAAATGGCCGTGCATGTATATGTAACTTCCATGGCCCATTACTTGATTTGTGTATGCAGTCTTTGAAATTGTTCCATCTCAGTTAGAAAAGTGTAGTGGAGGGGAACGCCAGTAATTCCAGGAAACGCTGGTCGAGTCCAAAACTACTTTTATTAGTAGATAACAGGAAAAAGTAATATGCAAGACGGAGCCCACGGCATGAGCAGTTACAGGAGCAGGAACCAAACAGCAACTGACTGGGCTAGAACATAATAGCTAATGACATAACAGAGTTCTAAACAATACATTCTAGTAAATTAAAGAAACAGTAAGATACAGTAAAGAATACTGAATACCACATACCCCCCCCATATAATGCAAAAAAAACTTTAATACAAAACATAATCATGAAATTTGACAGGCATTCTACAAACTCGTTGATCTTGTGCAGATGTCACAGCTAGTGAAGTACAAGAACGAGTAGGTGAAGCAATATTTGAGCAACTTGGAGAACCAATTGAAGTAGAGTCAGAGTTAACATTAGTTGCATTAGAGAAGTTTATGATGTCAAAACCAGGTCCAAAAGTAAAATCAGAATCATCTTCAATAGACCTGTTGGCATAAACTTTGTTGAATATACTAACTTGATTATCAGTGAGTTTTACAACATTGTTCTTATTCCACCAACCTCTGTTTTCTAAGAGGACAGAAGGTTTGGTGACCCTGACAACCCGTACAGGTAGTGAGAACTTAGATTGGTCCTTGCAAACTTTGTAGGGTTTTTTGATGAGGACCCAATCGTTAGTTTTGATATCAGGGCCAAGTGATGTAGAAAACCTATCATAAATCCATTTTTGCAGTGATTGCTTTGCAGCAACTCTAGTTTTAATCATTTGGGGATCCACTAATGTGCTCCTCTTGTGATGTAAAGCAGAACCTACAGCCAAATCAGTGAACCATTGTGGCATGAGCTTGGATCTAGCTTCCCTGCCCCTGAGAGCCTTGAAAGGTGTAACACCAGTGGTGGAATGAGGTGTTGTTAATTAAGCCCAAACTTTGGTTTGCAAAAAATCACGTACATCAAGATTGGCTGCAATAGCGGTTTGAACTCCTTCTTTAAGAAACCGATTGGCCCTGTCAACTAGTCCATTAGAAGAAGGACTATATAGTGCAACTTGGCAATGTTTTATCTCGGAACTTTCCAGGAATCTGGTGACTTGATGGGAAAGGAAAGGTTGGCCATTGTCAGTGACAACGCAATTGGGAGTACCTTCAACCTCGAAAATACTTTGAAGGAAACAAACAACTGTGGAAGAGTTGGCTGCCTGTACAAATGAATAATATATCCATTTAGAATGATAGTCAATGGCAACCAGACAGTACCTCTTGTCTGTGGGTAATAAATTAAAAGGTCCTGAAAAGTCCAAAGCGATTTTGTCCCAAGGGGAATCAGGGAATGGAACTGGAAATAAAGGTTTCTTGTTGGTTTTCCAATGTTTGTCGGAAACTATACAACTAGGGCAATTGTTTATGAAAGAAGCCACTTGTGTGTCTAAACCTGGCCACCAGTAAATGTCTTTTAATTTTTTGCAGGTAGCAGAAATATCTAAATGGCCTTCATGGCCAATATTGATGATCCTCTCTCTGAGAGAAGTGGGAGGTACAAACAAACCATTTCTCACACAAACTCCATTTTCAAAAGACAATTCTTCACTAATTTGTGCAAAGCACTTTACATCGTGGCTCAAATTTTTATTAGCAGGCCATTTGCTCTTAATGAAAACTTCCACCTTCTTGAGAGTCTCATCAAGTGCCATGGCAGATGCCCATTCGTCCTGTGAAATGCTGCCATTGCACATAGAAACAGCATCTATAAGACCAACCACACAATCTTTGTGGACATCATTTTCACCTTCACTGCAATGAGGGAGAGGCATGCGAGAGAGGCAATCAGCCTGGATGTTTTTACCCCCTTGAATATATTTTATAATGAGATTATATTCCTGTAATTTTGAGAGTAACCTGACTAGCCTTGCAGAGGATTTGCCCAGACCATTGCCCGACAATAAAGAAACCAAAGGTTTGTGATCAGTAAAAATCTCACATTGAGTTCCCCAAATATATGTTTTGAATTTCTGAACTGTCCAGACAATGGCAAGGGCCTCCCGTTCAATCGTGCTTTAATTGCATTCAGTGGGTGTCAGAGCACGAGAGGCAAAGGCAATGGTGTTTTCTTTGCCATCAACCCATTGTCCAAAAACTGCCCCAAGGCCTTTCTGGCTGGCATCCACGGACACGAAAGAACTGGCATTAGAAACAAAAGGATGTAACGCGGGAGCATTGATAACTAAAATTTTGATTTTCTCAAAAGTATCACATAGAATGTCAGTCCATTCAAATTTGGTACCCTTCTTGAGAAGGCACCTTAGTGGTTGAACTAATTGTGCGTAACCAGGTACGAATCTGGCATAGTATTCGCAAAGGCCAAGAAACGAACGTAAGGAATCTTTGTCATAAGGAGGAAGGGCATTGCGTATTGCTTCTACATTGCAAAATTTGGGTTTGATGCCTTTGTTCGAGATGGTGTGCCCCAGATATTCAACTTCATTAACAAGTAATTTACATTTATTAGCTTTTACCGTCATGCCTTTGTCTTGTAAAATGCTTAGTACTTTGTTAAGTGTTTGTAAATGTTCTTCCTTAGTTTCTGTGTGGATTAAGATATCATCTTGGAATGCCTGCACTTGGGAAAAATCACAAAATAGATTGTCCATGAGTTTTTGAAAAACACTCGCGGCTGAAGCGAGGCCGAAAGGTAGTCTCAGATATTTAAAAGCCCCGAAAGGTGTTACGAAGGCAGTGAGTGATTGACAGTTTGAGGAAAGTTGAATTTGGTGGTAGGTAGAGTGTAAGTCTATAGTGGAAAAAAACTTTGATTTACCAACATTAGCTAACATTTCGGGTATGAGAGGTAGAGGGTGACAATCAACCAGGATGTTTTGATTAACAGATCTTAAATCCACACATAGCCTCAAGTCCCCAGTCTTTTTTTTCCGTAAAACGACTGGAGAAATCCATTCTGATGAATCTATAGGAGAAATGATACCCTCAGTTTGGAGGTCGTTAAGTAGAGACTTTAAATCCTCTCTGATGCTAAGAGGTACAGGTCTAACCTTATGTATTATAGGAACAGCATTTTTCTTTAACATAATGGTGTGTTCGTAACCTTTGACAGTGCCGACAGAATTTTTAAATACATTATGAAAAGATTTTAACAGGTCTTCAACAATTGAGTCTGGTTGACTGACAGATAGAATACTTGAAGGCAGATCACCTAAAATAATTGGAGGATCTTGGCCAGGGCGTAGGATGATACCCAGAAGATCAAGGTCCTTCCAACCAATGATGTCTCTTCCTTTGATGGCTACATAAATTTTAGTCTTAACAGATCTACCAAGACACTCCAATTTGTCCCAAAAATAACCCAGGAGATCAATGTCTTGTTCCCCGAAGGCTTTGGAGTTGATATCAGGAGTAAGCAGTGGCATGTTGTTAGACCAAAATTTATAAAATGTTTTATCTGCTAGAATAGTAACCGGAGCACCTGAATCAGCCATAGCTAAAATGGTTCTACCGTCAATAGAAATGTCAACTAAGGGCCCTTTAATGGGTTTGTCTGAAAATTCAGGGATTTCGACTGTAACTAAAATATTGGCAAATTGAGAGGTACAATCTTGGACGTCAGGAGTGTCCAAAGAAATGCTTGAAACTTTAACCCTGCTTGATGATGTTGTATACATACCACTCCTACATACCCCTTGAAAGTGACCAAATTTCTGACATTTAGTACATTTTTTTCCTAAGGCTGGACAGCTGGGATTGTTTCCTATGTGGTTCCTAGAACCACATCGAAAACAAAGCAATTGGCCTCTTGGCGGTTGATTTTTGTAAGGTCTTTTGTTGAAAGTTTGTTTAGTATTTATAGCACATACAGTATTGTCATCAGAAACCAAACTTACATTGGAAGGAATTGCAGACTGAGTGGGAAGAAGCGCAGTTTGGATAGAATGACTAGACAAAACTTTAGATGTGACAATCGATCTTTCAATGCTTTTAGCAATGTCAACTGTTTCAGCCAAGGTGGGATTAGGAGAGGTGAGGAGGCGCTCTTGGATCTTCTTGGAATGACAATAGAAGACAAACTGATCCCTTATGTAAATATCCACATTGGGGCCAAAATCACACTTCTCAGCTAAAACCCTCAAAGTTGCTATATAGTCTTCCACAGACTCCTCAGAAGATTGCTTACACATGGCGAAATTAAATCTCTCTAGTAGGACACTTGTAGAGTCAGAATACTGTTTGGCCATGCGTAATTTAGCTTCGATGAAAACATTCCATACAGTATCTTCAGATACTGGAGGAGGATAGCGTGGTAAATTGTCAAAAACCCTGCGACCAGCTGTGCCTAGATGATTTATTAGCAAAGCTAATTTCCTCGAAGGAGAGTAACCATCAGCATCGATGGCAGTGAGGTAATTTTCAAAGTCTCTAAGCCATTCTGACCACTTTAAATCAGGCTTGCCAGGTTTTGACAAGAAAGGTGCTGGCTGAATGACTCCCTGGCTGGATGCCATTATGAATGAAGTATTTGTACTGAATGAAACTAGCAGTAAAACGCTGAGAACGTGCCACACAAATGTAAATATTATAAATGAAAAGTATAATAACGTGTGAGCAACTGAAAATACAACAAAATTGTGAAATATGCGATATTGACTCACTAGTAAGTAGAATAGGCACAGAAAGGTGTGCGAATCACCGTGTGTGGCACTACGAAAGATCCATGTAGAAAGACGACAGCACGTAGTAAACTGACTGTGGTGTGCGAATCACCGGTGGCAGTGTCGCACTTGGTAGAAGCAGGCAAATGAAGTAATTAGCAAATGGTGTGCGAATCACCGATCATAGCGTCCCACAAGCATATGGTGTCCGAAATACTGATCGTAGCGTCGCACAACTGAAAAGTTGATAGCCGTTGAGAAATGAACGTAATGGTCCAATTTCTGACTCACCCAAAATGGCGCTATGCGTGTGACGTCAAGGCGTCTCCCAGGATGCATAGCGGCAGCTTTCTTCCGGTGACATCAGAAGAGGCAGCAGGGAGAACGAAATGGACGACGAAGTTCCAAAGGAATCTGGAACAAGGAGGTAGGCGCGCGCCAGGCAAGCGACTTGTAAAATGGGTGTGCGCGACCCAACGGACAGAAAGCTTGCGTCAAGGAGAAATTGGCGAAATTTGACCCACCTCGAAATTATGTCCCAAGAGGTCGTCAAGGTGCCGGATAAACAGTAGGGCAGTCCGGTGGGCTCCAGTAGGGATGCAGGACGGCGTAGAATAGGCGAATGAAAAATTACCCCACTCCTGGTACCAATATGTAGTGGAGGGGAACGCCAGTAATTCCAGAAACGCTGGTCGAGTCCAAAACTACTTTTATTAGTAGATAACAGGAAAAAGTAATATGCAAGACGGAGCCCACGGCATGAGCAGTTACAGGAGCAGGAACCAAACAGCAACTGACTAGGCTAGAACATAATAGCTAATGACATAACAGAGTTCTAAACAATACATTCTAGTAAATTAAAGAAACAGTAAGATACAGTAAAGAATACTGAATACCACAAAAAGCTTTCTAATACGTCTAACCCAAAGAGTTACCATAATACTTAACTGTTTTTCTTCCTACATTAGATATAAGTCTTTGGGGCCGATTCTGATGCGGGTTGGAAAAGCTTCCCGACCGAATCGGTTGGGAAATGGTGTCCGACCCACTCGGATCGGGAAAGTCCGACCGGCGGAGTAGGATGCATCCGGATGCTTCCAGATACGATTTGGTTGAACTCCCATTGACTTCAATGGGAACATTTGTTCCTAACCGCATCAGAATTGGGCCCTCGGTCGGGAAGACACGTTCCCGATCCGATTTGGAAGGAGCAAATGCCGTTAGGAGGCCTTCCTAACCGCATCAGAATCAGGCCCTCAATCGGGAAGCTTTTCCAACCCGCATCAGAATCGGGCCCATAATGTCTTCACAGACTACTATAGTAAATAGGTACATATTGGTCATACTTGTGGCCTGGTTGCTACCTCCACCCTCCTTCAAACTGTGGTAGATTTTCCGTCCGCCCTATCACAAGAGCCATATAACACAATAGGAAGTTCCCGGAAGCTAGAAGGCAGGATCTGATGAAAAAACATCACATGATGTGTAGGCGAGGCTCTACCTTCTTTATCAATTTTGAAAATGGTACCCCAGTTGTGTGGCTGGGCCTATCACCTGTGACAGGAAAGGCTCTAAAACTCAACACAGAAACATGAAGGTATTGCCTTTCAAACTGATTTGTGGCTTTAGCCAGAGTATGATGTTTTCAGGGCATTTTGAGTAAGAAAACGTAGAGTGACCCATACAAATCACACCACTCTTTACTCCCCTTGGTTTCTAGTGTTTAGAAATATCTAGGTTTGGTAGGTTTTCCTAGGTGCCAGCCAAGCCCGGGCCAAATTAAGCAGTTACCTACATTGCTAGCAAGGGTTAAAGCCAAATTCTTGATTTTTCTTTCTTGTGTTTCGGGGCCTCTCCTGTTGAAGGCACTAGGTCTAATTACATATCGGAGGTAACATTGTTATCAAGGTTACTGTCAGAATACAGAATAGTTGAATATTTATTATTATCAATTGAAATTATCTTAATTTCTGGCTAACAAATTAAGCAATTGAATGAGAAAGAACACATTTTTCAAAATTCTCTCTGAATCACATCATAATATGTGTAGACAATTAAGAGTTATATAAATGACAAGTATTCCTAAACTCAGCATCTAGGACACATTCCAGAATTGTATAGGTTTCTTTGATACTCATTCGTCAGATTTTACCAAATGAATAGAAGCATTGTCAATACACAATGAAAAATATTTATATGCTGCAGCTCCATTTTTAGCTCTGGGTATCACATATTTATGGGCAATCAATAAACTCTATATATCCTTGTGACTAGAAGAGTCTAACAGATGTAGCGGTATATTTCTATTGCAAATTGGCCTTTGGGGGAAGAAATTACAAATAAAAAAGGTCACCTAGCAATATTTTTCCTACCTACTTTGTTTAGTTTATGATTTCAATGATTAGTTTCTTTAGGAAAACCATTAGTGCTCTACACAGCTGATGCTTGCTGAATTCAGACTTTGTTTACTTTTCAGAATAGCATAGCTTTCTTGATTTGCCCAAGTGTTTCATACCTGTTTTCACCACAGACAGAAGTAGGTAGAAACCACAAAACAAATGAAAAAATGACTACAATCTAGAAAATTGTAGAAAATGTGGTAAAAATTATTTTTTACTTCTCTACCTGTTCCCGAAAGCTGGGGAAAGGGTGATCTTAGAACAGCAAGCATTTGTTGTGGGCATTTTTAGAAAAAAAAACATGCACTATTTGTCAAAATTTCCCCCCACTCAAAAATTGCTAAAGTTTGCCTATTTTCTTGGGTCTCTCCGGTGAAATCAACAAACCCTGGGTAAATTTAGAATATTTGCATGTGAGTAAATAGGATGTAAATTTGTCCGGGACAGCTTTTTGTGGACAAAACGTTATAAAGCATCAGCATAAACAGTGCAAATATAACAAAAGCAGGCTCAGCATGGCAGAGGGAGGGGTTGGGAACCTCAGTACTTAAGGTGCTGGAGCAGAACCTTGAGGAACTCTGCAGATCAGCAGTCTGGCTTTTGATCTAAAGAGGGGCATGAATATTGTTTGGCTATTTCCCGTTAGCAGAGCTAAAATTCAGTCCAGCACCAACCCCCTCGGTCTGATCCTTTTGAGCCTCTCCACCAGTCTGTTACACACAGTGTCAAAGGATGAAGAAAGATCCAGGTGTTTAAAAGCAGCAATTCTGTCCTGATAAAAACCTCATCCACCTTTCATTTTGGAGTGCCACGAGCACTACTTCAGTTCCATGATAGCATGGAACCCAGCCTATGCTGAATTAAAAATGGAGTGAACTGTAATAATGTCTAGATGTTGGGTGAGAAGGAATGGACGAGCATCACTTGAACCGAGGGTGACTCCAATGACTTGCTGGCTTGCCTCCTGTTCTAAGTCTCAGGGTCATCAAAGTATCCAACTTATTCTGCTACAGCACATGGACTTTGCTTGCTGCAAGTCTTGCCCTGCCAAATGGTGCCGACTGAGTCCTGGGTCCTTGGAAGTGGGTATAAAGTGCTGCTACAAACAGAACTCACAAATCCTCATCAATGCCGGTGCTTCTTCACCTTTATGTGAGTTGGAACTAGTGTATCCTTGTCACAGCGTTGAGCGGAACCAGCACATCACCTTCGGAATTAATCATCCCCTTACTGTGGGAGCAGCAGCCACACATCGCCTATGGAACTGGTGCCTCACACTAGTAACCGATGCATCACCGCCATTGCTTGGAGAATCTCATCGCATCTTGCCCAATGCGTGGTTCGACAATGACTGCATCTTCAACTTTGACGCAAACCTGGATCAAGGTACTGTTGTTCAGAGGGCCTAAGTGGATCGCTGTATCTGGCCCACGCTACATCGTGGTCAACCTGAACTTTAGAATTTGCCACAGTACGGTGCGTCCAGATATCCCATTTAAGCGCTCTTTTTGATTCCACGCGCTAATTTACATTTATTCTTAAAAATTCATATCTCGAATCCAAACTTGTTGGATTTTTGTTGTTTTGAGCTTGTTTTATTTATAAAATTATTCTCTATTATTGTAACCTGGCGTGGAGTCTTTTTGTGGTGTTTTCACTATGTTGCTGTTCGAAGTGTTGCACAAATAATTTACAAATTGCCTCTTAAGTTAAGCCTGACTGCTCTGTGCCAAGCTCCCTGAGGGTGAACACAGGATAATTTAGGGTGTGTTGTGACTTACCCTGACTAGGATTGTGGTTCCTGCTTGGACAGGGTGCATAACTCTGCCAACCAGAAACCTAATTTCTAACAGTTACAATGACCCCAGGAAAAGTTGATGATGTTTTTAGGCATTCCCAAAGCTGGAGCGTTTATGCTTTAGCTGTGGGCATGCAGTGATGCCTTGTGGTTGGTCTTATGACTGCATTATGTGGCTTGAGGAGTGTAAAAGAAAGACTCTAACACAATAATGTTGTTTTGACAGTAAATACTACCTTTCTCTTCACATCTAACATTGAATTCTGGGCCCCCATCCTTCTCACTCTTTACAGCAGTGTGTTTGAAACTCAAAAAGTCCCTTCGTCTTGACAAGGATCCATTCTGCATCCCATATATAACATTGGTGATCCAGGGCTGGTCACAATCTATAGACAGATTGCCCTATTGGATGCACAGGCCACATTTAATGCAAAGTTATTTCTAAAAGAACTGGAAGACTGGGCTGCAGCAACAAATGTAATCCCAAAAACTCAAAGTGGGTTTAGGGGTACAGCTAGAACACAGATAACATCCTGCCCCTCTCGATGCTAATGCATTAGTCAATAAAACATAGGAAATGCAACTTATTTGTCTGATTATTCGATTTCCGCATGGCTTTCGATGGTGTTGACTGCAATAAGCTCGCTAGATGGGGTATTCCATCACCATTACTTAGGGCTATCCAATCTTTGTATTGGAACACGTGGGTGAAGGTTAAATTGGCTCACAATAACCGTGTTATAAAGAAGATAATGAAAAACAAAGGCCTAGGTACTAGCACTTCTGCTTTTTATATCTGTATATTGCAGATTTACTAGATGCTATCAGGTTTGAGGTTACTCACCCCCAAAGCTAAACATCCTTTGCATGCAGATGATATGATTGTGCTTGATCACTCTTCCACAGGTGTTCAACATTCTTTATCAGCTTTTCAAAAATGTAACAAAACAATAAATTAACAATCAATGTCAGGAAATCAGCTGTTTTAGTGTTTAGCAGCAAACGTTGTAAAGTGAAAATCTGGCAAATAGGTAATACTTCTGATGGAGCAGGATTTCGCAAAAAAAAAACCTGCTCGGATTAACACCCCCATAAAACTTATTAACAGTATGTAGTGTAAACTAATAAGCAAACCACATGAACACGATGGAAACTGCTTTGCGCATGCGTGCCCTAATGCCGCATTTTACATTGCGCTGCTAAAGAAACGAAACTAATGCATGTTTAGGCCGCATTTCGCATTTACATCTGCATCTTGCTTTAAAAATAATGAATAATGCCGCTTTTTGCCTTAAGCTTTTGCTAGGAAAACATGTAACAGGGGATAGTGCAAAGGTGGGTGGTAAACAGTGAAAAGTGCATTTCTATGTAATTAATGAATGCTTATGTTTTATTTGCCGTAGTGAGCTGAAATGGGCCTCCATTATTCTTAAGTTAGCTGGATAGAGGAGGGGCTGGAAAATTGAGCGAGAATGACCTACCAAAGCAAACAGAAGTGCTGAGTGCCGCAAAGGAGGGACAAAAGTTCAAGGATGCTCTGCACAGAGTGCATTGTTTGTCTGCCAAAAGAAGAGACTGACCGTGGGATTCAAACTTCTTCCGCGGACAAAACTGAGAACTATATGAGAAAAGTAGTGAAATAGATACATGTATTAAACGTATGAACGAGTCAAAGCTTAGGTCATGAGAAGGGAAGTGGAACAATAGTCTATAGCAATTTAGAATGAAATCATGATGATGTGACCGACCACCTCCCAAATTGACCAATGAACTGTCGAGTTTCATAAATTGTTTCAACTAATGTGGGTTGGACATGTAGGTTTTAGGGTATAACTGGGGTGCCTTTAGGGGTGTGGTAGAGGATGCCTTAGCCTGAGCTCTGATCGAGTGTAGAGGAGAGAGGGTTGACGCGTCGCTGTCCGTCGGTTTGCAGAGAGGCCTAGTTGTTCCTGACCCTGTCCTGTCCCGTTCCTGAAATCTTTGTCTCTTGGCTCTATCTCAGGAGACCCCCACTACTCCCTTGGCCAGGGGGTTGGTATTTCACTGAATTCCTTTGGGTTTGTATTATCTTACTGACTCGTACTTTGCATAATTTAGTTGTTAACAGATTTTTGAGTCTGAAACTTATGTCTCTTCATCTATCCACTCTGTCATATGTATATTGTTTCGCATTATTTTGCTGAAAACTTATGTCTCTTCATCTATCCACTCCCTCATATGCATATTGTTAATTGTTGATGAGGTCTGACACTGATTGCATTGCTGATTGATTTTCTCTCCCTTATGTGAGATTCTTTGTTTGCATTGTGACCTATATACGATGAGCATAATCATTGATTTGAGATAAACTTTATAAACCTTACCGAGAGTCTGTGATTATTTAGCTGATTAGATAGTCAGTTAGTTCTATTATTACCATCAACTACTCAACTAATTGGTCCATCGACCGAGAGGAAAGAGAGTTGATCTATAAGTCTAGTTATGTATTTAGAATTGTTAAACATGAATCTGTAAGGGAAACAATTTTTCACATCTTTAAAACTTGACCCCTAGCGCATCAGGGATGTGGGTGAATGTGTATGGGCCATTGAATGTAATATTGATAAGTATTGATCCCTGATTAAATGTCGCGCTGGATCACTTCAATTGAGAAGCAACCAAAGTTTGCTTTGCTTTCACGTGCTCTGCGTCGCCTACACAGCAACCTTGAGGCACCATCGATTAAACCAATACTTGCAGCCCTCAATGCAAAACACCTCCTGTCTATGACATACGGGATTGTGTCATTCCTAGGTAAGTTGGGCACCTGGATAAATTACTACAATGCATACTATTGAGACATTTATTTCATCTTTCTAACTCTATCTGCAAGCAAAATTAAGGTTGCAATTCAATCTTCAGCGACCAGCATTGAAACTTATAACTCAATTCCTGATCTTTTGTTATGCAATAATCCGGCCTAAAGATCACACCTTGAGAAATGGTCTCTGGTATGCTCTCACATCTTCTAATATACGCAACAAACGCTGGCATTCTTATCTAAAAACTGACCTTATTACCCTGCAATTAGAAGAGTTATGGAATGCAGAAATTTCTGAGCTACTATTTAAACAAGTAGTAAGGAAACAGATAAAAGCCCTCTCAATGACACAGGACATGGAGACATTGCATAACAGGAAATATGCACGCTATATAACAGAGAGCTTCTCTGGAAAGTGATTATCCAATTACCTCTCCTGCCCTTTGGCCAAATCAGTGAGATTACGATTTATCAACATTTGTTTTCTATGAACTTCCTTAATGGAGTTCAGGCAAACATGGCCATCGTACAAAGTCTACTCAAAACAATGTTGTCTCTTCAATTACAAATTAGAATCATTGTGGCATATTGTTTGTATTCGCCCCGCACTTTTACCTGAGGGACGAAGATGGCGAAGACCGTTCTTCATCAAAAAGGAATGTTGCGGGTAATGTGGATGCACTGAAATATGCACTGAGCGAAGAGGACCTCCTGATGACAGAGAGCCTCGTTACATTTATGGAGAAAACTCTGGGGCATATGTACAAGCCCCTATCGCCACGGGAACGTCACTTTTTGTGACGTCCCCCTGGCGATAGGGGCCTTGCCTTGTACATAAGGCACCCTTTCACGCTATGGTTAGCGTGAAAGGGGCATGCACTGGGTGTTGTGGTGGGCGTTTCACCGCAACACCCATTGTATTTGACTCCCTCCTATGTACAAGGGTGGCGTACATAGGAGGCAGCGCCAAAATTAAGACCATGAAAGCCCTGGTCTTAAGTTGGCGTAACGAGGAGAAATGCATTATTTCTCCTTGTTTTTGCTTTTTCCATGTGTGCTGCCTTGTGCACTCTGGTGTAAGGGTGCCTGCCTTGGCGCTAAGTTGTTAAACTTAGCGCCATCGCAGGGGGCTGCACCACATTCTTGTAAATATGGTGCAGCCTTGCTTTTCCGAAGTGGCGGAGCGTGTCGTTAAGCCCAGGAGGCTAACGACAAGCTCCACCACTTCTATTGTACATATCCCCCACAGTCTTTCTTAAAGATTAAAGCACCCCAGTTTGCTTCAGGGAAATTTTATTGAATGGTCTATTCTATCTGGAGAAACCGTGTTTCTGCTTCCTTTTTAAGCATTCCCTCTCAAATATAGCAGAAATCAAAATTTGTTTATGTCAATGGGAGAGATTGTTTTTAGTGACAACGTTTGTATACTTTTATATTTTTTAGCTGTCTGTATTTTAGGGTTTCTTTTATGAATGGTTTCTCTTTCGGTAGGTGTTGCACTTTTTTGGTTTTGCCTATACCTGTTGATTTTGTAGAGAGCCAGGTATGGTACAATTGAGTTTCAGATAATTATTCATTGTGCAATTTTAATTAATTATAAAATAGACATTGAGAGATTGATTGATTGATATTCATGCTTTATTTAATTGTTTTATTGACAGACATTGCAATGATTGCCTGACTTTTTGACAAAGTCAATGGGCTTGTTTTTAAAATATTCTACCCCTCTTTTGAATATTTTACCCGTTGACAAAACCAATAGGCCTGCCTTTTATATATTGACAAACTTACATTAAAAAACAGAAATTCATTGTAGAAAACAAAGGTTAAAGTTTCAGTTCTAAAGGTTTAAGTAGCGTTAAAGTTAGATTAAAAAGTCAGTTACAACATATCATTTTAAACTAAAAAAATACACTGAATTTTACCAGTTAAAGTAAACTCAAGTAACTATAACTTGCGCCTTGAAGTAACTATAGCTCATACCCTCACCATGCACTGGTTGTACCCTCACGTATACCTCATGACATTACATGTTTAATGACAGCATTGATATCACTGATAGCATCTGAAATTGAATAATTTATGACAAAACTATGCATGGTGGGGACGCAAGTTATAGTTATTTCAGTTAACTATAACTGGTGAATTCCATTTTTTTTTAATTTAAAATATTAAGTTGTAACTGACATTGTCACCTACCTATAAAGTCATTTTAACCTCTGTTTTTTTCAGTGAATATATTCATATATACCAGTATACTCGTGCACACTACTTTGAAAATCATATATAGGTTCGGCTTGCGCACTGTCATAATTTCAACAAAAATCGAAATTTGTGAATACATATTCCATTGATTTTTTTACTCTGTCCCCAGGTTTCATTACAATTTATACAAAACTATTCTTTTTTTGACCATATTAGCAAGAAACATAGTTTTACTTTGAATACTCAAAATGAAAACGGGCCTAATTTAGTGTAAAATACCAGAGTTTCGTTATGTTGTCAATAGACTAACCTTTCCCATGGCTACCTAAGGGTCACATTCTTCTTGCCCACTTCCCTTAATTGGGATTGTCAATTAGTATCTAGGAGCTATCCACTTCCCTCAATGAAAGCGTTAATGAGGAAGTTGCCATATATCCCTCATCCGATAATGTCTTTGTCTGCCAAGCAACAGAAAGGAATACCATTAGTGAAGAGCACTTGGTGTTTGAAGCTTTCCCTACACCACGCTTTCCATGTAGAGCCTTTGATAAAAAAACACACACATATGAATAAAAATCTATCGAGATAATTGACAAGGGAAGACATGATTAGTATATCAACCATTCTGTTCTTTTCTAATGATTTAATTTTCTTTAGATATTTTGAGCATAATGTGTGGTAAGTACATATTTAAGTGATCTTTCATTCGGATTTCAAGTAAAGTTCTTTGGGAAATTATTACTATGCCATTTTAAATACTGTTCTTTTTTTGGTTTACTTAAGATAAACAAAGAATATTCTGCTTTTAAACTGGTCTCAGCATGTTAAGGTTTATAATACTGATCTTAAATCTTAGGTTTTGAGTTAGCCTGTAGTAGGAAAGGGTGCCGGAGAGGTAGTTGCATTGATTTTTAAGGGGAGGTTGTTGCAGGCAATCATATCCACTTCTTTGAGTGTCAGTAGCATTAGTATTACCATATTTGTTGCGGATGGACAGCTTGTTGTAGATATTAAGAGGTGGGAGAACACCTATGAAGATGGTAATGTTCTGTTGATGAAAATGAAGATTTTGTGAAGTTATATAAATAAATATTAGCAGAGACCCATTAGTAGACCATTACTACATCCCATAACTTTTGAGTTGATGAGAGTTTTAGCTGCGTTGAAAGTGATGTGTTTGCAGATCGTGCCTCAATGGACCGAAGAGACCCCAAACGTTTCTGTAGTGAATCAAAACTCCAGAGAGGGGAAGCATATTGGAAATGTTAAAGAGATGGGTGCCAATGAGGAGGGAACTTATATGATCTCAGATTTACAGGAACATAGCATGTGTGACCATAAAGCCATCCTGTCAGGTGGTGGTGAGACTGCCCAAGATGGTAAGAGAACCCAAATAAACAGGTTTTTGACCAGACCTATGGTTTGATGCCTTCCCACAGCACCACAATAACGAACCAAAGAGTATGGCTTTCATTTCATTAAATGTTGGTGAAGAGCACTAGATAGAGATCTCCGTATCCACACCTTAGTCCTATGTCAAACTGCTTTGGTCTGCCAAAAGCGAGTTGGCGCTGCTTTGATCCATTTATGCGGAAGAGACACTACTTTCCTTCATAGACCTGTGAAAACATATAGTTCGACATGAAATGCCAATTGAGCTTGAGGATGAAGGCATTATAAGGACCGAAGCAGCTGATTGATCACACTGTTGTAGGGTAAAAATGTTGGGCCTTACACTACTTTACTTCAGAACAGATTTTTCAAGAATAACCTCAGCTACCCTTTCCTAACTCCCCTTAGGTCCGCCAATGGATCTTGTTCTGTGCTGAAAGGGACTAGAATATTTAGGGTATTATCATATGAGGACCTGGAATAAGATAATAGTTAGCATCTATTCATTACCAAATGGTCTTGCTTCAGGCATAAATGTTCAGATCAAATTAATTTGGAAACAGAAAACTTGACCACAACAAATGAATGAAACAGATTCAGCAGAATGATAATCTCAGTTGGTATCTTTTTTTTTTTTTTTTAATCTGTTTATTAGGCAGCTTGTAGCAACAAATAAGCAACAGCCCAATGTGGGGCTACAATGCACATTAAACTTTAGCCAATACAAGCCATTTTAAAGATGAATCAGCAGTCAACAGTTACATATGCACTTGAAGCAGAAGCACTGTAATAACATTATACAGTCCTAACTTCCTTCCCTTATACTAACCTCCCCAAAGAACCCATCCCCCCCAACCCCCCAACAAAGTGGCTTGCAGTACATTGCACAGCGATGACACAGCATTGCACAGAATGCACTCTAGTAGGTGACAGATAACACTGATAGCGTGGTCCGCATCTTCAAAGGAATGAACTCTCAGGGAACATAAACAGTGCACTATAAATTACAATAGATTTGGTTGAGTATGCAGATAATTCGTAAGGGGCGCCCAAAAGTCCTTGGGGCGCGAGGATTCAGGTAATTCCTCGGCATATATCTCCAATTGGTCTCTGCAATTAACCAAATCCCGGATCCAACTTTTGACAGTGGGAGTAGTTTTTGCCCCCCAGCAAAGTGCTATGGACCTCTTTGCAAATAAAGTAGAGACAGCAACTACCCGCCTGTTACATGGTTTCAACTTTTTTACAAAGCCTAGCAGGCAGAGTTCCGGCTCACATCGTAACTGTTCCAATACAATCTCTGTAAGAATATGAACAACCTTGAACCAGAAAGCGGAGATTCCAGGACAGGTCCAGGACATGTGAAAAAAATCAGCGCCAGCCTGCCCACACCTTACACAATTAGCATTTTCACGCAAACCATACTTATGAAGTTGCAATGGGGTATAGTAAAATTGGTGCAAATATTTGAAATGAATCAACCTCAAATTACAATTTGCCGTGAGGTGACCTGTCAACGCGCAGCAGTCCTTCCACATTTCAAGTGTGAGTGCAGTACCCAGTACACGCTGCCATCTACAATAAGATGGATGTTCCTCAATCTCTTTCTCCCGCAATGAGGCATTATATAATTTGGTAATGAGGCCTTTCCGTCCCTCCCCTCCCAGCATGTGCTGCAGCGCCTGCAAGGCAACCGGCTCTGCCGGATAGTCCGGATAAACAGATTTTATAGCTTGTCGCACTCTTACATAAGTGAAGCCTAGCATCGACCCTCGATCCGTGGAGCCCTGTATTTCCTTCAGTGTCTTGAATCGACCTTGTGTGTAGAGATCCCCTAGAGTGGATATACCAACTGACGCTAGTGCCTTCAGCACCGGTGCCTCCCTTGCCGCAGAAATGCCCGGGTGAGAAGCCAGGGGTAACTTCTGGGCATAAATATACGAAAGTCCTGCCCGCTTAGCTAGCATTTTCCAGGCCCAAGCAGTGCATAGCACTGGATTTATTTCTGTCCTAGGGCCCCCCGATCCTCCAGAGAGGGTCGCTGCCTGTAAGGGCATAGGTCGGATAGCATCTGCTTCAATCGCAAGATGAGATAAAAATTGCATCGGGTAGTGCCAATAATGTGCAAATTGCGCCTGAGCGCATCAATAATAAAGATAGAAATCTGGAGCTTCAAATCCGCCCCGTTCAAATGGTTGCACCAACACCTCCCAACTACATCTAGGCTTTTTCCCGGCCCACACAAAGGTAAGTAGTGCTGATTGTAATGTCTGAAAGAAGGCTATGTTCAATTTAATGGGTACATTAACAAAGAAGTAGAGCAGCTTAGGTAGAAATGTCATTTTAACGACCGCAAGCCGATCTGCAAAAGAGAGCGGCAAGTGTGCCCATCTCTCCGCCTTCTCAGTTACATGTATGATGGTCCGGCCATAGTTCTCCGTAATCACCCTTGCAGGGTCCCTGTGCAGCCAGACCCCGAGATACTTTACCGGTTCCTGAGTCCACGTCAGAGGGAAATCTAGGTCTATTTCTTTGGTGCTAGCTGTCAATGGAAATACCACAGACTTTGACCAGTTAATTCCTAGACCAGAGTAGCGCTCAAATTTCACGTAGTCCCGCAATATGGCCGGTAGATAAACGGCAGGTTTCCTGATATATAACATCATATCATCAGCGTATAACGAAACCACAAGTGGTCTTTGCCTGAATCGTAATGCCGCGTGCGCATGTAGCTGTCTAATCTTGCACGCTAAAGGTTCCAAAGCCAGCGAGAAAAGCATCGGCGATAGAGGGCATCCCTGCCGGGTGCCTCTTTCTATAGGGAGCATCGGGGAGACCCACCCATTAACCCGCACCCTCGCAGCTGGATTCGTATATAGGACCTGGATCCATTTAAGAAAGAAAGGAGGGAAGCCCATGCGGTGCAAGACCGTAAACATGAAGTCCCAACGGAGGGAGTCAAAGGCCTTTGCGGCATCGAGTAGCACAGCCACCGCCTGAAAATCAGGTTCAAAGTAGTGCAACGTAGAGAATACAGCGCGCAGATTGTGTGTTGTAGATCTAGCGGTCACGAATCCAGACTGGTCCGGCAAGACCAAAAGAGGGATCAATGGCTGCAGCCGGGTAGCGATCATCTTCGCCAAAATTTTGGCGTCGATATTTATAAGTGAAAGGGGCCTGTACGATTCGCATCTGTTTGGGGGCTTGTCAGGCTTCAGTAGAGTTACTATTAGAGCCTCCCGTAACGTAGGCGGAAGCTGCCCTTTATTGTAAGCCTCCACAAATACTGCCAAGAGGCGAGGCGCTACCTCATCAACATACATTTTGTAGAATTCACTAGGGAATCCATCTATACCAGCTGCTTTACAAGTGGGTAACGCCATTATAGCGAGTTTGACATCTTCCTCATCAAATAAATATTCCCTATGCGCATTGGAAAGCCATCCCAACGCCACATCATCGAGGTAAGAGTCTATTTCTTCTGATGTAGGGCCTTCTTTAGCAGCATATAGAGTAGTATAAAATTTTAACACAATATCAGCAAGCTCAGTGTTCAAATAATGTGTTTCCCCATCTTCATCTACTAGCTCCTTGATGTGGTCCTGACTTCGGGGTTCCGACAATTTCTGTGCTAACGAGCGACTCGGGCGCCCCCCCTCACCATAATAACGAGCTTTCGCTCGACGAGAACAATGCCTCAGTTCCTGGTCAACGGTATCATTATATTCGGAGACCAGATCCCTAATTTTAGCCAGCAAAGGAGATGAGGGATTCAACTCATAGTCGCGCTCCAGTGTGGATATCTCAAGCGCCAACTTACGAATCCTGTGTCTGATATCTTTCAATACCCCAGCTTGCGCTCCGATACATGCACCCCGCACTGTCACCTTGAAAGCCTCCCATAACGAGCCAGCGCTGTCTACTGTCCCCTCATTTTCATGAATTTTTTTTCGAATAGCTTCCCCAATAGTCTGCTTAAACACTGGGTCCACAAGCTCCGCAGGTTGCAGTCTCCATGCAAATGGCGGTCTCTCACACAAGGGTATCTGCAGAGCTAGAACTACCGGAGAATGATCTGATAATGTGCGTGGCTCATGCCTCACCCCAACAGTCCAAGCCCCAACCATCTCAGACACAAGCCAATAATCAATACGGGACCAAGTCCCATGCACCGAAGAAACGAACGTGCTTTCTCGGTGTCCTGGGTGCTGGAGCCGCCAAATATCCAGTAAGGGGCCCGCATCCAGAAATCCAAGAATGGCCTCCGCCGCCTTTCTGCTTCTACCTACAGTATTTTCCGTTCTATCTATGGATGCGTCCAGACAAACATTAAAATCCCCTCCCCAGATTATTTCCGCAGACGGAAAGTTTAGAATACGACGCCACACATCAGCAAAGAATGAGGGGTCATCTATATTTGGCCCGTATATATTAACCAACAAGACCAGCCTTTTCCCCATTTGGCCATACATGATCGCTACTCGTCCCTGGTCATCTGCATCTGTCTTAAGTAATGTGAAGTTCGTCCCTTTTTTTATGAGTATCATCACTCCCCTTGAATAGGTAGAATAGGATGAGTCAAGTTTTACTGTAGCCCACCTCGCACCTATGCGCTGCGCCGAGATCTTAGTTAAGTGCGTCTCCTGAAGGAAAGCTACAGACACACCCAATCTATCCAGTTGAGCAAACACTGTGCGAATCTTTTTCGGTGAATTCAGACCACAGACATTCCAAGTGACGAACTTAGTGACACCACTCATACTGTGCATTGATCAGTCAGATAGTACCTGAAAGCAATGCCATCAATGAACATGTAAACTGCAATATTCTTGAGTACTACACAGTCCCATCCAGCCCATCCCACCCCTTTCCCCCCCCGAACCCCCACCCACTTCAGCATCCCCAACTTGCCAAAGCCATCCCCATGAATCCCCGCCCCTTCCCCAACATACCCAATGTAGGAGAGTAGGATCTGCCTCTTATGTTGGCCCCACTTTTTTTCTGATGTTTACACTGGTTTCTGGCTATAGTCGGGCTGGGTCCCTGCTAATCAGGGCCCCAGCCTCTCTGTTCTCTCTAAACGACTTGGAGTGCACTCTAGGTGCACTAGTGATTGGATACTGTGGTGCCTTATGAGTCCCTAGTATATGGTACCTTAAGTGCCAAGGGCATAGGTACTTCACAGGCCTACCAGGGGCTGAAGCATGTCTTATGCCACCCCTGGGAAGCAGACTAAATCTGACACCACAGGTCTACTACTGCAGCCTGGGTAAGGTGGTGCATGCACCCCTTACTGTGGTATGGGCTACCTATACCACTACATACATACACACATACAAACCTATAAGTCACTCCTATGGCAGGCCTTATCAATCCTGAAGGCAGAGTGCTTGGTTCTTATGTGGAGGGTGTCCCTGCATGAGCAGAGCCCCTCTGCAGCGTTCAGAGACCCTTCTTTGATGCTGTTTGTAGTGCAGCCTGACCATATACTCTTAAGCGCATTATAACCTCGCGTTAAATGCTAACTTTGGGATGGCTGCACGGAAACATGTCGTGTTTGGTGTCAAACATCTTGGAATACTACCCCCCCGCCAGTTCTGGCGGCAGGGGTAGCACTCCACCCTTCTAGAGGGAGAGACATGTACACACCGGCCTAACCGGTAACTTCTTTCCAGAGCCCTGGCATCACAAGATGGATGCCACCTGTCACAGACACTGGGCTGCCCTCCTGCTGATGACCGAAACTCACAGTGGAGGAAGCCCAACAATAGATATCCTGTCACAAGGGGGTGTGACCACCTCCCAGACAGGGTTTAGTGTATTGGGGCTGGGTGGGTGCACTCTTAGAGTGCTTTGAAGTCCTGCACTGGGGGAGCAGAAGGCTCCTCTGTGCATACCCCAGTTCAAACCGGCTCAGGGGCTACCTGCCCCTGCTCTGGCGTGAAACTGGACAAAGGGAAGTGGGTGTAGCCACCCACTCCCCTGACCCTCCCATAGGTGGGGTCATAGAGCTAGTCCCTCCCTTCTTTTTAGGATAAGAGGGGGAACCTGTGCATTGCAACCCAGATCTCCCTGGACGACGCTCTACAGAAGAATCCTGGACCTTCGACGTTCCACTACCTTTGGAAGACTGAAGAATCTCCCTTGGAGTCAAGGAGTGACTCCCCTGCTTGGCAGGCACCAAAAACTACAATGATGGTCACAAACTACGCCGCTCCCGCCAGAGCCCGAAGTCCCTGCAGCCCAGGAAGAGGATTTCCTGACTTCTCCAAGGCCATCGTGAGCCCCTAGTGAAGCTGAGGCAAGTGGACCCCACGAGCGACGAGGAACCGCATCCCCTGGGTACCGTGCACTATTGTCGAGTGCAACCCCTTCACGACGTTCTACGAACTTGTGCTTTGGATCACGTGTGGTCCCAGCCTCTAGCAGAGATCCCTCCCGAAGTCAGAGGCTTACACCATCCTGAGTGACCGTGGGCCCCTGTTGAGTGGATCCTCCTGAGGTGTCTTCGCGATCCCTTGCCAGCCGGCTTGTGGGTCCCCAGAAGACTTTCCAACAAAACCAAAGGGCTCCCCTGGTTGCTCCAGGCCGGCCCTGACCTACCCTTGCTGGGTAAGTCCCCCAGACCTTGCTGGTCTGCTCCTTTGACTTTTCCTCATCACCACAAGACTTGCTGCTACCAAGGCTTGTTGGTGCCAATCGAGTCGCCGACACCTCAGTAAGCTGCAGACATTGTGTGACACACCGAATCCAGCTCCTAGTCATCATCGACGCTGCCTGGACCACGTGGTCGAAGAGTCAAGACACCCGTGAACGACCCGAAGCTGTCGACGACGGTGGGCATTCATCTTCCTTGCCCAGAGTCACTGCCAAGTGACTGTGAACTCTGTCCCCTCTGCTTTCAGGTCTTCCTCCTTCCGAATCCAGGCTTGGATTCCAATGGACACTTCTTCTGTCGTCGCAAGCAGCAAGTCTTCACTGGCTCCCATTGAAAACGACGCCGCGACCCGACACCAAAGGACACCTATGCACTCGGCTCCCCTGGGTGAGGTAACTTCAGCACTACAGTGCTCCTGTGGGTGTGGGCCCTAGAACTACTTACCCTGTAAGTGGCTTGCTTGTAGCTACCCTAGAAGTGCCCTAAAACTCCTATTTCCCCCGTGCGATTATGGCACTGGCTCGTACAGTGCTCGCGTCTGTGTTAGACACATCGCGTCCAACTCCCTTGTAACTCTATCAGTATCCACGTCCTTCGACTCGTACTGACCGATCGGTGTGTTCGCCTCGAACACGCCAGGGACCTGTAACATTGATAACTCAATTGCGTTCTCTCGCATAGACTCGTACAGGACTCGCACCAGTGTCTGAACACCGCGTCCGTCCCCTGTGGGTCTCCTACAACTACCTGGGGTGGTTCTCTGGGGTCCCTCGATTCTAAATGCTCTGGACCACGGTCTAGCCAAGATAAGATTGTGATATTTACTTGTGCTAACTTATTTTGATAAAACATTGACTTGTACATATGTTCCTGGCTTCTAATCTCATAAAGAGATTAGTAGAGAGTTGTTTATTAATAAATACATATATATTTGATATATATACCTGTGTGGTGTCTTTTCATTTGGTGATTCAAGAGATTGTGTGGTAAAACAAGCTGCTTTACATTCCTCCAAGACTTAGCCTGAAGGCTGCTCTCCACAGCTACCACTAGGATAGCTTTCTATAAAGGTTGTCTTAAACCTACCTACCATAAGAGTCGAATTGGACTGGTGCAAGGTGTCCACTTTAATTAGTGAACAGCATATACCAGGCCAACTTCTCACATTGGTGGTAGCGTGTGGGATTCCAGCTTGCTATTGCTTTACCAGAAAATCCCTATTTGAATTACTAACTGAAAACCACTATAGGTACTCAAGGTACATATAAAGTCAAGCTTAGTATCAATAAGTTCTACTGAACTTAGAGCTGTGTGCCAAGGGATAGCACACCCTTTCTACAGCTCAAGCTAGGATCAGTAGGCCACAAACTAGTGTAGGTAGTACAACACTGCACAACACTAGAAAGTCCTTAAGGGATGGACCCAGTGGATCCACCCAGCTTCAGTATAAGGACATGACTTTCTTTGACTTGAAAGCCATGTGTGCTGAGAGGCACCTGAAGATAGGACAGAGTCCCTCCACACTACACCTGATAGATCTGCTGACAGCAGATGATCTTAGATTAGCTCTAGGAGCTAATGGGTCTGAATCAGGGGGTGGGTCAATTACAGTGTCTGGGTCAGATGATGAACATCAAGTTGACCAAGACTCTGTGATTGTAGGGCCAGGCCCCAAGGGGTCTGAAAAGGACAGAGGAATTCTCCCTAAGAGGACTGACACAGTGGAGGAGAGGCACAGGTCCCTTTCTAGGGACTCTGACCGCTCCTATCACTCTGGCAGAGAATTTGTCCAGCAGAGGAACTCCTACTTTCCAAGAAGAGAGACCTCCTCTGAAAGACTGTGCAAACTGCTGCAGTATGAGGAAGCAAGATTTGCCCTCAAAACCAAGCAGTTGGCATTAGATAGAGAAGCCTTTGAGCTCCAGAGAGCTTCTAGAAAAGAGGGGTTAGAACCCCTGGTGGCAGCAACAGTGTCCCTAGAGGCAGAGAATATATTCCAGACCATAGGAACCTGAGCAAGGTTGTTCCTCCCTACCAGAGTGGGGATGATATCCATAAGTGGGTAACTGCTATGGAAAGGGCCTGTAGAGTACAACAGGTCCCCCAAAAGCAGTGGGCAGCAATCTTGTGGCTCTCCTTTTCAGATAAAGGTAGAGACAAGCTCCTCACTGTTAGAGAAGAGGATGCTGATGACTATGAAGTCCTGAAGAGTGCACTGATAGATGGGTTTGGCTTAACCACTGAGCAGTACAGGTTGAAGTTCAGAGACACCCAGAAGGCACAGACTCAGGACTGGACTGACTTTGTAGATTGTGCCACCAAGGCTCTGGAGGGTTGGCTGGTTGGAAGTAGGGTTACTGATTTCAAGGGATTGTATAATCTAATGATGAGAGAACAGATCCTTAATAATTGCCAGAACCAGTTGTTGCGTCAATACCTGGTGGACTCAGATCTGACCTCTCCCCAAGAATTGGGAAAGAAGGCAGACAAGTGGGTCAGAACCAGGGTGAGGTAGAAAACCCAGAACCAAGGGGGTGACACAAAGAAGCAGGATTCTAAGGGCTCTGAGAAAAGTGGGGATAAGTCAAAAGACCAGAAGTCTTCACAAGGGCCCCAAAAATCTGCATCTGGTGGGGAGTCACAATCCAACAAGGGAAAAGGCCAAAAGAAGCCCTGGTGCAAATTCTGTAAACAGAAAGGGCACTAGACTTCTGACTGTAACAAGTCCAAAGACCAAACCACCACCACTCCTGCCCCTAAGGCAACTGTTCCCCCTAGTTCAGCTACTGGTGGAGGTGGTACACAGAATAAGGGTGTAGTAGGGTTGACCCTGGGTTCTGAAGTGGACTCTGACCTAGTCAGAGTGCCCACTCAGGCAATGCTGATTTGTGAGGGAGACCTTAATATGTCCTTCCTAGTGAGTCCCAGTAATCTGGGCAAATACAAACAGCAGCCTGTAATAAATGGCAAACAGGCTTTGGCATTTAGGGACACAGGTGCTAGTGTCACCATGGTGGCAGAGGATCTTGTGGACCCTGGACAGATCATCCTGGGCGAAATGTGCCAGGTGACCAATGCAAGCAATGTCAGGACCAACCATAGTCTGGCAGTTGTGAATTTCTCCTGGGGAGGGATAACTGGCCTCAAGAAGGTTGTAGTCAGTGCAGACCTCCCTGTAGAATGTCTATTGGGCAATGATCTAGAAACTTCAGCCTGGTCTGAAGTAGAGTTATGGACTCATGCTGAGATGTTGGGCATCCCTGCAGAGGTATTTGCTGTGACCAGGTCACAAGCCAAAATGCATGACACTGAATCAGCTCTGGATCCTGAAATTATGGACCAGATGCTTCCCAAGAGGAGGAGCAGTAGGGTTAAGGCAGTGCCTTCCCCTCGGTCTCAGATCACAGATTCCCCTCCCCAGGGAGGAGCAGACCCTGAAGAAGGAACTGCCCCAGAGGAACTTGAGCCTGATCAGGTTGAGTTCTTGGGTGCAGGGGGCCCTTCTAGGGAAGAACTGAGTAAGGAGCAACAGTGCTGCCCCTCCCTTGAACCCCTCAGACAGCAGGCTGCTGCTGAGGCTGCTGGGAGAGCTAGTGGGTCCCATAAAGTTTATTGGGATGAGGGACTCCTATATTCTGAAGGTAGAGATCCAGCCCCTGGAGCCACCAGGAGGTTGGTCATACCTCAGAAGTTTAGGGGTTCCTCTTGACCCTAGCACATGATATCCCTTTGGCAGGTCACTTGGGCCAAAACAAGACCTGGGACAGGCTTGTTCCACATTTTCATTGGCCACATATGTCAGAGGACACAAAGGAGTTTTGTCGCTCCTGTGTCACATGCCAAGCCAGTGGCAAGGCAGGTGGCACAACAAAGGCCCCCTGATACCACTACCTGTGGTGGGGGTACCCTTTGAAAGGGTAGGGATTGACATTGTTGGTCCCCTTGACCCTCAATCTGCATCTGGGCACAGATTTATCCTGGTGGTAGTGGATCATGCCACCAGGTACCCAGAGGCAATTCCTCTGGGGACCACCACAGCCCCTGTGGTGGCAAGAGCCCTCATTGGAGTCTTCTCCAGAGTGGGTTTCCCAAAGGAGGTCATCTCTGACAGAGGTACTAACTTCATGTCAGGATATTTGAAAGCAATGTGGAAGGAGTGTGGTGTGACTTATAAGTTCACTACCCCCTATCACCCACAATGCAATGGTTTGGTTGAACGCTTCAACAAAACCCTTAAGGGAATGATTAAAGGACTCCCAGAGAAGCTTAGGCGGAAATGGGACCTTCTTCTTCCCTGCCTGTTGTTTGCCTACAGAGAGGTTCCACAGAAGGGGGTTGGTTACAGCCCATTTGAGCTTCTGTTTGGGCATCCTGTAAGAGGTCCATTGTGTTTGGTCAAAGAGGGCTGGGAGTTACCTCTCAAGCCCCCAAACAGGATGTGATGGACTATGTACTTGGTCTCCGCTCCCGGATGGCTGAATACATGAAAAAGGCAACCAAAAACCTTGAGGCAAGCCAAGAATTACAAAAAGCTTGGCTTGACCAAAGGCTGTGCTGACTGTGTACCAGCCAGGACAGAAAGTGTGGGTGTTGGAGCCTGTGGCCCCAGCAGCCCTCCAAGACAAGTGGAGTGGCCCCCATACAATAGTTGAACAAAAGGGAGAAGTCACCTATCTGGTGAATCTTGGAACTCCCAGGAGCCCCCTGAGGGTGCTCCATGTCAACAGATTAAAGCCATATGTTGACAGGGCTGACATGGGCTTGCTCATGGCAACTGATGAGGACCAGGAGGAGGAGAGTGACCCTCTCCCTGACCTTCTCTCACAGAACCCTGATGATGGGTCAGTAGATGGTGTTGCTTTGTCAAGCAGCCTCACTGACCATCAGCAAACTGAGTGCAGACAGGTTCCGCAACAGTACAGACATATGTTTAGCCTGACCCCCAGTCAGACTACCTGGTGCACCCATGAGGTGGACACTGGGGACAGTCTGCCTGTCAAGAGTAAAATCTACAGGCAACCTGACCATGTCAGGGACTGTATCAGGACTGAAGTCCAGAAAATGTTGGAGTTAGGTGTGATTGAGCCTTCAGATAGCCCTTGGGCTAGCCCAGTAGTCCTAGTACCCAAGCCTCATACCCAGGGTGGTAAGAAAGAAATGAGGTTTTGTGTAGACTACAGAGGCCTCAATGCAGTCACTAGGACTGATGCATATCCCATACCAAGGGCAGATGAGCTGATTGATACTTTGGCCTCAGCCAAGTATCTAAGTACATTTGACCTAACAGCTGGCTACTGGCAGATCAGGTTAGCTGATGATGCAAAAGCCAAAACAGCATTTTCGACCCCTGCTGGGCACTACCACTTTGTGGTGATGCCCTTTGGATTGAAAAATGCACCTGCCACTTTTCAGAGGTTGGTGAATAAAGTTCTGGCAGGGATGGAAACTTATTGCTCAGCTTATCTAGATGATATTGCTGTCTTTAGTTCCTCCTGGCAGGATCACCTGGTCCCCCTCAGGAATGTTTGAGGCTCTGCAGAAAGCAGGCCTCACTATCAAGGCCACTAAGTGCCAGATAGGGCAGAGTCAGGTTGTGTACCTGGGCCACCTTGTAGGTGGAGGCCAGGTTCAGCCTTTACAGAGCAAAATCCAAACCATAATGGAATGGGTTGCTCCAACCACCCAGACCCAGGTGAGAGCCTTCTTAGGCCTGACTGGGTACTATAGGAGGTTTGTAAAGGGATATGGATCTATAGTGACCCCCTTGAATGATCTAACCTCAAAGAAAATGCCAGAAAAGGTTCAGTGGACAGCTAGCTGTCAGAAGGCATTTGAAGACCTAAAGCAGGCCATGTGCACTGCCCCCATCTTACAGAGTCCAGACTACACCAAAAAGTTCATTATCCAAACAGATGCTTCTGAGCTGGGTGTAGGAGCTGTACTGTCTCAACTGAATGATGAAGGTCAAGATCAGCCAGTAGCTTTCATTAGCAGAAGGCTGACCCCTAGAGAGAAACGTTGGTCAGCTATAGAGAGGGAGGTCTTTGCTGTGGTGTGGGCCCTGAAGAAGCTGAAGCCATACTTGTTTGGCACTCACTTCATAGTTCAGACCGACCACAAGCCCCTCCTATGGCTTAAACAAATGAAAGGAGAAACCCCAAAACTTTTGAGGTGGTCCATTTCCCTACAGGGGATGGACTATACAGTGGAGCATAGACCTGGGACCCAACATGCCAATGCAGATGGAATCTCAAGGTATTTCCACTTAGAGCACGAAGACTTAACTGGTCAAGCTTAGTTTAGTGTCCCTGCGTTTGGGGGGGTTCTGTAGGAGAGTAGGATCTGCCTCTTATGTTGCCCCCACTTTTTTTCTGATGTTTACACTGGTTTCTGGCTATAGTCGGGCTGGGTCCCTGCTAATCAGGGCCCCAGCCACTCTGTTCTCTCTAAACGACTTGGAGTGCACTCTAGGTGCACTAGTGATTGGATACTGTGGTGCCTTTTGAGTCCCTAGTATATGGTACCTTAGGTGCCAAGGGCATAGGTACTTCAAAGGCCTACCAGGGGCTGAAGCATGTCTTATGCCAACCCTGGGAAGCAGACTAAATCTGACACCACAGGTCTGCTACTGCAGCCTGGGTAAGGTGGTGCATGCACCCCTTACTGTGGTATGGGCTACCTATACCACTACATACATACACACATACAAACCTATAAGTCACTCCTATGGCAGGCCTTATCAATCCTGAAGGCAGAGTGCTTGGTTCTTATGTGGGAGGGTGTCCCTGCATGAGCAGAGCCCCTCTGCAGCGTTCAGAGACCCTTCTCTGATGCTGTTTGTAGTGCAGCCTGACCATATACTCTTAAGCGCATTATAACCTCGCGTTAAATGCTAACTTTGGGATGGCTGCACGGAAACATGTCGTGTTTGGTGTCAAACATCTTGGAATACTACCCCCCCCGCCAGTTCTGGCGGCGGGGTAGCATTCCACCCTTCTAGAGGGAGAGACATGTACACACCGGCCTAACCGGTAACTTCTTTCCAGAGCCCTGGCATCACAAGATGGATGCCACCAGTCACAGACACTGGGCTGCCCTCCTGCTGATGACCGAAACTCACAGTGGAGGAATTCCAACAATAGATATCCTGTCACAAGGGGGTGTGACCACCTCCCAGACAGGGTTTAGTGTATTGGAGCTGGGTGGGTGCACTCTTAGAGTGCTTTGAAGTCCTGCACTGGGGGAGCAGAAGGCTCCTCTGTGCATACCCCAGTTCAAACCGGCTCAGGGATACCTGCCCCTGCTCTGGCGCAAAACTGGACAAAGGGAAGTAGGTGTAGCCACCCACTCCCCTGACCCTCCCATAGGTGGGGTCATAGAGCTAGTCCCTCCCTTCTTTTTAGGATAAGAGGGGGAACCTGTGCATTGCAACCCAGATCTCCCTGGATGACGCTCTACAGAAGAATCCTGGACCTTCGACGTTCCACTACCTTTGGAAGACTGAAGAATCTCCCTTGGAGTCAAGGAGTGACTCCCCTGCTTGGCAGGCACCAAAAACTACAACGACGGTCACAAACTACGCCGCTTCCGCCGGAGCCCGAAGTCCCTGCAGCCCAGGAAGAGGATTTCCTGACTTCTCCAAGGCCATCGTGAGTCCCCAGAGAAGCTGAGGCAAGTGGACCCCACGAGCAACGAGAAACCGCAGCCCCTGGGTACCGTACACTATTGTCGAGTGCAACCCCTTCACGACATTCTATGAACTTGTGCTTTGGGCCACGTGTGGTCCCAGCCTCTAGCAGAGATCCCTCCCGAATTCAGAGGCCTACACCGTCCCGAATGACCGTGGGCCCCTGTTGAGTGGATCCTCCCGAGGTGTCTTTGCGATCCCTTGCCAGCCAACTTGTGGGTCCCCAGAAGACTTTCCAACAAAACCAAAGGGCTCCCCTGCTTGCTCTAGGCCGGCCCTGACCTACCCTTGCTGGGTAAGTCCCCCAGACCTTGCTGGTCTGCACCTTTGACTTTTCCTCATCACAACAAGACTTGCTGCTACCAAGGCTTGTTGGCTCCAATCGAGTCGCCGACACCTCAGTAAGCTGCAGACATCATGGGACACACCGAATCCAGCTCCTGGTCATCATCGACGCTGCCTGGACCACGTGGTCGAAGAGTCAAGACACCCGTGAACGACCCGAAGCTGTCGACGACGGTGGGCATTCATCTTCCTTGCCCAGAGTCACTGCCAAGTGACTGTGAACACTGTCCCCTCTGCTTTCAGGTCTTCCTCCTTCCGAATCCAGGCTTGGATTCCAACGGACACTTCTTCTGTCGTCGCAAGCAGAAAGTCTTCACTGGCTCCCATTGAAAACGACGCCGCGACCCGACACCAAAGGACACCTATGCACCCGGCTCCCCTGGGTGAGGTAACTTCAGCACTATGGTGCTCCTGTGGGTGTGGGCCCTAGAACTACTTACCCTGTAAGTGGCTTGCTTGTAGCTACCCTAGAAGTGCCCTAAAACTCCTATTTTCCCCGTGCGATTATCGCACTGGCTCGTACAGGGCTCGCGTCTGTGTTAGACACATCGCGTCCAACTCCCTTGTAACTATCAGTATCCGCGTCCTTCGACTCGTACTGACCGATCAGTGTGTTCGCCTCGAACACGCCAGGGACCTGTAACATTGATAACTCAATCGCGTTCTCTCGCATAGACTCGTACAGGACTCGCACCAGTGTCTGAACACCGCATCCGTCCCCTGTGGGTCTCCTACAACTACCTGGGATGGTTCTCTGGGGTCCCTCGATTCTAAATGCTCTAGACCACGGTCTAGCCAAGATAAGATTGTGATATTTACTTGTGCTAACTTATTTTGATAAAACATTGACTTGTACATATGTTCCTGGCTTCTAATCTCATAAAGAGATTAGTAGAGAGTTGTTTATTAATAAATACATATATATTTGATATATATACCTGTGTGGTGTCTTTTCATTTGGTGATTCAAGAGATTGTGTGGTAAAACAAGCTGCTTTACATTCCTCCAAGACTTAGCCTGAAGGCTGCTCTCCACAGCTACTACTAGGATAGCTTTCTATAAAGGTTGTCTTAAACCTACCTACCATAAGAGTCGAATTGGACTGGTGCAAGGTGTCCACTTTAATTAGTGAACAGCATATACCAGGCCAACTTCTCACACCCAACAACAACACAATGCATTTGGGGTACTCCCTGTTTCAGGGGCGCTGAGAGCCACTAGCCTCCTACGTAGTAAGAGGTGGCTGAGCAGGTCTAATTTTACGCCAGGATGAGAATACATCAGTAGCATGCAACATAAGTAGACAACGTACAATATCTGTCGGGGCAGCTAGGCCCCCCCATAGTGACTCCCCATTCTATGGCTTCTCAGAGCCAGGGCGGGCAACCACCGTGATTCCCGGATAACCTGCAGAGAGAGACCAGCATTATGACAGATCAGAAGCCGCAGCTAACGGAGTGCGTGCATATGAACAGATCCAAAACCCTGGGTATGCATTCTACAAGACAAAACATGGCATAAATGTAATGATCATTCTAAGTTACACACATAATTGCATAGCACAGCGGAGAGAGGTCCGAGAGTCAGACGTGGGTATAGCACCCAGCCATGGGCAATGGTTTGCTCCCCACAACTACTCCATCTCGTTAGTGACACTACTGGCCTTGTGTTTCCTCCTCTTTAGCTGTTTAGCATGTTCCAGAGCTGCTTTTGGAGAAGAACATTTTTTACAATCCCCATCGGGGCCTATGCGCAAATGGGCCGGGTACAACATTGCATATGGGACCTCTTCCGTCTGCAGGAATTTTTTTACAGCACCAAATTCACGCCTGGCCACCTGGACAGCCACCGTGAAATCGGGGAAGAATGCCAGTGAATTTCCCTGGTGTGCAACATTTCCATTCTCTCTTGCCAGCCTCAGAATGGTGTCACGGTCCCTATAATTCAAAAGCCTGGCTATTACAGGGCGGGGAGGAGCCCCTGGGACTGGTCGGGCAGCAAGGGATCTGTGGGCGCGCTCCACAACAAACAAGTTAGAGAAGTGTTCTGCGCCAAAAACTTCCATGATGAGGCGTTCGATGAAAGTCTCCATTTTCCCCACATTTGTGGATTCCGGCAGCCCAGTAATTCTAATGTTGTTGCGCTGGGACCGCGCCTCTAAATCCTCATTCTTGGCCTGGATGAGGGCTAATATCTTCTCCATATTAAGTGCCTTTTCTGTAACTTCCCCCAGGCCATCCTCCGTAGCAGACACCCTTTGCTCCACCTCCCCCATACTAACGTTGTGTTTTTCGTGTTGGGAAGTCATGTGGTCTAGTCTATGGTTAACTGCAGCCATCGTGCCCTCTATTGATTGTAAGCTGCGCTGCATAGCCAGCAATGTAGCCTCCAGGGTGGGGGGGGCGTCCGCCTGGGCATCCGCCTCAGAGTCCGATGCAGCTTTCTGCATAGTTCTAGAAGGTTTGCGGGCCTCGAATGTGAGACGCGGCTGTGATTTATCCGTGCGACCCATGACCTCCCGCGTCTGGGGTGCCCCTTGTGGTGAGGGATGCAACGATAAGAAGGAGGTTGAAGGGGTGGCGTAAAGTCGTATAGTCGTACGTCGTTGGTAACAGAGCCAAGACCCAGCAGAGGTTCTAGTCGCCAACCCCCTGCCCCATGTACCAGACAGTGCTCACACACACTCCAAGTATGCCAGCACCTCACTGAATGACAACCCCTCTGCTCAGATGTCAGATGTCGAGACAACGCACTCCCAGAATAATTGTTTAGCCACCAGCACTCTTGCACCCAGCCTCAGCGATCGCCCAGCTTCTTATAAACAAGGCGCAGTGATTTATCGCAACAGCTGCAGTGATTTATCGCAACAGGCTCAAGGGTTCTACAGATGGTCAGCCCAACGCATGATACAAGTTCTCCACCCCACACTATGTGGGGGATGAGCCACTCTTGAACCAATGTCTATGACCAGCAACCACACCAAAATGGAATTAGCAGGGCCGTAAAGTCCTCCGCAGCTGTGCAGCACCACCCTGCAGGAGTACAGCAATGACCAATATAACCAGTGGCGACGTCTGCAATGAGGGTTCTGCAGGGCGCCACCAGACAGATATCCCAGCCTCAGCTCCAGCGGCCACACGTGTTCCTCCAGGTGCCTCCACACAATTCAGCGCATATTATGCTGCGGAGGGCCCCCAACCGCAGCCGACTCTGCTCACCAGGCCCACAGGCGGCACGATGTCACTCCCGCCTCCGCACACCTCAGAACCAGGCCGCACCAGTCAGCCGCCAACCCACAGACGCAGCCCCCAGCTCGCAGGGCGCAACCCGGTAGGGGCCCACTTCCGCCTCCGCAGTTGCGGACCCAACCACAAGCCGCGCCGCACTTACCGGGGCCAGCGACATGGGCAGCGCTGTTGCCGGGGGAAATGCAGCACCTCAGCGCCGGCGGGGAGGTCCCCAACTAGGCCGTCACTCCATGCCACACACAAATAGAGGCCGGAGTCCGCTCGAAGAGCACATGGGATCCTCTCGCTGTACTCCGCCGCCGCCGGAGCCCCTCAGCGTCAGCTGCTCGCAGACCACCGCAGCTCGTCACGGCGGCCCAGCGTTCCAACGCGGCATCGGCAGGCAGGGGCCGTCAGCAGGACATCGCGGCGGCCGCCATCTTATGAATGCGCGTCTGGGCTCCACACTGCAGCAAGCTGGTCTCCACAGCGCCCCCCGTCGAGCCGAAACAGCCCCAAGGTGTGTAGATAGGGCTTACAGGTAGCACGAGTAATTTTTTTGATAGTGGATGCCGCTATTACAGGAAGATAATGGTCGGATAGTAGCTCAGCCGGGCAGAGCTACACTAGAGTGCGGCCATCTTGCCGTGCGCCCTCTAGCGCCCCACTCAGTTGGTATCTTTATTGCAATTTAAAGGAAAGTTTCATTGCCAATGTGATTTATGACTCATAGGGCCTGATGTACGACCATAGCATTTTGCGACTCGCAAATTGCGACAAATTGCGACAAATAGCGAGTCGCAATTTGTGAGCCACAAAATGCTATGTACAACAGTGTCTGAGACACTGTTTGCGTTCCCCAATGGGGTCGCAAATTGCATGCCTCATGAATATTAATGAGGCAGTCGCAATTTGCGACACCATTGGGAATGGCTAGCACTCCCAGGGATGGTGGCCTGCTGGGGTCAGCAGATCACCATGTCTGGGACTTCTTTTAAATAAAGCAGTTTTTTTTTTTTTAATGCAGCCCGTTTTTCCTTAAAGGAAAACGGGATGCATTTAAACTTTTAAGTTTCATTTTTTAAGGGCAGGCAGTGGTCCCTGGGACCACTGCCTGCCCTTAAAAAATAATTGCGCATGCATTCATTTGCAAGTGCCTTATTATTATTTTTTTTTTTTTTTAGAGTTTTATATAACACGAACTAGACCTGAGACATCGGGTATCAGAGCGCTTTACATGAGCACAAGTTTCGTTACCGATGGACACATTCATTTTTGTTAGGCACGGGGAGATTAAGTGATTTGCCCAGAATCACAGGATGTTGAGCGTCGCTGCTGAGACTCGAACCCGGTTCCCCAGCTTCGAGGTCGACCGCTCTAGCCGTATGGCTACATCCTCTCCCTTCTGAGAAGGGTGGTAACCTGCGAGTGTTTTGTGACCGCAATTGCGATCGCAAAACATTCATACATTGGTTTTGGAGTCGCGACTCGCTATTAGGAAGGGACGCCCTTGGAACGGCCCTTCCTAATAGCGAGTCGCTAACCCTATTTTGTGAGTCGCTAATTGATTAGAGACTCGCAAAATAGGGTTGGTACATGGGCCACACGTTTTTTGCGACCGCAAAAAATGGCCGTACGTCTGGCCCATAGAGTTTTAATAAGCATTAATAAAGCTGTAAGAATCAAATTTAAAAGAAATTCTTCCTCCACTTAGGAAGATAATATCATGAGAAATGACACCTTTAAAGTATATGACCCTCATACAAACCCTATAGATGCAATTTCAGTCATCGCCAAAATGACCAGTTCCAGTCTGTGAACAGGTTTGTCTACCCCTGTCCGCACTGCAGCATCAAATGCCACAGCTGTTGTCGAAAACCTTACAGCTGGAAATTTTCTTCTTACGCAAGCATACTAGCTGGCAGCAAATGTAGTAATTGTCCCAGTTCGCATTAGTTTCTGGAAATCCCCATCACCAGTCTCTGTACCATAAGGTGGGTCGAGTAGGTGGGCAAGATAGGAACCACCCCTGTCCACACTTTAGACAATTATACTCCATCGATTTCTGGTTGACACCCCTTGACATCACCAATTTGATTGGCCCATTCTGTTCCATTGGTCAGTTTCGATAGGATGAGATGATGCAGTAGGTAAAGTATACAATTCCGTAAGATTAAGTAATCCATAACTTTGCATTTTCAATAAGACTACTGATTTTTATTAATCTGATTTGTTATAACATCTAAGAAGTTGGCGAGTCCATGCTCTCATGCTTTGTCAGTCCGTTCCAAAGCATGTACTCTAGGAAGTAACAAATTTGTTGCAAGTCCGGTTAAATAAGCTACAAGCGTGAAAGGAACTATTGAGTGTTAAAGCACAAGTAGAAACTTTACGAAAAGTTCTCAAAGGCTTCAGACTATTCAGTTCATTAGTTCATGCTAGGAAGAAAAAGAAGTTTGAGGCCTATATGAAACGCAGCCTGTGCTCACTAAGTTTATGCTCAAATATGAACTTAACATCATTGAATACGGTACATTAGTTCTTCAATTAGACATGTTAATGACTCACGATTACATTATGTAGGTATAAAGTACCCATCATTCTTTTTAAAACACCTCATTATTATTTCGCATATTAGTTTTGCAAATCTCTTCTCACATTGCAAGTTTAATACATCGCTCGTTATGCTTGAAAGCATATCTAAAATAAACCTTTACGAAGCACAAAATATTATAGCATTTGTTTTTCTATCATCAATATCAGTACTCACATTCTAATGTTACTGTCCATTTTATTAATACATAAAACAACTTTATTTATACACGCTAAGGTAATTCATGTTATCGTTTTGTCTGTTATTTGTTCATTATGCATGAAGTAAACATATATCAATAGCTTTATTTACTTCTCATTAGTTTCATCTATGGTTAGGTGTCATTACAAATCTACATCTAACTTTCTGCATGCTTTTACAATACAGTATCTAAATCAAACTTCATTTCATGCATGTTGTCTAAGCATGATAACTCAACACTCAATTGTCATTTCCGTAAATTATTGCCATAAATCATTTGTCTCCCAGGGTGAATTCATAGAGATTAAATGAATAACAACATCCAAGCTCTATCAATACCTTCCCTCATATTTTGTGTGTGAGGTGGTGTACTACAGACAAAAGAAGTCCATCAGTGTCTCTGTAAGAGGTAAAAGTTGGATATTTTTTGTCCCTGTTTTTGGTGCACAGTTTGTTTGGGCAGACATGCGCTAACTTCATTCAGAGTATTTGAGGCAAGATGGATGCCCTCTCTGTGCTACTGCTGAGGAAGGTTTTTTATGCTATAACTACTCCCTTGAAATAAATACTAGAAGTAGGTCAGGTCAGGTACATGCAATAAAAAAAGAAATAAACAAGGAATAAACATGAAACAAATTATTGCCAACAATTAGTTATAAAATGCTCTTTTTGCAAGCAAGTTCTCACATCATACTGAGCCTGTTAAAAATACATAAACACTAGGGGGCCTATTTATGAGCCGGTTCACAACGCTCTTGCACCATGCAACGTGATGCAAGAGCGAAGCAAACCTTACATGTGATCAATGAATCCACGCAAGGCCACTTTGCGTGGCTCTGAGTGGTCCATAAATCTGGAGTAAGGCAACGCAGCACAAATCTCTGCATGCCTTACTCTGGCCTAGTAAGGCGCTCCATGGGTGTTGTGTGGGTGTTTCCATGCAACTCCCATGGTTTTTGATGCATTCCCATATTTACCAGAACTGGTAGACCTGGGAATGCGCCAAAAAGACACGCCTCTCAGGTGAGGCGTAACGAGGATTTCTCCTTGCTACTTCCTCTTTCTATGTGCGCTGCACTCTGAAGAAAACGTAGAAAGAGGAATACGCCTCTCAGGATTGTTTGTGTGCAGGAATGTGTCCCTTCCTGCACAAAAACAGTCCTGCATGCACCACAGGCAACCTTGCACCATGGTGCAAGGGTGCCTGCATTGGCGTTAGACTGCCAAAAGAGCGCCAGTGCAGAGACAAAGGCAGGATTGCATTGTATTGTCTTAAATACGGCACATTCCTGTCACGTTGCAAAGCAAGGTGACTTGCTGCGCTGCACTGCATGACCAGGAGTTTAGAACCATATTGTCCTCTCCTACCAAATATAAAACAGTAACATCAATTATATTAATATTATTATTCCTCAGACTGTACTTCTGCTCCTCTATCTTCTCCTCTTACTACATCAAAAAATTATAGCAATAATAATAATGATGATAATAATAATAATAATAATAATGATGATGATGAATGCCAAAACATGTTTGTCCCTCGTGAGATATTTCAGTGCATCATGTAACTTTATTCAAGTGCTAAAATTACCTGCTACAATGATCATGTTGAAGACACAATAGAAATGGTGATTGGCATCTGAAATGGAAGATAAAAGAACAAATGAGTCACCTTGTAGTGTGGCCTGCAGCGGCAGCTGGTGCAGGTAAGCGTGGTGGGGCGGGGCAGGGTGGGACCGGAGGGGGAGAGTCGACAGACGAAGGAATAGGAAAAATAAAATAAATAAATAAATCCTATTCCGTCGTCTGTCGACTCTCCCCTCCCCCGCCCCGCCCCACCGTGCTTACTTGCACCGGCCGCAACTGCTGAGCTGTCTAGTTAGCTACCAGTCAAGCTTTTTTCCGAATGTTCAAGAATATGCAAATAATCTCCATTGAAATTCAGTACATTTGCATTCTTCTCATCCGTATTAATTGTGTATGATTTGCAAATCTGACTGGATTACATCAGTCAGTAGACTGGCACACCCTGACCTACACGATGGCAGTTTAAAGCAAATAAAAACATTTGCTTAATTGCAACACAAATGAGCATATGGCAGAGGGCAAGGGCAGCTCATCAAAGTTTTATTTATTTCATGACTAAGGAAAGAGGGTAAAAAAAAGATACCTTTTGGCACGTAGCATGTACCTTTTTACTTGTGCACAGTAGAGTTGTGAGCCTGTTTTTAAGGCATCACTCTTTCTAAAAACGAATACAGTGAACTCACAAGCTCGGACTGTCTTTTGTTCCACAGGGCATTTCCCCAGTGGGCTGGAGCCACTAGAGGCCGGTTTTCAAGTCAGAAGGCGCTGCAGGCGCCTCTGTCACTTTCTCCAGCTACCTAGGTTAATGAGAGCAGGCTTAAGGGCTGCTTTAGTAGAGAGAGAGGAAAGAGAGAAAGATGAGGCGAGATAGAGCGGAGGAAAGCTGTGTGGCTGATTAGAACCTTTTTGCCACGGCTGCTTTTATACAAAGTCTATTCAAAACAATGTTGTCTCTGCAATTACAAATTAGAATCGTGGCATCTTGTCTGTATTTGTCCAGCACTTTTACCTGAGGGACGAAGATGGCTTCATCAAAATGGAATGTTGCCGGGTAATGGATGCACTGAAATAGGCATTGAGCGAAGAGGACCTCCAGATGACAGAGAGCCTCGTAACATTTATGGAGAAAGCCCTGACTCTCCTAAAGACTAAAGAACCTGGTCTGTTCTATCTGGAGAAACTGTGTTTCTGCCTAATTTTCAAACATTTCTTCTGAAATATAGCAGAAATCAAAATCTGTTTATGTCAATTAGAGAAATAGTTATTAGTGATAAAGTTTGTATACTTTTATATTTTTTAGCTGTCTGTATTTTAGGGTTTGTTTTATGCATGGTTTCCCCTTTCAGCACATGTTGCACTTTTTTGGCTTTGCACTATACCTGTTGCTTTTTCAGAGAGCCACGTATGGTACATTTGACTTTTAGAAAATTATGCATTGTACAATTTTAATTAATTTCACAATAAACATTGATAGATTGATATAAATGCTTTATTTACATGTTATTGACAGACATTGCAATGATTTCCTGACTTTTTGACAAAGTCAATGGACTTGTTTTGTATATTGATTTAGTCACCCACTGACTAAACCAATAACCCTGTCTTTTATATATTGACTGAATTACATAAAAAAAAACAGACATTCACTGAATAAAACAAAGGTTAAAATGCCAGTTCTAGTTAGGTATTAAAAAAAACCTTAGAAATTCCCTGAAAAAAATACAAAGGCTAAAGTGACGTTACAGTTAGATGACAGTCAGCTACAACATAACATTTTAAACAAAAAAAAAAACACTGAAATTCACCAGTCAAAGTTAACTCAAGTAACCATAACTTGCGCCCTGAAGTAATAGCTCTCGCCCTCCCTATGCACTGCTTGTACCCTCATGTATTACATCACTCATGACATGTTTAATGACAGCATTGATACCACTGGTGACATCGGAAATTGAATCATTTATGACAAAACTATGCATGGTGGGGGACGCAAGTTATAGTTACTTCAGTATAACTGGTGGATTCCAGTTTCTTAATAATTTATAATGTTAAGTTGTAACTAACATTGGCCACCTAACTATAACATTAATTTAACCTCTGTTTTTTCAGTGAATATATACAGCAGTATACCAGTGTGCACTACTTTGAAACTCATTTATAAGTTCGACTTGTGCACTGTCATAGTATCGACAAAAAACTAAATTTGTGAATACATAATCCGTTGATTTTTTTAACTCTGTCCCCTAGTTTCATTACAGTATTTTCTGAACTATTCTTTTTTTTACATTATTAGCAAGAAACAAGGGGGCATATTTTCAAGGGATTTATCGCCGCTTTAGCAGCACTTTTTGCCGCTAAAGCGGCGATATTTATATCGCCCTATTAGCAAGCTGTCTCTAACTGGCGTTAGCGACAGCTTTTAGGCGTTAGCGGCCGGGATTCACATCGCCTTGCATGTCAGCGATAATTATCGCTAATGACATGCAAGGAAGGCGTTCTCTACTAAAAGCGACTGGAAACAGTCGCTAACTCCACTACCCCCTATTAGCAAGGAAGGCGAAGCGATAAAATAATTTGCGCTAAGCGCGTTTATCGCTATATTTTATCACCTGCTAGTGAGGATGACTTACCTGTTTAAAGTATAGGAGGTGGATTCTAATGCTGAATCCACCTTAGCGATAATGCGAGAATATCGCTGCTTTTCCAGCGATATTCTCACATTTTTCCGCTATCGCTGGAAATATTATCGCTATGGAGATAAACCTTACTAATAGGGTGTTATCTCAGCGATAATTTCCAGCGATAGGCGGCGTTAACAAAAAACGCGCTAAGCGCGTTTTGCGATAAATATCGCAACTCCTTGCTTATATGCCCCAAAGTTTTACTTTGAATACTCAAAATAAAAACAAACCTCATTTAGTTTTAAAAAAAGCTGAGTTTTTTTCGCTGTCAATAGACTAACCTTTCCCATGGCTACCTAAGGGTCACATTCTTCTTGCCTACTTCCCTTAATTGGGATTGTCAATTAGTATCTAGGAGCTATCCACTTCCCTCAAGGAAAGCGTTAATGAGGAAGTTGCCATATATCCCTCATCCGATAATGTCTTTGTCTGCCAAGCAACAGAAAGGAATACCATTAGTGAGGAGCACTTGGTGTTTGAAGCTTTCCCTACACCACGCTTTCCATGTAGAGACTTTGATAAAAAAACACACACATATGAATAAAAATCTATCGAGATAATTGACAAGGGAAGACATGATTAGTATATCATCCATTCTGTTCTTTTCTAATGATTTAATTTTCTTTAGATATTTTGAGCATGATGTGTGGTAAGTACATATTTAAGTGATCTTTCATTCTGATTTCAAGTAATGTTTTTTGGGAAATTATTACTGTGCATTTTTAATACTGTTCTTTTTTTGGTTTACTTAAGATAAACAAAGAATATTCTGCTTTTAAACTGGTCTCAGCGTGTTTAGGTTTATAATACTGATCTTAGATTTTGAGTCAGCCTGTAGCAGGAAAGAGGTAGTTGCACTGATTTTTAAGGGGAGGTTGTTGCAGGCAATCATATCCACTTCTTTGAGTTTCAGTAGCATTAGTATTACCTTACTTGTTGCGGATGGACAGCTTGTTGTAGATATTAAGAGGTGGGCGAACACCTATGAAGATGGTAATGTTCTGTTGATGAAATTGAAGATTTTGTGAAGTTATATAAATAAAAATTAGCAGAGACCTATTAGTAGACTATTACTACATCCTAGAACTGTTGAGTTGATGAGAGTTTTAGCTGCGTTGAAAGTGATGTGCTTACAGATCTTGACTGAATGGACCGAAGAGAACCCCAAAAGTTTCTGTAGTTAATCAAAACTCCAGGGTGGGAAAGCATATTGGAACAGTTACAGAGATGGGTGCCAACGAGGAGGGAAAGTATACGATCTCAGATTTACAGGAGGGTAGCATGTGTGACCATAAAGCCATCCTGTGCCAGGTGGTGGTGAGATTGCCCAAGATGGTAAGAGAACCCAAATAAACATGTTTTTGACTAGACCTATGGTTTGATGCCTTCCCACAGCACAACAATAAGGAACCAAAGAGTATGGCTTTTTCTTCATTAAATTATGGTGAAGAGCACTAGACAGAGATCTCCGTGTCCACAGCTTAGTCCTATGTCGAACTGCTTTGGTCTGTTCAAAGCGATTTGATCCATTTATGCGGAAGAGACTACTTTTCTTCAGAGACCCATGAAAACATATAGTTCGATATGAAGTGCCACTTGAGCTTTAGGATGAAGGCATTATAAGGACCCAAGCAGCTGATTGATCACCCTGTTGGAGCGTAAACGTGGTGGGCCTTACACTACTGTACTACAGAACAGATTTACCTCAGCTACCATTTTCTATCTCCCCTTAGGTCCTCCAATGGATCTTGTTCTGTGCTGAAAGGGACTAGAATATTTAGGGGGTTAACTATTATCATATGAGGACCTAGAATAAGATAATAGTTAGCATCTATTCATTACTAAATGGTCTTGCTTCAGGCATAAATGTTCAGATCAAATGAATTTGGAAACAGATAACACAGCAAATGAATGAAACAGAATCAGCAGAATGATAATCTCAGTTGGTATCTTTATCGCAATTTAAAGGAAAGCTTCATTGCCAATGTGATTTACGACTCATAGGGCCTGATGTACGACCACAGCATTTTGTGACTCGCAAATTGCAACAAATTGCGAGTCGCAATTTGCGAGCCACAAGACACTGTTTGCGATTCCCAATGGGGCCGCACATTGCTTGCCTCATGAATATTAATGAGGCAGTCGCAATTTGCGACCTCATTGGGAGTGGCTAGCACTCCCAGGGATGGTGGCCTGCTGGGGTCAGCAGACCACCATGTCTGTGGCTGCTTTTAAATAAAACAGTTTTTTAAAAAAAATACAGCCCGTTTTCCTTAAAGGAAAACAGGCTGCATTTAAAAAATAAAAATGAAACTCTTGGGACCACTGCCTGTCCTTAAAAAATAATTGTGCATGCATTCATTTGCGAGTGCCTCAGTTTTTTTTTTTTTTTAGAGTTTTATATAACGCGAACTAGACCTGAGACATTGGGTATCAGAGTGCTTTACATGAGCACCAGTTTCATTACAGATGGACACATTCATTTTTGTGATGCACGGGGAGATTAAGTGATTTACCCAGAATCACAGGATGTTGAGCGTTGTTGCTGAGACTCGAACCCGGTTCCCCAGCTTTGAGGTCGACCGCTGTAGCCATAAGGCTACATCCTCTCCCTTCTGAGAAGGGTGGTAAACTGTGAGTGTTTTGTGACCGCAATTGCGGTTGCAAAACATTCATACATTGGTTTTGGAGTCGCTATTAGGAAGGGACGCCCTTGGAACAGCCCTTCCTAATAGCGTGTCGCTAACCCTATTTTGCGAGTCGCTAATTGATTAGCGACTCGCAAAATAGGGTTGGTACATGGGCCACACGTTTTTTGCAACTGCAAAAAAATGGCCATACATCTGGCCCATAGAGTTTTAATAAGCATTAATAACGCTGCAAGAATCAAATTTAAAGAAAATTCTTCCTCCACCGAGGAAGATAATATCATGAGAAATTACACCTTTAAAGTATATGACCCTCATACATACCCTATAGATGCAAGTTCAGTCATCACCAAAATGACCAGTTCCAGTTCGTGAACAGGTTTGTCTACCCCTGTCCGCACTGCAGCATCAAATGCCACAGCTGTTGTCAAAAACCTTACAGCTGGAAAGTTTCCACTTACGCAAGCATACCAGCTGGCAACAAATGTAGTAATTGTCCCAGTTCGCATTAGCTTCTGGAAATCCACATCACCAGTCTCTGTACCACAAGGTGGGTCGAGTAGGTGGGCAAGATAGGAACCGACCCTGTCCACACTTTAGGCAATTATACTCCATCGATTTCTGGTTGACACCCCTTGACATCACCAATTTGATCGGCCCATTCTGTCCCATTGGTCAGTTTCGATAGGATGAGATGATGTAGTAGGTAAAGTATACAATTCCGTAGGATTAAGTAATCCATTACTTTGCATTTTCCATAATACTACTGATTTTTATTCATCCGATTGGTTATAACATCTAAGAAGTTGGCGAGTCCATGCTCTCATCCTTTGTCAGTCCGTTCCCAAGCATGTACTCTAGGAAGTAACAAATTTGTTGCAAGTCCGGTCAAATAACCTACAAGCGTGAAATGAACTATTGAGTGTTAAAGTACAAGTAGAAACTTTACGAAAAGTTCTCATAGGCTTCAGACTATTCAGTTCATTAGTTCATGCTAGGAAGAAAAAGAAGTTTGAGGCCTATATGAAACACAGCCTGTGTGCACTAAGTTTATGCTAAAATATAAACTTAACATCATTGAATACGGTACATTAGTTCTTCAATTAGACATGTTAATGACTCACGATTACATTATGTAGGTATAAAGTACCCATAATTTTTTTTTAAAACACCTCATTATTATTTCGCATATTGGTTTTGCAAATCTCTTCTCACATTGCAAGTTTAATACATCACTCGTTATGCTTGAAAGCATATCTAAAATAAACCTTTACGAAGCACAAAATATTATGGGATTAGTTTTTCTATCATCAATATCAGTACTCACATTTCACATTCTAATGTTACTGTCCATTTTATTAATACATAAAACAACTTTATTCATACACATATAAGGTAATTCATGTTCTCCTTTTGTCTGTTATTTGTTCATTTATGCATAAAGTAAACATATATCAATAGCTTTATTCACTTCTCATTAGTTTCATCTATGGTTAGGTCTCATTACAAATGTACGTCTAACATTCTGCATGCTTTTACAATACAGTATCTAAATCAAACTTCATTTCATGCATGTTGTCTAAGCATGATAACTCAAAACTCAATTGTCATTTCCGTAAATTATTGCCATAAATCATTTGTCTCCCAGGGTGAATTCATAGAGATTAAATGAATAACAACATCCACGCTCTATAAACACTTTCCCTCATATTTTGTGTGTGAGGTGGTGTACTACAGATAAAAGAAGTCCATCAGTGTCTCTGTAAGAGGTACAAGTTGGATATTTTTTGTCCCTGTTTTCTGTGCACAGTTTGTTTGGGCAGACATGCGCTAACTTCATTCAGAGTATTTGAGGCATGATGGATGCCCTCTCTGTGCTACTGCTGAGGAAGGTTTTTTGTGCTATAACTACTCCCTTGAAATAAATACTAGAAGTAGGTCAGGTCAGGTACATGCTATAAAAAAGAAATAAACAAGGAATAAACATGAAACAAATTATTGCCAACAATTAGTTATGAAATGCTCTTTTTGCAAGCAATCATAATGAGCCTGTTAAAAATACATAAACACTAGGGGGCCTATTTATGAGCCGGTTCACATCGCTCTTGCACCATGCAATGTGGTGCAAGAGCGAAGCCAGCCTTACATGTGGTCAATGAATCCACGCAAGGCCACTTTGCGTGGCTCTGAGTGGTCCATAAATCTGGAGTAAGGCAACGCAGCGCAAATCTCTGCATGCCTTACTCTGGCCTAGTAAGGCGTTCCATGGGTGTAGTGTTGGTATTTCCATGCAACTCCCATGGTTGTTGATGCATTCCCATATTTCTCAGAACTGGTAGACCTGGGAATGTGCCAAAAAGACACGCCTCTCAGGTGAGGCGTAACAAGGATTTCTCCTTGCTACTTCCTCTCTCTATGTGCGCTGCACTCTGAAGAAAACGTAGAAAGAGGAATACGCCTCTCAGGATTGTTTGTGTGCAGGAAGGTGTCCCTTCCTGCACAAAAACAGTCCTGCATGCAACACAGGCAACCTTGCACCATGGCGCAAGGGTGCCTGCATTGGCGTTAGACTGCCAAAAGAGCGCCAGTGCAGAGACAAAGGCAGGAATGCATTGTATGGTCTTAAATACGGCACATTCCTGCTGTTTCCCTGTCATGTAGCACAGCAAATATAAAACAGTAACATAAATTATATTAATATTATTCCTCTGACTGTACTCTGCTGCTATATCTTCTCCTCTTATTACATCAAAAAAGTATAGCAATAATAATAATAATAATAATGATGATGAATGCCAGATCATGTTTGTCCCTCGTGAGATATTTCAGAGCAGAGTAACTTTATTCAAGTGCTAAAATTACCTGCTACAATGATCGTGTTGAAGACACAATAGAAATGGTGATTGGCATCTGAAATAGAAGATAAAAGAACCCAAATGAGTGACCACGTAGTTTGGCCTGCAGCGGCAGCTGGTGTAGGTAAGCGTGGTGGGGCGGGGCAGGGTGGGACCGGAGGGGGGGGGGGGGAAGGGAGTCGACAGACAAAGGAATAGGAAAAATAAAATAAATAAATAAATCCTATTCCATCGTCTGTTGACTTCCCCCACCGTGCTTACTTGCACTGGCCGCAACTGCTGGCCTGTCTAGTTAGCTAGAAGTCAAGTTTTTTTCCGAATGATCAAGAATATGCATATAACCTCCACTGAAATTCAGTACATTTGCATTCTTCTCATACGTATTAATTGTGTCTGATTTGCAAATCTGACTGGATTACATCACTAGACTGGCACACCCTGTCCTACACAATGGCAGTTTTAAGCAGATAAAAACATTTGCTTAATTGCAACACAAATGAGCATATGGCAGAGGGCAAGGGCAGCTCATCAAAGTTTAATTTATTTCATGACTAAGGAAAGAGGGTAAAAAAAGATACCTTTTGGCACGTAGCATGTACCTTTTTACTGGTGCACAGCAGAGTTGTGAGCCTGCTTTTAAGGCGTCACGCTTTCTAAAACAAATAGAGTGAACTCACAGGCTCGGACTGCCTTTTTTTCCAGCCAGCATTTCCCCAGTGGGCTGGAGCCATTGGAGGCCGGTTTTTCAAGTCGGAGGGCGCTGCAGGCGCCTCTGTCACTTTCTCCAGCTACCCAGGTTAATGAGAGCAGGCTTAAGGGCTGCTTTAGTAGAGAGAGTGAGGAAAGAGAGAGAGAGAGAGGAAAGAGAGAAAGATGAGGCGAGATAGAGCGGAGGAAAGCTGTGTGGCTGATTAGAACCTTTTTGCCACGGCTGCTTTTACTTCCTAGTCTAGCCCTGTTAACTCAGAAATTAAATTGACCAACTTCCTATTTTGTAATTTTAAAGACTTGAATATTTCCACAAAAAGGGTAATGCAGATTGTGACTCATTAGAGACATTGGGGAATATTTACCATACATTCACGCACGGCAACGCAGTAAGCCACCTTGCTGTGCTGCATGAAAGGAAAATGGCAGGAATGTGCCGTATTTAACATATGCTGTGCATTTCTGTCCCTTCCCAGCACTGGCGCTCTTTTGGCTGCCTAGCACCAAAGCAGGCACCCTTGCAAAATGGTGCAAGGGTGCCTGCGTTGTATGCAGGATAGTTTTTATGCATGAAGGGACACCTGCAAAAAAACAATCCTGAGAGGCATTTTGCTCTTTCTATCTGTGCTGCAGAATGCGTAGAAAGAGGAAAAACAGAGGAGAAATAAAGATTTTTCTCCTCGTTACATCTCCCCTGGGAAAGTACAGCATATTGAAGCATTACCAGGCCTACCACTAATGGTCAATCTGTGAATGCATGGAAATCCATGGGTGGATACTTGGGAAAACCCAAACTCCATCCATGGTCAGATTTAATGTTCCCAAACCAACTTTAACCACATTGGAGAAAGTGTTCGACCCTGAATGTGTCAGGTGTACTTTTTCTACTTCAACCATAGCCTCATTTGGGAACTGCTGGAATCCAAAGAGGTCAGATTGAAATATTCTTAATCCAACCTTGGCCACACTGAGGAAAGAGTTGGACTCTGAAGGGATCAGGTTTTACTAGTCAGACTCCAGCCTTAGCCACATTGGGAAAAGTGAACATTAAAGGGGTATAATTTAATATCCGCTCTACAGACTTAGCCACTTTGGAGAAATTGTTAGTTGTTTTTGAACGGTCACGTGAGCTCCTGTCATGCTCCGTGACTGAAGGCAGGTTCGGCTGGGAAGCTGGTGGCATCGGCATGGAGTAGCAGGGGGAATTGTACCACTATGCAGGAAACCAAGCAATAGCGTGAAGTGGCAGGATATTCTAAGCAGGATTCGTGGCTTTCGGGAGTGGACTCCCGTGGCCTGCCCTGGTCTGACGGGACTTTGGAGCCACGGGGTATACAGGAGAACGTTGTGCACGGCTGTGTACCTTCATAGGCGACGGGCTTCTACTCTGGCTCTCCGGTTCAATGGCGCTGCGCTGAGGGGGTTTGTGTGGGGATGATCTATGCCCTGATCATTTGGGAAGCTTGTGGATTATCTTGAGAACAGCATTCAGCAAATGCAATTTGGAACATGCTGGTTGAAATCTATGCCCGTACCAGGTCAGAGGCCCCTTTTTACTTTTTTTCCTGTTTGCTTAATTCCTCTGCTTAATTGGCCAATTGGCAGAGTGTGCTGCGCATAGAGACTTTGAACTATTAGCCTGCTTCGTCTCTTATAACTCCTGTATCGCGGTGCACAAACCAACCAAGTGCACATAGTAAGTCATTGGTCATGCTTCAAGAGTCTGCTGTTAAAATCTATATCCAGTGCTGTCGTGTAGTTCCTA